>CM051006.1:2946875-3024375 GCA_027704905.1 Muraenolepis orangiensis
TACCCAGCCCCCCCCTCACACTCACCACATGGTACGATACCCAGCCCCCCCCCACACTCACCACATGGTACGATACCCAGCCCCCCCCCCTCACACTCACCACATGGTACGATACCCAGCCCCCCCCCTCACACTCACCACATGGTACGATACCCAGCCCCCCCCGCTCACACTCACCACATGGTACGATACCCAGCCCCCCCCTCACACTCACCACATGGTACGATACCCAGCCCCCCCCTCACACTCACCACATGGTACGATACCCAGCCCCCCCCCTCACACTCACCACATGGTACGATACCCAGCCCCCCCCCGCTCACACTCACCACATGGTACGATACCCAGCCCCCCCCGCTCACACTCACCACATGGTACGATACCCAGCCCCCCCCCTCACACTCACCACATGGTACGATACCCAGCCCCCCCCCTCACACTCACCACATGGTACGATACCCAGCCCCCCCCTCACACTCACCACATGGTACGATACCCAGCCCCCCCCCCTCACACTCACCACATGGTACGATACCCAGCCCCCCCCGCTCACACTCACCACATGGTACGATACCCAGCCCCCCCCGCTCACACTCACCACATGGTACGATACCCAGCCCCCCCCGCTCACACTCACCACATGGTACGATACCCAGCCCCCCCCTCACACTCACCACATGGTACGATACCCAGCCCCCCTCCACCACATGCGTACCCCCCGCCACTCACCCAGGCGTCCCCCCCCCGCTCACACTCACCACATGGTACGATACCCAGCCCCCCCCTCACACTCACCACATGGTACGATACCCAGCCCCCCCCTCACACTCACCACATGGTACGATACCCAGCCCCCCCCGCTCACCACGGTACGTACCCAGCCCCCCCCTCACACTCACCACATGGTACGATACCCAGCCCCCCCCGCTCACACTCACCACATGGTACGATACCCAGCCCCCCCCCCTCACACTCACCACATGGTACGATACCCAGCCCCCCCCGCTCACACTCACCACATGGTACGATACCCAGCCCCCCCCCCTCACACTCACCACATGGTACGATACCCAGCCCCCCCCGCTCACACTCACCACATGGTACGATACCCAGCCCCCCCCCCTCACACTCACCACATGGTACGATACCCAGCCCCCCCGCTCACACTCACCACATGGTACGATACCCAGCCCCCCCCCCTCACACTCACCACATGGTACGATACCCAGCCCCCCCCTCACACTCACCACATGGTACGATACCCAGCCCCCCCCTCACACTCACCACATGGTACGATACCCAGCCCCCCCGCTCACACTCACCACATGGTACGATACCCAGCCCCCCCCCTCACACTCACCACATGGTACGATACCCAGCCCCCCCCTCACACTCACCACATGGTACGATACCCAGCCCCCCCCCCTCACACTCACCACATGGTACGATACCCAGCCCCCCCCCCCCTCACACTCACCACATGGTACGATACCCAGCCCCCCCCGCTCACACTCACCACATGGTACGATACCCAGCCCCCCCCGCTCACACTCACCACATGGTACGATACCCAGCCCCCCCCCCCCCCCTCACACTCACCACATGGTACGATACCCAGCCCCCCCCGCTCACACTCACCACATGGTACGATACCCAGCCCCCCCCGCTCACACTCACCACATGGTACGATACCCAGCCCCCCCCGCTCACACTCACCACATGGTACGATACCCAGCCCCCCCCCCGCTCAGTGACATCACAACAGTTTTTTCCTCCCACTTAGCAGTCAGTTAGAAGCGCAGGAGTTATGCTACTCCGGCAGCAACTGATTCAACAAACTACTATCAACAGATTTGTGGGGAAATCCTCCATGATCACTTTATTCTAAATAGGTTATGCTTCATTTCCTCGTCTGACGTACGGATGAATGGCGGCCCTGCCTCCACCGCTGTCCTCCTCTTGTTAATGTTTACCTATCTTCACGTTCTAAAGGCGGAACTGTTGCGCCCCGCTAGGTTCTAATGAGACCAGCTAAGAACTGCTTCATGCACGCGTTGTGAAGAATATAATCATGATGATGTAATTTTTCCCAAATGCGTCCGATGGAAAACATAAAGAAAAATGTTCATGGAAATCGGAAGAAAACAAGAGATGCAAGATCATTTGTATTGCCAAATTGCAACAGGTTCATTGGAATGCTAACTCTTACTGCTTACTAAGGAGAAAAGGGCCCAACAACGCCTGTATTTCCTCAGGCGTCTGAGGAAATTCAGCATGGGCCCCCGCATCCTGAGAACATTCTACACTGGCACAATCGAGAGTGTTCTTACAGGGTGTTTCACCGCCTGGTACGGGAACTGCACCGCACTGGAGCGCAGAGCGCTTCAAAGGGTGGTGGGACGGCCCAGTATATGGTTGGAGGTGAGCTTCCCTCCCTCCTGGATATATACAACCAGCGGTGCGTGGCCAAGGCCAAACGCATCATAAAAGACATTGCCCACCCCAGCCACCAACTGTACTCACTGTTACCGTCAGGCAGGCGATACCGCAGTATCTAGTGCCGTACAAATAGACTCAGAGATAGCTTCCACAGTCAGGCCATCAGGCTGCTGAACAAGGGTGTATAGCATATAACAATGTATATTTTATTACATTGATTTATATATATATATATTGCTCTTTTTCTGTGCTGACATACTGCATTTTATATATTGCATTTTCATATATTTAACTTTATACAGTTTTGTACTTTTTTACTTATGTATTTTTATTCTATTCAGTTTTTTAAAACTGCTGTCTATTGTCGGGTATTGCACATAAGATTTTCAGTCATTGCTTATACTTGTGTAAAAAGTGACAATAAACTTAACTTGACTTAACTTAACTTAACCTCCCAGAAACACATGATTTAACGTGATGGGTTAGTTTACTGTCATGGTTTGAAGTGTAGACACGGACCCACAGGTCGCCTTCAGTGTTAACTATTTAGTTGTTTATTTGACGCTTACACTGAGTTGAGGAGCAGGGAGAGGTAGAGGTTAGGGCATGTTGCTTTAGACTGCTGACATGGGAGGGATCGAACCCAGGAACTAAACACAACAAAAAGGAAGCCAGATTTTAGTAAGACGTAATTAAGGACCAGGTGTATTGGGGTATTGTCTGCAGGTAGGCAGTGGACATTGGGGATTGAACCATGTGCCTCTGGGATGGGATTGAAAAACCTTAACCACGAGACTAACCTGAATTAGACACATTTAAAGAAGAGGTAAGCTTCTTTATCAGAGACTGCTGACAAGGGGATATCGAACCTAGTCCATTTCAGCTGTGAGTTGAGCGGTAGCGCACCGCCGCCTCTGCTGCAAACTCTTCCTGTCCCTGTTGTACAATGCAGAGAGTGGAGAATAGCACACCTAATTTATGGAAGTAAGAGGCTTGTCTGGTCACCAGGGGCTTGACTGGTCACCAGAGGCTTGTCTGATCACCAGAGGGTTGTCTGATCACCAGAGGCTTGTCTGGTCACCAGAGGCATGACTGGTCACCAGAGGCTTGTCTGATCACCAGAGGCATGACTGGTCACCAGAGGCTTGTCTGGTCACCAGAGGATTGACTGGTCACCAGAGGGTTCGACGGTGACTCAGTCGTCCCCCCCCCTGCACCTCAGGGTTCTGGTCTCCCCCTCTGCCATGAAGCCCTACAGCCTCTGTCTCCACCACCTGGCTCACTCATTCATCCACATCTCCTGGAGGAACAAGTCATGGAGCCCCCCCCCCCCCATTCTGTAGCTGGGCCCGCCCTCCATCCTAGACAAGCAACCTGGCTTATCACAGTTCAGCACTGAAACGTTCACCCTGGTTGAATCCCCACTGGCAGAAGCTACCTTATCAATTCTCGGTCTTTCGAAAATGGAAGGATATTATTAGCCCAGCTAAAGTATATTTTTATAATAAAAACTGAAAAAGCACCGACCTTGAGAAACATCTGGGTTTGAGTAGAGCCAAGGATGTGTACATTGTATAATGTTTAAGCAGTTTGGGAGGAAAGGTGAGGAATCATTGATCTTGTGTCTTTTATATATGGAGTCATATTTCCCATATACTTCATAAAATATATTTTAATAACAAACTCCCTACTAGTACAGGTCTGACACACGCAAATATTGTTAGTCTATGAAAATTCTAAATGGTGTATGGTTTTAGTTTGGTCACCAGAGGCTTTTGTGATCCAGTGTTTGCCAAGGTCGAACCACTACTGAGTTATGATCATAACAAGTAAATATGTATAATAAAAGTTATTTTGATGTATGAAGATGATTCAGATGAGCAGGTAATTGGTATGTGGTTGATGTTCTCTCCACAGACAGTGAATACACAAAATAAATATCTAGATTCTTCAAAGAGCAAATACCACAACATATACTGAGTTTGGCTTTCATGTGGTAGTTCTTTCTTGTGGGAAGACATGCCGGAAATATACACTAATTAGGCAACTTTATTATTTTAAGACTTTTAATTACAAGACTTGTGGTTTGCAACAATTTAAATTAGTATTATCGACAAACAAAAGTGGCAAATCAGCCAGAAAACTGAAGGAAGTGTGTGAATCTGTATGTGATGTCTTTCTACTTCATGATGTTCTCCATCTATCTATCACTATATATCACTCTCTATCACTATCTATTACTTCAGACGAGTGCTTCTCGAAGTGAGAGGCGTGTCTCCTGCCTGTCATGAGGGGAAAACACCCCGAATAGTTTGGCTTTTCCAGGTGTCTGGAACCTTCTGACAACCTCGTGAGGGACGGCCTTTCCTCCTCCCCAGAACATCTCCTCTTGGGACGGGAGTCAAACCGTGGAGTCATGACACTATCCTACACTAAGATGGGGCACTATCCCTCTGAGATGCCTCTATGGCCGGGCATATGGTTGGTTTAGATATAAACTGAGAGACTGTAAATGTGATTTGTTTTGGGAATGCTTACATCCGCAGAACAGCGTTGTTAAAACCCCAGCCAACGGCTAATGGACAAGATGTAAAGTAGAGAATCAAGTGTTTATGCTTAGAAACGCTTTTAGAACTATTGTGACATAACTTGGGGATTAAAGAGAAGAAGGAAAAATAATTATAATGAAGAACATTTCAATGCCAAGTTGCATCTTAAGGTTTGACAACTTAAGTACATTTCCTCTCCCTCTTAAAATTCAGAAAAAAGCTTCGGTACACTTTGTAGGTATGTTGACATGTCTTTTTCCCAGGAGAGATTTCTTTGCTCTGCTTGTTCCGCGCCTTTCTGCTTCCACCTCACATTTTACAACCGTCATAACCATCGCTTTGTAAAGTTATCTTCTCATGCTCAAACATGGCTGATCTCAAGACCCTTCCGGTGAGATCAGCGGATACCGACGCAGACATCGTGACGAACGCGGGAGTACAGTACTCGTAGTTAGTACTTAACCCGAATAGTGACGTATCACCGAATGGTGACGTATCAAGCGTTGTATTTATACCTGTGTCATGTACTGACCATTCCCATTTTATATCTCAATGTATCTTATCATGTACGAAGAAAGCACCCAAAGGACGTAGTTGACAAACACACAGGACAATATACTGAATAAAGTGGTTCTCTAGCGTTAGATGAATCCTCCCCATGCAGTTACATCACAGACACTTCTGTTATTTCATCTCACAGTCTGTATCTCCGCGATGGCCCATTTAATCTCACGCTTTACGGGTGAAATCGATGATCCGGCTCAGGAGATTTCATTCCAAGAGAACCGGTGTCTGGATAGATTGCAGTTTTGGTTCTGTTTTTTATTTTATCTATCCAGACACAGGCATGGTGTTGTGATGATTAAAAAAATCTGACGTCTGTTAATGAAGCAATATTGGTTGATTAGAAAAGCAGTCCCACCTTCTTACCAAATCTGTCTTAAGATAATTGACAGTGATTCCAGAACATTCCTAAAGCAAACTCCATTGACAAAATGTTCCGACAGCCTATAAACAAAGGATATGTTGCACAAAGACAGGATTATAAAATGATTTAAACCACAAATGTCAAACACTGAGGCTACAAAAGGCTACACTATCATTGCTAAACATAATTTGAACAAAACAAACAAACACGTAATCCAAAATATAATTGAGACACAAGACAAACCCTCCAAGCTGGTGAAAGTAATTAATTAAATGAAACTACAGCAACC
Organism: Muraenolepis orangiensis; assembly: GCA_027704905.1. NCBI lineage: Eukaryota > Metazoa > Chordata > Actinopteri > Gadiformes > Muraenolepididae > Muraenolepis > Muraenolepis orangiensis. The sequence continues at coordinate 2,953,081 of CM051006.1, forward strand.
ATCATTGTTGCTGCTAAAGTGTCAAAGCCGTCAGCAGCCATTTTGAAGGCTGTGCTATCTTTCTCTAATCCCTCTGCGTGGAGATGCCTTCTTTATTCCTTTCTTTCCCTCCGCAAGCTGCTTCTTCTTTCCCCGCCTCCTGGTTGACATCTTATCAGCTCCGGCTCGTATGGACGGCTTATCGGTCGCCGCTCTCTACTGAGAGAATATCTGCTTTTTATACTGTACGTAGAAATATTAATATATGGAGGTCAAGTGCAGGTCAAGGCTCAGAATCACAGCGCTTATGTTTAGCGAGGGAAAGATCAATGAATAAGGAGCGTCTCGTGTTGACAGTCGGACGTTGCCTCACGCTTGTTGTTCATATTCTAATAGCGGCACGCTGATGAGAATTGAAATGAAAGCTCTGGGGTCTTCATCAAACTACAGGTCTGTTTCTTTGTTGTCTGTTGTTTTTGGCAAACAATGTCAACAAAGGCATTGAATGCCTTCCAGATGTTCCAGTCGGAGTCAAGGTTGTACAACATACATATTTGAATTAACATAGGAAACACCTTTTTGCGTATGTGTATACACCGCTTTAAAAGGTGGTTTTCAACTCGCCTCGGCTGCCAGGAATCAAATGTGAATGATAAAACACAAAGGCACAAAACCTTCAACTACTTTCCTGTCTCGGTCTTTGTCTGTGTAGTCATATATCAAATAATTAGCTTCAGTCCACATTGAGGCCATTGCAAAGCAGACTGAGTTGTCAACTTAAAAAAGTGCCTGGATTCCAAGGTTTTGGTAGCTGTGGGTCAGGTCCCTAGATGGGCTCAGCTGATACGCTGACTCAGACTGCAAGACACATGTATTTAATGGCGCATTATTTAATTGAAAAATATATATTTGATGGGTATGAAAGGTCACATACAGAAATATCCATCCTAATGATGGTCACGGGCCAACACAGGGTCTGGGATCCGGACGAAGCCATCTACCATCGCAGGTGAACCCATGCCCTCAAACATGATGTCAGACATGACATTGTTACATTACAGTTTTAGAATAAGTTTAGATACAGCAGTGCAATTCATCATTTAACATGTGCTGTGTACATACAGTATGATGTATGTATATTCACTTACATACGTAGACACACACACACACACACACACACACACACACACACACAGGACATAAGGGAGAGGCCAAGAACGATAAAGCGATTGAACAAAAACTAAGAGAAAGAGAGAAACAGATATAGAGAAAGAGAGAGTAACAATGAACAAGAAAGAGATACTACACAGATAGGTCCTCTCTAAAACTAGATTGTAAGGGGTCGAAAGTCTGAAATGGATTCCTCTGAAGCCATCCAGACTCTGTTCCATTACAGCTGGAGATAAAGTTGCAGGGGGTGGGATTATAACATCAATTTATGAGCTTTTGGATGGGTTTTCATGAGATGTCACACGCCAGCCTACAGCAGGGCCTGTGGTCTGGGATACAGAGCTAGCATTACCTCTCTATCTGGGCAACATGCTTATTTAGGTTTAATCTTTACATTACACACCATATAGATGATGTTATCATAGTATCGTTACACTACACCATATAGATGATGTTAGCATAGTATCGTTACACTACACCATATAGATGATGTTATCATAGTATCGTTACACTACACCATATAGATGATGTTATCATAGTATCGTTACACTACACCATATAGATGATGTTATCATAGTATCGTTACACTACACCATATAGATGATGTTATCATAGTATCGTTACACTACACCATATAGATGATGTTATCATAGTATCGTTACACTACACCATATAGATTATGTTATCATAGTATCGTTACACTACACCATATAGATACTGTGAGTGTAGGTGCATAAGTGCATGCATGTGTGTGTGTGTGTGTGTGTGTGTGTGTGTGTGTGTGTGTGTGTGTGTGTGTGTGTGTGTGTGTGTGTGTGTGTGTGTGTGTGTGTGTGTGTGTGTGTGTGTGTGTGTGTGTGTGTGTTCTCTCCTGGCGGGACTCCCCGCCTGTGCTAGCAAGCCCCTCCAACGCATCCAGAACGCAGCAGCACGCCTGGTATTCAACCTACCAAAATTCTCCCACGTGACCCCTCTCTTCCGCGATCTCCACTGGCTTCCGTAAATGCCCGCATCAAGTTCAAGACTCTGGTGCTGACCTTTAGGGCAGTCAATGGAACTGCCCAAGCCTACCTCCAGGCCTACATCCCAGCCAGAGCGCTCTGCTCAACTTCTGCCAGGCGACTTGTTCGACCTTCACTGATGACAACCAAGCATCGCTCGTCCAAGACCCAGCTCTTCACGGCTCTGGCTCCACAGTGGTGGAATGAACTCCCGTCTCATGTCAGGACGGCAGAGTCCCTCGCCAGCTTCCGCAAGAGACTCAAGACCCACCTGTTCAGAGTCCACCTGGACTCTCCATGAACCCTCCTTCTCCTTTGTGAACCCCTAACTTGCTTATGTCCTGACATTAATAGCTCTTCGCATGTTGTATATTCTAGCAAGTGTATATCCTTAATGTTGATAACACGCTCTTATCACAGCTACTTAAGCAGGTGACCTGGCAGTACGAAATTGTGTTATTCATCTTGTTAATATGAATGCTTGTGAACTGCTATTTTTATGTTTGCGTACCTCAGTGTTATGCTATTGTCTGCTTCAACAAATGTACACCTTGTAAGTCGCTTTGGATGAAAGCGTCTGCCAAATGCCCTAAATGTAATGTAAATGTGTGAGCCACTAAAACATGGGTGTGAGCCGCCATCTTGGTGCTAAGCGCTAGCTAGCGGGATGACGGAACTGAATTAGGCATTCATTTCCCAATCACCCGGCCAGCGCTTAGAACCAAGCATTTCAAACCCCTCCTCCAAGACACAGTGGTGGACCTGGATAACAGGGGCGTAGTCAGGGCTATATTTAGGGTTTGAGGCGCATAAAGGAACTAGATGCACCTGACCTGCTCCTTAATGACATGGCTCTAAATGCTTTGGATGGAATGGTCTGCTAAATAACTGAGATTGTAAAATAAATAAATTCTTGTGTTTCAACCCGGTAGTTCCTAGTGGGAATGGAACCTCTAACCCTGGCAGCCTGAGGGCCTTGCTCTATCAAACCAACACTGAGCCATTAAGGTTTATAGAGGTTTCTTCGTTTCTTTCTGCTCTCTTCCCGCTGAGAAACAGCCAAGCAGTGATGGTGTTTGGTGTCTCATGATGTTTATTAAAATGTGCATCATGTCACACCATCATAAATCCATTATATGTTAAATAGTTGCTGATCTTCAGGTAATAAAACAGCATTCAGCACCGTCCACAACAGACGCTCCATAAACATGAGAATCTCTGCGCTAACAGACTCCATTAGCATGTTGTGACAGACGGGATGCATGCGCCTGGCGCCCCACGTGCACTTTTACACGTGCACTCCCCTGAAATTCATTGTTCTTCTCCCTTGTATGAGGAGACTGACTGGTGGGGAGATAAATGGCTTGTTTTACCTCTTCTCCCCCTCTCTACCTCAATCTCATGCCCTCTCTCCCTCTATCTCTCCCTCTCCCTTCCTCCATCTCTCCCTCTCACTCCCTTTACCTCTCGCTCTCCCCCTCTCCCAAGATTCAAGATTCAAGAGACTTTATTTTTAACAACAAACTAAACTAAACAAATCTAGTATAGACAAAATATAACTAAATGAAATCTAAATGAAATCTAAATGTATTGACAGATGAATTGCACAATTTACAGTATTATTACAGTAATACGTAGGTATATACAATATACAACAATACGCATAGTGCAAATTGGCAGTAATAAATTAGTAATAAATAACTTGTATACTGAATAATCAAATGAATACTGAAAAAGTGACATGTAAAAAGTGAAATTGAATTTACAGTGCAAAATTACAGTGAAAGGATTTACAGTGCGTTGACCAAAAAATGATAACACAGTGCGTTGACCTCAGGTCACTGAGTCTCCACTGTCCCTCTCACGACCCGAGGTAGATGAATTAAAGACTCTGATGGCCACAGGAAGAAAGGACTTCCTGTGGCATTCTGTGGTACACCTGGGTGGAATGAGTCTGTTGCTGAAGGTGCTTCTGTATGAGGTCAGCACCTGATGGAGAGGGTGAGAGTTGTTGTCAAGGATACTACGCAGCTTGCGCAGCATCCTCCTCTCAGACACCACCAACAAGGAGTCCAGCTGGACCCCCAGGACAGCGCCAGCCTTCCTGACGATCCTGCTGATCTTGTTGGCGTCTGCTTACCTCAGCCTGCTTCCCCAGCACACGACACCGGAGAAGATGGCACTGGCTACCACCGACTGGTAGAACATCTTCAGCATCGTGTTACAAACGTTGAAGGACCGAAGCCTCCACAGGAAGTAGAGATGGCTCTGGCCCTTCTTGTACACAGCCTCAGAGTTCTTGGCCCAGACCAGTTTGTTGTCCAGGTGAACTCCCAGGTATTTATATTCCTGAACAACTTCTGCGGACACACCCTTGATGGAAATGGGTGTGGGGGTAGATTTCCTCCTGCGGAAGTCCACCACCATCTCCTTCGTCTTGTCTGTGTTGAGCTGCATGTGGTTCAGCTCACACCACTCAACGAAGGAGTCCACGACGCCCCTGTACTCTTCATCGTTTCCCTCGCTGACACAACCAACAACTGCAGAGTCGTCCGAGAACTTCTGCAGATGGCAGGACTCTGAGTTGAACTGAAAGTCTGAGGTGTAGAGGGTGAACAGGAATGGTGAAAGAACTGTTCCCTGTGGCGCACCAGTGCTGCTGACCACAGTGTCAGACACACAGTCCTGCAGTATGACAAACTGTGGACGACCCGTCAAATAGTCTGTAATCCACGAAACCAGGGAAGAGTCCACCTTCATCGCCGTCAGCTTACTCGCCAGCAGGGCAGGCCGGATGGTGTTGAACGCACTGGAGAAGTCAAAAAACATGATTCTCACAGTGCTCCCGGGTCTGTCCAAGTGGGCGTAGGCACGATGAAGCAGGAAGATGATCGCGTCCTCCACTCCCAGTTTCGGCTGGTAGGCAAACTGAAGAGGGTCCAGTGATGATCTGACCAGGGGCCGAAGAAGTGACAGGACCAGCCTCTCAAAGGACTTCGACACGTAGGACGTCAGCGCCACTGGTCTGTAGTCATTTGAGGTGCTGGGACGTGCCTTCTTCGGAACCGGCACCAAGCAGGATGTCTTCCACAGCACAGGGACCCTCTCCAGTCTCATGCTCAGGTTGAAGATGTACTGCAGGACTCCACTCAGCTGGGCAGCACATGTTTTGAGGACCCTCGGGCTGACACCGTCAGGACCTGCAGCCTTGCCTCGGTGGAGCCTGCACAGCACTTTCCTCACCTGCTCAGCTGTGAAGGTATGTGTGCCGTGTGTGGGGGCAGGAAGAGTCTCTGTTGTGTTGATGGGGGAGGGGTGAGGTAGTGGTGGGGGAGAGAGAACAGGTATATTGTCGCTGGAGAGGGACGGTGCGGGGGGGGGGGAGGGGAATGATTGTAGAGGAGCTGGGGGAGGGGTAGACCGGAGCCCACTCATTGAATCTATTGAAAAACAAATACAACTCGTTGGCCCTGTCAGGACCCCCCCCTATTGTCTGGCTACCAGGTTGTTTGTAGCCAGTGATGCTCCTCATGCCACTCCACATATCCTTCAGGTTATTCTGCTGAAGTTTGTGCTCCAGCTTCCTCCTGTAGTTGTCTTTGCCCTGCTGGATCCTCTCCTTCAGCTCCCTCTGAACCCGCCTCATCTGCTCCCTGTCCCCGTCTCTGAAGGCCCTCTTCTTCTCATTGAGCAGGACCTTGATGTCTCGGGTGACCCACGGCTTGTTGTTGGGGAAACAGCGTACAGTCTCTGTGGGAACAACACTGTCCACACAGAAGTTGATGTACCCTGTTATGCATTACGTGAGATCATCAAGGTCCTCTCCATGAAAATCACAGAGGAAATCCCAGTCTGTTGACTCAAAGTAGCCCCGCAAGTCCTCATCGGCCTCCTGTGTCCATCTCCTCACAGTCATTATGGTCACAGGCAGCCGCTGGACTAGAGGCCTATACAGGGGCTGAAGGTGGATGAGGTTGTGGTCTGACCTTCCAAGAGGAGGAAGGGCGGTGGCGCTGTATGCCTCCTTAACATTAGCATACAGCAGGTCCAGTGTCTTGTTTTCCCTGGTGAGACAGTCCACAAACTGCTTGAAGGTGGGCAGTGTTGCAGCCAGAGTCACGTGGTTGAAGTCCCCAGATATCGCGATGAATGCTTCTGGGTGCTGTGTCTGAAGTCTCGCGACGACGGAGTGGGTGATGTCAGACGCGAGCACTGCGTTTGCCGACGGTTCAGTAACAGTGTCCCCAGAATGAGAATCACGGCAAAAAGTTCCCTAAACATAGTTGGCTGAGGGTTGCACAACTACTTAACGAAATGTCTCTCTCTCCCTTCATCTTTCTCCCTCTCCCTCCATCTCTTCCTTGCTCTATCTCTCCCCCCATGATCCCTCCCTCTCCCTCCCTCCATCTCTCTCTCTCTCCCTCCATCTCTCTCTCTCCCTCTGTCCATCTCTCCCGTTGTTCTCTCTCTACCCCCACGGCCCAACCGCTATGTCCATCCATCTCTCACACTCCCTCTCCCCCCCTTCATCTCTCTCTCCCTCCCTCCTTCCATCTCTCTCCCTTCAACTCTCTCTCCATCCCTCCATCTCTCTCCCTGCATCCATCGCTGCCTCTTTATCTCTCTTTCTCCCTCCCACCATTTCTCTCCCCGACTCCATCTCTCCCTCTATCCCTATCTACCTCCTTTCTCCCCTCTTTGTCTCTCCCCCTTTCTCTCTCTTTCTCTCTCTCTCCCGCTTTATCTCTGGGCAGGACATCAAGGAGCAGGTAGGGATTAGACCAGGGGTATTCAACTAGATTAGGAAGGGGGCCACAATTGTAAAATGTCTTGAAGGCGAGGGCCACAAGACTGTGACAACGAAAATGAACAAATGCCATTGTTATTGTACAACCAACCATGCAATAATAATAATGATTATTGTTATTGTTATTATTATTATTGTTGTAGTAGTAGTAGTAGTCGGTGCTGCAGACCTGACGTCGAGCGAATATGATTCACAATTTTTATGACAGTCTCCATTGCTTCTTTCAACTCCCCTGACAATTTCGCACACAGAACTGATTGATGTATGATGCAATGCAGTGTGTTCACTGTGGGATGCTCTGCACATAAGCGAGATGCAAAGCCCCTTTCTTTCCCAATCATGGACGGGCAGCCATCGGTAACGAGAAGGTTGATCTTACCTAGATCCAAACCCTTCTCTTCAAAAAAACTCCAAACTGCAGCGAAAATCACTTCACCTGTAGTGCTGGTTATCAGTGGTAAAAGGCATAACAACTCCTCTTTAAAAACGTCACCATCGAAGTACCTCACAAACAGCGAGAGCTGTGCCGTATCTGTTGCATCAGTCGATTCATCGACAGCGATGTACTCTGTAGATTTGAGATCGGCAATTAATGCTGAAAAACAGTCCTCAAACAGTACCTCTACTCTTCGACTTCCCGATGTGTCAGAGTACACTCCTTCACAACTTCAGCGTCAGTGAATGTCTTTCTCTTTTTGGCTAAAGCGATCACTCGTAGAGAAGCAGCAGTGGCCTTTTCCTGGGCTGTATAAGCAGTTGTAAGAATAGTGGTTGATGCAGTGTAAGAAGATTTAAGTATTTCTATTTTACCACGTCAAGCTGTGCTACCAGGCGGGTAAGCAGCATTGAAGTTAGCAGCATGCTTGGTCTCATAGTGGCGCCTCACATTAGCAACCTTGCAGACTGAAACAGTTATTTGACATATTAAACATAAAGGTCTAGGATTGGCGTGCGATGGTAAAATAAATACAAAATCATCAGTCCATTTGGGGTTGAAGTGTCGGTTTTCACCGTCAATTTTCCGCCGTTTCTCTCCGCTCATTTTGGATCAGTAATGAGAGTAACGAGATTGACACGATGTCGCGATAATTACACGCTTATCAGTCCAATGCAAGATTGCCTTTTAAGAACTATTGAGGGAGAAATAATTTGGACTCATTTAATTCGGATAACATAATAGCGAACATATATTGACATTTATTTAAATGATTCAAATTTTTTTTATTTTTATTTTTTATTTTTATTTTTTACATTTTTTTTTTTTACATTTACACAATATGGAGTGTGTTCCAGGGGCCACGAGAAAGCTCCCCGCGGGCCGGATTTGGCCCGCGGGCCGCCAGTTGAATATCCCTGGATTAGACAGTACAGAGACAGGTCATTAAGGAGCAGGTAGGGGTTAGACAGTACAGAGACAGGTCATTAAGGAGCAGGTAGGGGTTAGACAGTACAGAGACAGGTCATTAAGGAGCAGGTAGGGGTTAGACAGTACAGAGACAGGTCATTAAGGAGCAGGTAGGGGTTAGACAGTACAGAGACAGGTCATTAAGGAGCAGGTAGGGGTTAGACAGTACAGAGACAGGGCATTAAGGAGCAGGTAGGGGTTAGACAGTACAGAAACAGGTAAATTAGGAGCAGGTAGGGGTTAGGGTATGTTGCTCTAGGATGCCTACAGGTAGTAGGGGGCTAGTCCATCCAAACCCCTTCAGTCAGGTCAACTCTTTGTTCCCTTTACGGCTCGGGCTGATTTCTTGGACGGGGGAGATAATTCAAGGCTGGCCTACCATCCGGGCGTGTCATGTACATTGGCCCTTATTAAACAGCGCTTCTGGTGGTCAACTTTAAAGGAAGATGTGAAGGCTTATGTTGTTGTGTGTCCCATCTGCTCACGGAATAAGGTGAGCAATCGACCCCTGGCTGGTCTCCCCAGACCACTACCGATTCCCCGAAGACATTGGTCTCATCTAGCGATCGATTTTGTCACTGGTCTCCCCCCTTCAGATGGTAACACCGGCATCCTAACCATTGTTGACCGTTTTTCCAATGCGGCTCATTTCGTGCCACTGCCTAAACTACCCTCAGCTAAGGAGACAGCTGATCTGATGATTTCCCATGTTTTTAGGATTCACGGTCTGCCAACTGACTTTTTGTCTGACAGGGGACCACAGTTCTCTGCTCGTTTTTGGCAGGCTTTTTGCAAAATTCTGGGAGCATCCTACAGTCTGTCCTCCGGATATCACCCCCAGACCAACGGCCAGACAGAGAGGACTAACCAGAAGTTGGAGGTGGCCGTACGCTGTATGAGGGTACTGCGTCCAGTATGTCACTGTACGCAGTACCCTCCGTCCAGTGCTTCATTCAGTGCTGTCGAAGGACCTGGACCAGAGCCAGGAGGGTGTTACGTCAGTCGTCACTGCGTTATAAGGCGCAGGCTGACCGTCACCGCACAGCTGCTCCGCGCTACAAGGCAGGTCAGAGGGTGATGTTGTCCACCAAGCACATCCCTCTCAAGGTAACCTCTGTTAAATTAGCATCATTATTAGGTTCAAAATAGGTTCGTAGGTCCTTTCCCCATTTCCAAATGAATTAACCCATGCACGGTCAGGCTGGCTTTTCCTCTGTCTATGCGCCACTTTCACCCATCATTTCATCTGTCATAAAACCCATAAAATTGTTCTCTCGTCCCTTGTCCCTCCCTCCTCTCCCTCCTCCTCCACCTAGGATCATCGATGGAGGAGAGGCATTCACGGTCAAGAAGCTACTCAAGTTGCGACGCTGGGGGCTTCAATACCTGGTCGACTGGGAAGGTTACGGACCAGAGGAGAGAAGCTGGTGCCTGCGGACACATTTCGGACTGAACCCTCGTTTCTGAGTTTCACCGGAGACATCCCGATGCCGTGCTTAGGACGCTTGGTGACGTCCGTAGAGGGAGGGGTACTGTCATGGCCCTACCCAGCTCTTCCCGTTCCTGGTACTGGATTTCCGCTGGCTTCCTGGATCCACAATGTCACTGGACTCCGTTCCGAATGCCACTCCTTGTTTTCCCTATCGGCCGTGTCATACTGGACTCACCTGTTGTCGATCACACCTCATTTAAAAGCTGTATTTAAACCATGTCTTGCCTGTCATTCATCGCTGGATTATCACACTGATTCTAGGAAAGCCTCACGTCTGTTTCGAGTTAAAGTATCACATATTGTGTTCTGTTTTTGATTCACCGTGTTTGACTGTTGCCTGGATAACGACTTTGTTTTTGCCTGCGTTTTTGTACCTTTGCCTCAACCCTCGACTACCTGTAACCGACCTCTGCTTGCCTTGACGATGTTTTTGACAACGTTTTGCTTTGCACCCTTAGGGGTTTGTGGGCAATTCAAATATTATTTTGTTACCCTGTTTCTACCTCTCTGCTTTTGGGTCCCACTATTGGGTTAGTCTATAGCAGGTTGAGCTTATACCTGCTAGTATACTACCTACAGGGTTAGTCTATAGCAGGTTGAGCTTATACCTGCTAGTATACTACTTACAGGGTTAGAATACTAGCAGGTTGAGCCTATACCTGCTAGTATACTACTTACAGGGTTAGTATACTAGCAGGTTGAGCCTATACCTGCTAGTATACTACCTACAGGGTAGTATAGGGTAGGTAAAAACACAAGCACGTTTAGCCTACTTGCTGCACCCGCTTCCTTCTGGAGCACATCAGCTAGCAACAGTATTGGTTAGTGAGCTGCACTGTTACTGTTGTGATTACAGCATCACACCACGCTCCTCTCCAGCCACTACTTTGATTTTTACCCCTGGATATTTTAGTGTTTGTTTTTGGACTTCAGCCTTCTCCCCGCTGCACATTATACAATACAATATAACAACCCCTGTTTGGATTTCCATTTCACACTCACGTAAGTCGCTTTACACATTGTAATATTACTTCCATAGTTTACACACACAGCTGATTGTTCACACCTCATAGCATGATGTTCATTGGAGCAATATTCAAATGAAGACGCCTACGGGTTATTGAACTCCTTTTGCCTCTGACTTTCCGCAAGCAAAGATCGGTGTGTGGCATAACAGTTACTGCCAGGTCAGCACCTCTGCTACCTCCCACAGCTGGATGGATCAATGATATGGTGCTACGGGTTGCCCCGGCGATGTTGGGGCTTGGTTGCCAGGGGTTTCAAACAAGGTTCACAGAGGAAGCGATTCCAGTCGAGTGAATGTAGGGATAGACTTGGTCTGAGTTCCAGCTAGGCAGGGTTAGGGTTAAGCATGTGTCTGGAGAATGCTTGCATTAGGTAGACTGCAGCCAGTTGGGAATCTAAGTTTGAACCTTTCAGCTCGGAGTCAAACAACCAAGCCAGAGACTACCTTGTCCAGCTCATATGGACCTGAGGGTTGCTCCTCTCCACCACCGGTGATAACCTCAATCTAAATGTATAGAGCCACACTCCTATGATGGTGGAGATCACCACAATATCAGTTTGGATCTGTACATTTAGATGGAGGTATCACATTTATATGCAGCCCATTGGGACATACAGTATGTGGGTCCAGATAAGAGACCACGTGTAGGTTGATTCATATCTACTGACTGCCTTTCAAAGAAACCACCACCCATGGTCTGACCAGTCACAACATGGGGTCGGGGGGCATGCAGAGCTCATGAGCCGCATAGAGAAAGAAGTGGTCACCTGTTTACCACACATAAGGGTTTCATCAGAATGAGGTTAGAGGTTTGCCTGGGAGTAAGGACCAGGCCATCATCAAAGTCTCGCTGGCGAGTATGTGTCCATCAGCTTAAAATCTGTTGCTTTTCGTTAAAAATTGCCTCCTATATGCCTCCTCCTACTTCATCCTTCAAGAACAGGCAGGTTCAAACAGAAGACCATCTTGATCAAAAGGGGGAGGGGGTGAGATCAATGAATCAGGTGACGATCACGGATTTACACACTCTGTTGGCATTTTGAAGGATATTGCCTAGCTTAAGCTGGTGCTACAGTGAAGTGTACACAGTCTAAATCCGCGTGTCCATGGGTGGCGACCAACGATACTCAACAGAGCCATTCTGGAGCTCCAGAACCAGGCCTCTAAATCAACTGTTCTCAAATAAAATAGTACAAAAAAAATAGTCAATAGTCAAATAGTACGACTGTCACCAGTCGTACTATTTTTCTTCATTCTTCATAAATAATAAAATTGTATAACTTTATTGACTCTGGTCCATGACACAAATTGGTACATGACAATCAGTTTTCATATTTTTCTTAGTCATTGGTTGAGGTTTTTTTTCTTGTTAATTAACTATTTAGCCAATAAAATGCATCACTGCAATCCTCTTTCTGTTTGGCTTATGGTGATTGAAATGTCGCTTTGACAAACACTTAACTTTATTTAAACCTCCATGACATTCTGTCATAAGACTACTTTAGGTTATAGTAAGCCAGTGTTATTTTAATATCTTCCACTGGATGTTGGATGAATGGTGAGATAATAAGCAGGAGGCAGAGTGCTTGGTTCCCAGTACATCAGAGCTCTATTTATAGTGGAACCGCTTATCAGAAGCCCCTCCTCCGCCATTGAGACACCATTTTACACAAAACTGAATCACGTTAGAATTGAATCCTCTAAATGCATCGGATATTTTGGTGAAAGGACGGAGCATATGCTCATCTTTACTGGGCTAAAGGAGGCTGAGGGTTGAATCCATCCCGTCGAAATTATGCAGATTTTTGTTGCAAATTCTGTAAAAGGTTTGTCTGATTTCTTTGCTTTTCTGTGATGTTTATTGTGCCTGATGTACACGGATGTTTAGCGACATTATTTTATACAGCTCAGCAAGGCCTAACATCAACAACCACATTCACGGTATGAGCAACGGTTAAACCTAGACACCTAACAATTAAAATGATACATATATACACATATAATACGTAATTATTGAATTTGGAATGATTTGTTTCTCTTCTCCCACAATTGTCCAAGTCACAGGCTGTCCGAAATCCTTCTCTCATTCCCTACTCAATCTATAGGGATTTCAATGTAGAGCACTATATAGTGAAATCCTTCCCTCATTCCCTACTCCCTAATCACTCTCTAAGGAGTTCATGTAGAGCACTATATAGGAAGCTCATTGGGAGATAAAGAAACACTTTCAGAAACTATTGGAGTCATAATCATCACAATCATAATCTGTCACATAATTATCGTACTAGATCTACGTTGGTGGATGTCTCTTGTCCATCCGTTTTGGCCATCAGTTACACTACAGTACACTACTTGTCCCGATGCATTGTGGGATATGATGAGTGTCCTTTATAGGGTAAAATAATGATCACTATACCTCCCGACAGCACTACAAAATGAAGAACTCACTATATAGTGCACTTTACAGTGAGTAGTGAGTGATTTTGGACACATCCACAGAGTCTTATTCTGGAGCCCTGAGTTTCAACATAGATTCAAATCCCCCAGGTTCAGTCTGAGCTTGTGTAACCATCCCCTTCATTATCCAGATCACAGAGGACTTACCGGACTCTGAGATTAGTCTGGTCAATGTCTTTAGATCCTGTCTAATTAATGTAACCCCCAGTGCATGCCTTGGCTGTTGAAGAACATAGGACCTTCATCTTCTTCAACCTGCTGTCTCTGGTTGGTTTTCCCCTGAGGATGCACGTTCATGTGGAGGAGAAGCTTCAACAGTCAAAGGTCTCGCCTACTGGGTCTGGTGGGTCCTCTGGGACGGAAAGATCCAAGCCTCTTCTTCCTTGGGTTTCCAGTGTAGGTAAAGTTAAGTTGACAGACGTGGTGGTTTAACCAGTACCGCCATGCTCCTCTAGGAAGAGCTGGTTTAAACCAGTGAAGGCCACATGTCTACAGCATGGCACCTTGGCGGACGTTCTCTCAGGCAGGAGTGAGGTTTATCTCTACCGGTCACTCAGTTAGGGAGCAGCTCAGCTGAGGGTAGCGGTGGTCTTGTCTAAGAGGGGCCGTGCTCAACCAGGGCATCGTTACCATTGCGTCCCCCAGATGCTCCTCCGTCGGGCCCCAAGTTTGGGCACCCTTCCTTTGGCAGCTTGAGTGTCCGCTGACATCCAGGTGGGCCTCCCTTCGTAGTGTAAAATAAAATGCAGTGTGGTGTGCCCCGAGGCACTCAAAGCAGCTAGTTAATGTTCAGGTCTTAATATGACCTGAATAGGTCATATTAGGCTTAATAAGCCCGGCAGGGCTTATTAAGGGGCTACTAGGGCAGCTGCCGGGGCTACTAGGGCAGCTGTAGCAGGTGCTTCTTTCATCGGAGGACAACCTCCACTGATGGGCTTTGACATGTGATGTTCAAACTGTGGAAGAGAGATGCCTTGAGACATACAAGCTGTGACTAGAGGTGGGTGGTGATCGCATGGCTGCACTGTCATGCTTCTGGCCTTGATTGGTTCATTGATGTGTGATGTGTGCTACATTAGGTAGCTTTAGCTGCTACTCCTTAGCGTTAACGAGCCAACTAAAGAATGATATATATTTAAAACTTTTGATCCACACACCAATGAGAGATGTTACCTGCACACATCAGAAGGGTTAGGCCATTGAGGCAGCAATGACACATACCAAAAGACGGTTGCTTGATGTGTTTCTATTTTTGGCTGTGTGTTTGTGTGTGTGTCTGTGTGTGTGTGTGTGTGTGTGTGTGTGTTTGTGTTAGTGTGTGTGTGTGTGTGTGTGCATATGTGTATGCTTGTAGGTGATATTGTGTGTACTTTCACATGTGTGCATGTGAGAGGAGAGGTAGATATAAGGATACACCGACAAATAGAACAGAGAGAGAGAGAGAGAGAGAGAGAGAGAGAGCGGATGTGTGCATACGTTGGACGCATGCAGGTGCATTAATGAGATCGGTGAGGCATTGAGACACTCAGACGCGTGGTCACATGACCTCGCCGCCTCACACACAGCTCACCTGCCGTGATCAACAGCTGCCAACTCAAGTCTATCTTCTCAGCCATTTTCAGAGCAGCAGTACGGCTGTTTGCGTAGCAGCAACTGATCAGGAATGGAAGAGGTTTGCTTGGTAGATACGGCCGGGTGGTTGCTCATTGGGGGAATACCATGCTGGACTTCAGGGAATGGAGTTGATGACAGAGGTGTGCGGTACCACCTGGAAACACAGACACAGCAACCTTTAACTTCAACCCTTTGGATGGTCATATATTTGTACCAACCCATACTTTAAAGTGATTTCTGAAACTCTGCTCTAGCACATGCAGGAAAGGAATAGATCACCAAAGTATGTAACTATAAATTGTGTCTCTAAGACAGATTCATGCTTGACAAAAATCTAAAACATAATCAATATGGTAGCATAACAAAGCTTCTGTACACTGTTTCACTGGTTGTCTGTTGAATTGGTTGAAATATGTATGCTTTAAACAGTGGCAGCAGTCTATAGAGGAAGCCAACGTATAGGACAGGTCTGGATGGCCGTCCTCTGTCTGCATCATTAGGTTGAGATGTGGAGCTGGTAATATGTTTTATAACGTGTGGTAACATGATGAGTATGAAGACTCACATCATGAGAGGAGGTGTGTTCTGGTGGATAACATAATAATGTGTGTGTGTGTGCGTGTATGTGTGTGTGTGTGTGTGTGTGTGTATGTGTGTGTGTGTGTGTGTGTGTGTGTGTGTGTGTGTGTGTGTGTGTGAGTGTGTGTGTGTGAGCGTATGTGCATGTGTGTGTGTATGTGTGCGATGGTATCGTGTGTGTGTGTGTATGTGTGTGTAAGCGTAAGTTTATGTGTGTGTGCGTGCGTGCGTGCGTGCGTGTGTGTGTGTGTGTGTGTGTGTGTGTGTGTGTGTGTGTGTGTGTGTGTGTGTGTGTGTGTGTGAGCGTGAGTGTGTGTGTGTGAGTGTGTCTGTGAGTGTGTGAGTGTGTGTCTGGCATTTGACCCTCACTGGCTAAACACCAATTTGCCTACCATGAAAACAGGAGCACGGAGGACCAATCTCCTCAGCCCTTCACTCTGCTCTCTCCCACCTGGATGAGAGCAACACCCACGTGATAATGCTGTTCATCTACTTCAGCTCAGCATTTAACACCATCATCCCCTCCAAACTCATCCGCAAACTTGGTGACCTTTTGGAAACCAAGAATCTTGACATTAACCTCTCTGTTTGTAACAGAGAGGTTATTGGACTTCCCAGTCAGTCAGGTTAGACAGTCTCAGTCTCCCCTCCTCCACCCTCACCCGGGGCTGTTTGCTGAGCCCTCTCCTCTACTTCCTCTTCACCCATGACTGCACTCCTGTTCATCGTACAAACACCATCATCAAGGTTACAGATGACACAACGGTGGTTGGCCTCATCAGAAACAACGATGAGGCAGCCTACAGGGAGGAGGTCCAGAACCTGGTGGTGTGGTGCGCCAACAACAAAAAACAAAACCAAGGAGTTTATAGTGGACTTCAGAAAGACCTTGGCGCAGACTTCCAAATCCTCATCAAAACGTCTCAGCAAAGGCGTGGAGGTCGAGCATGTCTCAAGCTTTAAATTCCTGTTGGTCCACATCTCTGAGGACCTCTCTTGGTCCCTCACCAGCCTCTCTTCTTCCTGAGGAGACTGAGGAAACCCCACCTGTCCCCCCAGACTCTGGTGAAGTTTTACCGGTGTGCCATTGAAAGTATCCTCACCAACTGCATCACAGTGTGGTACGGCAACTGCACTGTTTCTGCCCGGAAAGCGCTGCAGAGGGTGGTGAAAACCACCCTCTGCATCGTTGATTTACCCCTCCCTGCAATAAACACTACCCACCACAAACGGTGTCTGCAGAAGGTACGTAGCATCATCAAAGACACCTCTCAACCCAACCATGGACTGTTTGCCCTCCTCCCCTCCGGGAGGCGCTATAGGAACCTTTGTTCCAAGTCAAGCAGGCTTAGGAACAGCTTCTTCCGCTCAGCTGTCATCTCGCTGAACTCTGGTGTCTTATACCACCATGCCCCCCGCCCCACTCTGCTGCCCCACATACAAACTCTGAACTCTACTGACAATATCCTTTCACCATCAATGTCTTCAACGGCCTTGCACTGTATCATACCTCCCTACCTCTACCTATAGTTTACATGTTTATTGTTTACATACCTGTAAGATAGTCATGTACATTTTACTCTATTTACCGTGTATATGTTAATCTTCAAGTGATATAACTACACATCCCTCACTACCTGCTGTATATACATTTATATATATTTATCTTGTTGATATAACTGCATACCCCTGCTCACTACCTGTTTACACTTGTAATACTTACCTGTATGTATATATATATAGATACCTATAATTCTGCATACATCTCATACGTACTCAATACGTTTTTTTATACCTGTTTTTAGTGGTAGTTTTTTCAGAGACTATCTTTACATATTATTTGACCACTATATATTATATATTACCATGCACTTTACTGCAACATTTGCACTCTGGTTAGATGCCAAACTATTTTCGCTGTACTGTAATTAAAATCCCAATCAATTTGAATCTAATCTAATACTAATATAATAATATACAGGTAAGGTTATGTGTATGAAGGTCAAGTCAAGTCAAGTCAAGTTTATTGTCACTTCAAAGTTTACACAAGTATAAATCAGTGAGGGAACATCTTATGTGCAATACCCGACGACAGACAGCAGTTAAAAATAAATAAATAATAGAATAAAAGAAGTAAAAAAACTACAAAACTGTATATATATATATAAGTTAAATATATAATGCAATTTATAAAATGCAATATATCAGCACAGAAAAAGAGCAATATGTATATATAAATCAATGTAATAAAATATACATTGTTATATGCTATATGCCCTTGTTCAGCAGCCTGATGGCCTGACTGTGGAAGCTGTCTCTAAGTCTATTTGTACAGCACTTGATACTGTGGTATCGCCTGCCTGACGGTTAAACTGAATACAGTTGGTGGCTGGGGTGCGCAATGTCTTTTATGATGCGTTTGGCCTTGGCCATGCACTGCTGGTTGTATATATCCAAGAGGGAGGGGAGCTCACCTCCAACGATATACTGGGCCGTCCGCACCACCCCTTAGAGCGCTCTGCGCTCAAGTGCGGTGCAGTTCCCGTACCAGGGGTGATACACCCTGTAAGAACACCCTTGATAGTGCCGGATGTAGAATGTTCTCAAGATGCGGGGGCCCATGCTGAATTTCCTGAAGACGCCTGAGGAAATACAGGCGTTGTTGGGCCCTTTTCACCACGTGTGCGTGGACCATGTGAGGTCCTCGGAGATGTGCATGCCGAGGAACTTGAAGCTGCTGACCCTCTCTACTGCAACACCGTCAATGGAGATAGGGCTGTGCTCTCCTCTCTGCTTCCTGTAGTCCACGATCAGCTCCTTGGTCTTCTTGACGTTGAGGGCGAGGCTGTTCTCCTGGCACCACTGCTCCAGCGATCCGACCTCCTCCCTGTAGGCTGTCTCGTCATCGCCGGCGATCAGGCCCATCACTGTCGTGTCGTCAGCAAACTTGTCAAAGATGATGACGTTGGAGCTGTGCATGACTGCATAGCCATGTAGTCGTGGGTGTAGAGGGAGTAGAGGAGAGGAATCAGCACGCATCCCTTGGGGGCTCCCGTGTTGATGGTCAGTGGCTCTGAAGTGGTGCTGCCCTCCTGAGGTCCCGTATCCAGCTGCACGTGGATGGGGGCACGCCTAGACCTCTAAGCTTGGTGTCGAGCTTGGCAGGAACTATCATGTTGAACGCTGAGCTGTAGTACACAAACAAAATTTGCACATAACAGTTCTTTCCCTCCAGGTGGGAAAGGGCAGTGTGGAGGGCCATGGCAATTGCGTCGTCCATGGATCTGTTTTGACGATATGCAAATTGCCATGGGTCCAGTGTGGCAGGTAACACAGAGCAAATAAAGTCCTTGACCAACCTCTCGAAGCATTTGCTGACAATCGAGGTAAGGGCTACAGGTCTATAGTCATTCAGGCATGTTACCTTGGGTTGTTTAGGGACAGATATGATGGTGGACATCTTGAAGACCGTAGGAAAACAGCCTGGGACAGGGAGAGGTTGAAGATGTCTGCAAAGACTCCTGCCAACTGGTCTGCGCATGCTCTGAGGACGCGGCCCGGGATGTCGTCTGGGCCTGCTGCCCTACGGATGTTCAACCGCTTGAAGGTGCGGCGCACATCCGCCTCCGAGATGTTCAGCAGGCTGGTCTCCCCAGGCGGCGCTGGCTTCGGCGGGCTGCAGTTCACGTCGAACCGAGCAAAAAAAGTATTTAGCTCTCCTGGGAGGGAGGTACTCTGTTCTCTACACAACTGGTTCTCCCTCTGAAGTTCGTTATCGTTTGTAACTCCTGCCACATACCCCTCGCGTCATGGCTCTTGAATTTCTCCTCCATTCTGTCCTTGTACTCCCGCTTGGCAGTGACGATGGTCTTACGGAGGTCGTAACAGGCTCTCGTATATTCCTCCAAATCGGGGTGTTCATGATACCTAGTGGAGCACTGCTTACTACTCAGTGCCACTCGTCTGGGAAAATAAAAGTCTCCCTGGACTGGATTGGATTATGGATGGATTATGCAAACTTTTTTATTCTTAAACCAGTTCTATGCTGTATAAAAAGGTCTTATCCGATGTGTATGACATGCCTTCCCAGTTATTTGGTGAAGGAACGGTTCAGAGAAAGAGGATTAAGGATTAGAGTCTAAATGTTCCTCGGTCTCCTTGTAGAGACCGGCTCGTATCTCTACCATCAACACTGTCACCGCAGGGTGTGTGTGTGTGTGTGTGTGTGTGTGTGTGTGTGTGTGTGTGTGTGTGTGTGTGTGTGTGTGTGTGTGTGTGTGTGTGTGTGTGTGTGTGTGTGTGTGTGTGTGTTTGTGTATATGTATGTTTGTGTGCGTGTGTTCGTTTAACAAGAGAGAGAAAGAGCATTCATGGAAAATTGGAATTTAATGAACGCTCATTGCTTTGGATTGATCCAGCAGATGGCTCATTAAGCCCATAAGACACACGTTGGTTTTGGAAACTTGTTGATGTGGTTGTTTGCTTAGGTTTGAGTGACAGTTAAACACACTGCGGTGTTAGAGACATTAAACCAGACGGTACAACAGGGAGCAGGACGGGAAGCTAGAGGAGGACGTATGGAGTGTGTAGCAGCTTGCTAGGGTGGAGCACATTGAGGAGCTGTTTTCAGGGCTGGGTTCAACGTCCACAGCTCCACCCTGAGGCCCTAACCACACTACCTATATGTGTGTATATATTATTTAAATATTTACGTGTGTCATTTGTTGCTTTTTTTTTGTTGTCATTTTGTAACTTTTATGTTCCTGTGATTGTTTATTGCTGGCAATATTATTTCACTGTACGTTGATCACTTTATCTGAAAAATTATACATGAGACACATGAATCACCTAATCTGGATCTGAAACCTGAATCTATACCTGCTCTCTGTTGATCTGTTGAATCTCTCATTTATAAATAAGGAAACCCCCTTGACTATGGTCAGGGCAGTGAGGGAAGAGAAGGTGAACTCATGCAGCAGAATATACACGAGCACAACAACACCAGAAAACATCTGTCTTCTTCTGGAATCAACTGAACCGTCTCCCTTTGTTCACAGAAAAGACAAAAACACAATACATTAATAACACCACGGAGGTTTGAGACGGTTGACCTCAAATACGTTGGGTTCACAACTTCTTCTTTTTTGGCTTCGCCCCGCGTGGTGGAGAGCGTGAACTACTGATAGATCCACAAAGACGGCAGCCAACTGTCTCGTTATCCAGCCCCCCCCCCCCCCCCCCCCCCCCCCATCCCATAATACTAGTAATCCATCATCTCTGACTCATCACAAGCATGCAGGCTTATCGCCAGGTATAATTCACCCCCCCCCCCCCCCCCCCCCCTGCTGTCCCTTCAGGGAGCGTTAGTGCAGTCAGAGCAGGGACTGGCTGTTTGATTTGAACGTTTGTTTTGTGTTTTGAGATGTAATGACATCGTCTGCTCGTTGCCATGGCGGCAACAGAGTGCCTGCTGTGTTTACTTTCTCCTCCTCAAAGGAGGAAGATTTCAGGGTTTTTCATGTTCCTAAATCTTTCTTTTTCTTTTTACATTTAGACTGGACCGTTCTGATGGTTCAGAATGGCCCTTAACAATAACAGCTCATAACAATAACCTAGCTTAATAAGTCACATATATTAAGTCACATATATCCACATCTTATTCAGTTACCAGATGATTTGCTGATTTGCATCAGTACACAACAAGGACTTCAAGGACAGATGAAGCTTAATAAGATGCTCAATCTTTTATCTTTACACAATCAACCAAGTGACACATTTCACACACCAACAAAACAGCAGTCTATCAGCAGCCCCCAGAAACCACATGCCTTGGACCACGACGGCCTCATCTAATTAGCTCCATCTCATGTGTTCCCCCTGACCTCCCTCAGTGAGGCTGCTTCAGCCAAGATGGAGGACAGCATCCCACCCCCTCGTTCTTCTTCTTCATCTTCTTCACGATGATGAACTCTGATGATCTACAGCGCCCGGCCTCCCGCCAGGACAAACATGATGACATTTAATCCCAGGAACAAGCGGTGAGTCGCGGAGCGTCCATCCTGAGGGCGTAGGAAACCGCCAAACCGAGACAAAGGTCCGGTCCGATCGATACTCCTCCCTCGGTACCAAAGCAATATGCGATAAACAACCCGTCCTGCGCTGCCCCTCAGGACGCAAACACACGTATCAATCACCAGCCAATCACCCGCCCCTCATTAGCACGCCCGCCGTCCTCGCTGCCACCATACGTGCAAACACAGTCAGGGTTCCACAGCTCAAAGACACCGGACACACGAGGAGAAACACAGAGGAAAAGCACACGCACACACCATCACCTTCTTAATACCAAGGGAAGGTGGAACATGTCGTTCTACAGAGTTACAAGCAAGGGGGGGGGGGGGGTTCCATCCTGGGCCGGTGTGCTACAGTACACCAGGAGGAACAGACCCGGGACCCAGAGCCCTGACTTTGAGTTTCTGCACTTGATGACGGTGTCAGAGCAGGAGGAAGGAGTGGAGGAGGGAGGAGGAAGGAGAGGAGGAGGAAGGAGAGGAGGAGGGAGGAGGGGAGGAGGAAGGAGAGGAGGAGGAAGGAGAGGAGGAGGGAGGAGGAAGGAGAGGAGGAGGAAGGAGAAGAGGAGGGAGGAGGGGAGGAGGAAGGAGAGGAGGAGGAAGGAGAGGAGGAGGGAGGAGGAAGGAGAGGAGTAGGAAGGAGAGGAGGAGGGAGGAGGGGAGGAGGAAGGAGAGGAGGAGGAGGAAGGAGGGGAGGAGAAGGAGGGGAGGAGGAGGAAAGAGAGGAGGAGGAAGGAGGGGACATGGAAGGAGCAGCTTGAGGGTCAGTGAGGGGCAAAGTGGAGCCATCAACAATGGTTCTCAGAGTACACTTTTTGGAGCAGATGTGCATGGTGCTAGCACACACACACACACACACACACACACACACACACACACACACACACACACACGCACAACTGTGTTTACAGTTGTGTATGCAGTGTTCAAACCAACTGGAGTGGGCTTGATAATAGCTGGTATTCCTTCTCCAAGAGGTTTGTTTTGGTTGAGTGTGCTTATGAGGTTGCCATAATGAGGTTCATTACAAGAGGAAACATCAGCCCCCCTCCCCCCCATTATGCAGACCCTAATGTGAGATTAAAGCTCTCTGATGGAGACCTTATGTCAGTGTAAACTGGCCCACATTCTGGAGTCACACCGTACAAATCTTCTCCCCCTGTTAGCCGGCTCCCCTTCCTCGCCAGGCTAGCAGCTAACAGGCTAACCGGCCTCATCTATTTTGCACGGAGGACGCCTCTGTCAAACTGTTCAGCCTCTGCTGTGCTTACGCCAGACACCGATTGTGATTGTTTGGATTGGAAATGAGGATACCACAACCAGCAATTGATTATCTGTGTAATATGCCGACAAGAGCCACAGAGACTCCGGGGGCTAGCAGCAAGGCCCGGTCCAGAACACAAGCCCATAAGCTTCTTTAAGCGAGGAGATGCCAGTGTGTCTAAAATGAGCCACTTTAGAGGTACTTTGGAGACGTATAGGTGTACTAGGCCCGGTGGTCTCAACGGATCAGGATAAATTATCCTGGTTTCACTCTGAAAAAGTGTCTGTATACGATTAGAGCCGGTAAAAACTTTTAATTTCTAACTTGACCAAGCCTCGGCCGGAGCTCGGGTTCTGGAGTCCAGGACCCACTGTTTACATTTACATATTTTTTCAAAGTACTGCTCGGTTCTTTTCAGTTCACAAAACCTATGGGAGCGCAACTTCTTTATACAGAACTATTAGCGCTAAAAGGGAGAGGTCTCCCATGACCTCGAAGCCTGAAGCTCATACACACAAACAACTCATAGATAAAACTGTTATTACAGTTTACTTAGGTGGTACAACTTAACAGAGTCTTGTCGTCTGAACACAATCCCGGATGGATTGGATTCCTTGACGGTAATGCATGTTGAGGCTATGCTATTGTTATGAGTTTGATCAAGTTTCCCGTATCAATTCAATACGTACCTTACAGTACATTACAATAATATCCATAAAGTACATTACATACGCTCACTGGTCATGGCTGGAGGCCCAGGGCTATTCCTGCAGCTTCTTTATACTCTATAGAGATACAAAAAAAGCTGATTTAACGCCAATTTAAAACATGTAAATTCCTTTACTTCAAAGTGTGGCATTTACTAAAATTCACCTCAAATGACGATAGCGCTTCTTACACACAACCTGGAGGCTCCAAAAACCTCTCAGCCTCTCTTTCTAACGCATCACTTCCCTGGTTTTACCTCTTCTGCCCCCCGATACTTGACCTTGGTCTTGGATGAACTGTTAAGTTGAAGAAGAGGCACTTAGTAGTACCTTTGGTTTATTTCCTTTTTTCTTTCTGTCCGGTTGTCTCGGCTAATAGAAAAACCTGAGCTTGACAAGACGGACGCCCACACAGTCAGAGACCAACAATGTTCAGCCCATACGTGTTGAGAAGCTCTCCGTCAGGCCGAGGAGTTTACAGAGACCACTTGAAGAACAAATCATGCTTCATAACGGACCGCTTTGGGGAGAGATTGGCATGGTTTTAGTCTTGTTCAAAACTACTTCAAAACCATTTGACCTACGGTTGAGAATGGAAGCAATGCATTGTGGGTACACAGCCTCTGCTCAATGCTTCATGGGTCACCATAATAAAATGGAGGCCATTAATAAATGCGTTATTATTTTTTAAGTTTAAATTGTAGCCTCTTCAGTGTGCTTCAGTACAAGAGGACCTACTACATTGTGCTGTAATAATATTACGGTATTTATATATCACCCTTCTTCTAAATACTTTAACATGATTATAAAAAGCACATTATACTATCTAATGTACAGTAGCTTTAAGTGTATTGCATCTTCCAATGCATTTCATATTATTGAATACTTAGTTGGAGAATGTATGGCTGGTGTCTGGTTGAAGCAGCCTCACCTGGCCCCAGTCAGACTGATTAGAGTCTGGTTGAAGCAGCCTCACCTGGCCCCAGTCAGACTGATTAGAGTCTGGTTGAATCAGCCTCACCTGGCCCCAGTCAGACTTATTAGAGTCAGCTTGAAGCAGCCTCACCTGGCCCCAGTCAGACTGATTAGAGTCTGGTTGAAGCAGCCTCACCTGGCCCCAGTCAGACTGATTAGAGTCTGGTTGAATTAGCCTCACCTGGCCCCAGTCAGACTGATTAGAGTCTGGTTGAAGCAGCCTCACCTGAGCCCAGTCAGACTGATTAGAGTCTGGTTGAAGCAGCCTCACCTGGCCCCAGTCAGACTGATTAGAGTCTGGTTGAAGCAGCCTCACCTGGCCCCAGTCAGACTGATTAGGGTTTGGTTGAAGCAGCCTCACCTGGCCCCAGTCAGACTGATTAGGGTTTGGTTGAAGCAGCCTCACCTGGCCCCAGTCAGACTGATTAGGGTTTGGTTGAAGCAGCCTCACATGGCTGGTGAGGCTGCACACCTGTGGGTCCTTGGTGATCAGGGCCTACAGGTTAAACCAGCCACCACACAACACACTCAGCAGGACATGATAGCATCTTTGTCGTGGGGAGGAGCCTAAGGAAGCAGCGCCGCACGGAACCACTTAATATGGACTCGGGTCATTACATTCAACCCAGCACTTACACAGACACACAGACACACACACACACACACACACACACACACACACACACACACACACACACACACACACACACACACACCACACACACACACACACACACACACACACACACACACACACACACACACCACACACACACACACACACACACACACAATGGGGTGGCAGTAGCTCAGTAAGTTTGGACTTGGCTTGGAAACTGGAGGGTGGCCGGTTCAAGTCCCCGAAACACCTGATGCCTTGCGCAAAGGCACCAGACCCCGACACTGCTCCCCGGGTGCTGTAAATACAACAGCTGCCACTGCTCCTAATACTAGGATGGGTTAAATGAGAGAAACCCATTTCACTGTGTGTGTGTGTGACCAATAAAGAGGATTCACTCCTCCAGGTTTAGATTTATTTAGACAGACACACTGCTTGTCATTGTCAGTGGCTCAGCACTTCTTTATCTTTAATAGCATGTTGTCTGAATACGGTGAATATCTGAGTCTAACGTGTTCTGTTCTAAATGAGGCACCTTATGACACTTATGTCTTGTGTGGTTTGAATCCCCGTGAGACGCTGGTCTGTTCCCTGGTCCCTGGGGACCCTGTCCTCTGTTCTCTAACCTCATGTGACTTCAGCAGATTAAAAGAGCTTCACACACAACCTCCTCTGTTGTGGTGAAATCAGGACAAAATGGCTGCCCTCTCCCTCTATAGAAATATTAAAACAAGTTACATAACTTACTTCATTTGATTTTCCTTTCTTTTTGAAAATACTAAGTAGACAATAGAGAGTGTTTAGATCCATCATGCTGGTGCGGGGATGGACAGAATAAAGGACCAGTGCAGACCAAAGCCTTGTAGGCCTACTGTGTGTGTTCATTTTCATTGAGGGGTTTATCAATTATTGTTCTTATTAATAAATGACAAATAAATTTCCTGTCTGGGATTAATAAAGTTGATCTGATCCTATATTAAGTTAATGAACGAAACAGCGTCTGTGTTATGGTGTTATGTGTCTTGGCTATTGTGTCCCCGTGTGGTGTGTGAGGAGACTTTGAATTAGAGTGATTTAAGTGACCTTTGAACAGCAGACAGGCGCCAAGCCGCCACACGTGTCTTTCCCTCCTGAGGTGAGGTTGTTCTGCTCTCCTCCTCCTCCTCCTCCTCCCTCCTCCTCCTCCTCCTCCATCTCCTCAACATGTTTCTCTAACACACTCTTCCTCCACTTCTCCTCTTCTACACCCTCTTCTTCTTCCTTTTCCTCTTCTTGCTCCTCCTCCTACCCCTCCTCCTCTTCCTTCTCTTCCTCTTTGTCCTCTTCCTCCTCCTCTTCCTCCTCTTCCTCCTTCTCTTCTTCCTAATTTTCTTCCACCTGATCATCCTCGTCCTCTTCCTCCTTTTCCTCTTTATTCGCTCTCCTCTTCCTCCTCTACAAGCTTGTCCTCTTCCTCCTCTTCCTTCTCGTACTCTTCCTCCTCTTCATTCTCGTCCTCTTCCTCCTCCTCCTTTTCATTCTACTTCTCATCCTCATCCTCATCACCCTCTTCCTTCTCGTCCTCTTCCTCGTCCTCTTCCTCCTCTTCTTTCTCTTCCTCTTTATCCTTCTCTTCCTTATCATCATTTTTGTTCCTACTCCTCTACCTCCTCCTCCTTCCTTATCATCCTCTTCCTCGTCCTCTTCCTCCTGCTCATCTTCCTCCTCCTGCTCCTCCTCTGTGTTGTTGTAGGTGATTGATGGATCTGCTCTGGAGGTGGACGAGGTGTGTTGAACCAGCGCTGTAAACCCTAGAGACATGGGGGGGGGGGGTGTATGCGGACACTATGGGATGTTTCTAAGAGGCTGGAGCTGAGGAAGAGGCTGGGAGAGGAGACTTGAAGTGGAGGTGGTATCATTTTGGACTAATGGGTATCTAAGTGGTCTAAGTGGGCAGCTTATAGACTAGAGGCTTTAATTCTTTGGTGGCCATTAAGAACAAATCTTAGCTGACATATTCTCAACAACCTCTCTCAGGCTACGAGTGGCTAATTCCTGATTACTTTCCCACCGGGAAGCCAAGAGGACTTGGTGTTTACATGGATGTGATGTGGATTGACCAAACCAAAGAATGAAGATGGACCACATGGTGTTCATGATCCATTAGGTTTTGATAAGGGTACTGGTTTTGTCTCGACCAATTCTTAGCACCTAATAACACAACACCTCAATACATCAAGTGGATTGGGTAATCAGGTGTCAAAGAAACAAATTAATATATTTTCTTATCACCAAACTCATGAACAGTAATGAGTCTTGTAATGTTCATTTTCTGTCAGGAAAACAGTAATAGCGGAAACAATTGGACCGCTTCTCCACGAAAACATCTGAAATTGATTTTAATTTCAGATTTGCAGAATGATTTTCTGTCGTGATCGGGGCAATGATCACCAAAATGAACCTGAATCATGTTAACTTCTGCATAAAGATAGCTACCAATCATAGTGGGTGATTCATTTGACACCTGTTAAACTCACAAAAACAACAAGAACATCAAGAAGGCCAAACACAATGATCCATGAAATGTAAAACATTTAGCTTTTTAAGCTCCTTGGTATATATTCTAACAACATATTGACATTGTTGTTGCTTTGTTCTAATAATGCCGGCTTTTATATATCGCTTTTATCCAAAGCGCTTTACAAGCCATGCCTCACATCACCAATTCATACACCGACGCGGAGTCAGCCATCAAGGAGACAGCCAGCACGTCAGGAGCGGTTAGGGTGTCTTGCTCAAGGACACCTTGACAGTTTTTGCTAGGAGAAGCCGGGGGATCAAACCAGCGACCTTTCGGTTGTGAGAAGACTACTCTAACTCCTGAGCTATACTGCCGCCATTTTATCTAGAAATAGACAGATATAGGCCTCTGGGCCACTAAACAACAATGATGCTAATAGTTTATGATAGCATCCTAGACCACTACAGTATTAATACTGATTCTAAATGATAATAGTATAAGATTAGTTCCTAGACCAATACAGTATTAATACTGATGCTAATTGATAACAGTATAATATTAGTTCCTAGACCACTACAGTATTAATACTGATGCTAAATGATATTAGTATGATATTTGTTTGGTTTGGTTTGGTTCAGGTGGTCCTGACAGGGCTGTGGGTGGGGCCAACTTAATATTTGAAAGGTTTCGAAACACTGGTTCATGTCCACTGGAACAGCGTACATAAACCTGTGGAAAGACAGAAACACTGGTTCGTGTCCACTGGGATCAGTGTAAATACATGTGGAGGTTTGTGGTTGAGGTTTGGTTAAGCAGCCTCACCTGGCCTGAATTGGACTGATTGGCTGGTGAGACTGCACACCTGTGTCATTGTTAATCAAGGCTCACAGGTTAAAACAGCCACCACCCCACACACTTGAGAAAGAGATCTAGCATGTACCATCTGCTCTGTTCAATATCATTCAAAACTCTGCAATAAACCGGATTCCTCATCAACCTGTCTCCTTGTCTCCAGAAGGAGCCCTCAAGTAGCCAGTTTAATGGCTGATGGCAGCGTCGTCTGCTACAATAAACCAGTGGATAGAGAGAAACACTCGTCCATGTCCACTGGAAACAGCGTTCATAAAAGTTAGGTCGTATAAAGCTCATAAAGAAGACATTGATGAAGCAAAATGATAGGCCTACTATAGGTTATTGAAGTGTTTTCCCTCTCTCCACATTAAAAGCAGGGTTTCATCCCCTGATGATAACGTGTTATTCTATAGTACTCACTACTATAGTAGTGAGTATTCCCCTCCCTTCCTCCACATTTAAGCTCTCTCCTAAGTTCAGGCCGTTATGTAACACAGCGACTGTGTGTCTTGGAAGCCCCAGCAGCACAGCTGTCAGGAATAGATCTGTCTTACTTCCAGCACATCTTTAATGAGCTGTGACTGAACAAAAGACCAAAAAATATACTGAAATGTATATATAAGAAGGGAATTATCAAGTTATTAGGATGTCGCAGAGAGTTCCCGTGTCCTCAGCAGACGTGAGTTTGAATCCCAGAGTGAAAAGGCAACAGGTGGTCAGTGTGCAGTGCACCTGGTCCTTCTGGGAAAGTGAGTTTCTCCCCACAAGGTATGGCTCTTCTCTGTCTCTACAAAGGTCGTAAAGATAGTATGAAATATGATATGACATAAATGGTACATGGACTGATTTTGTAACCTGCGGCCGCTCGAAATAAATTTACAGTTTTTTACACCAGTTTTTACACCCATTCAAACACTATATACATACTGTTTATATACAGTATATATATCCACAGCATATAAAGGACAGAATCTGAAAAAGGTACAGTATTGGTCACATCATTACCTTTCTAACTTTTTATTTTGTATTTTGCATACTCGATATCTTTCAACACAAACAAACTAAAGAAGAGAACAAAACGAACAGCAACAAACTATATTGTGTGATTAGAGAAGCAGCCTCTGGTTAGCCAGTTGTAAAGCCTCCAGGTTTCTGTCTCCCCGTACCAGTGAACAGAATGGATTGGACTAATAGCGGACAGAGTGCTACTGAGGCAGAAAGGCTAAGAATGAACCAAACCTCCACTGAATTCAATGTATTCTCATTTAATCAGCTGGTAATATCCCCACAGTAAATTAATGTTAGTATTAGGCCGGTTATGTATATTTGTTAAATCAATTGATTTATTATTGCTGCTGACACCCAGCATTAATCAAACACAGCTTGTTGTCATGTCTCGGGTTAGGACCTTTTGTAAACAACTACATAATAATCACTGTTATTTAAAGCTGATGTATTGAAGTTGCTGAAATTAATTCTAAAAGTTGCGTTCAACCAAGCTGTGCATGCGATGCCCAAGGCAAGTCTCTTATGTCTGCCGCTGTTAGCGTTGCTTTAGTGAGCGGCTCAGTTCATCAACAGGATGGAGGAGATGTCTCTCTCGTTAAAGTGGATCTTCTGTCTTCTGAAGAGAGATATGCAAACGAGAATAAACCATCAGCTGACCGCTCAGAGCCTGGATCACAGCTCTCTTCAATCTATTCCACATCATTGTATTCTGTTCTTCAGAAGATTGACCGACTCACGGCCGACTGGAGATGCGTGTTCCTTCGCCTGCCCCGTGATACGCTCAGCCGGGTCTCCGTTAATTAGAACAAAGAGACTAGAAGTAGCAAGGGTTCTTACTGTGTGTGTGTGTGTGTGTGTGTGACAACAAGTCAATTCCTCAAATAAACTACTCATTTATTGTCAAGTTATGGGACTAGTTTGTGCAGATTTCTCCAAATTGAAAGAGAATGATTTTTGTCTACTTAAAGATTTCAAACTGGATTCAACTCAAATGAACAGTTTTTCCTTTTCTTCTTTTCCTTTTATTTTCCAAGTTTCAGCAGCTTAATTCCATAAGTGCCATATGTTCAATAGTCCATAAACAGGTAGGTATTTAGTTCAACATGATAGTTGGTTATTCAGTTAGGTAATTAGTGGTTTAGTGGTTTAGGTGAAAAACCGTTAAATACAAAGACATAAGAAAATTCATATAAGATACTAAGATATTGCACATACATATTGTACATAAATAGACTGGCAAATACACAATGGAATTTTAGCAAAAGTCAATCATAGATATTACAGTTATTGATATTTAGATCAATTAAGCTAAAGTGTAAATTTCAGCATTCCAGTAAAGCATTTCATAGGCATACAGTGACATTAAAAATATACACTTGGTTAATACTAAAGCGCCAGTACACATAGCCATGAAACTACATTTCCTTAGCACAGCAGTACAATGAACTACCAAAATTCTCCCACGTGACCCCTCTCTTCCGCGATCTCCACTGGCTTCCGGTAAATGCTCGCATCAAATTCAAGACTCTGGTGCTGACCTTTAGGGCAGTCAATGGAACTGCCCCAGCCTACCTCCAGGCGTTGGTCAAACCCTACATCCCAGCCAGAGCGCTCCGCTCAACTTCTGCCAGGCGACTTGTTCGACCTTCACTGATGACAACCAAACATTGCTCGTCCAAGACCCAGCTCTTCACGGCTCTGGCTCCACAGTGGTGGAATAAACTCCCGTCTCATGTCAGGACGGCAGTGTCCCTCGCCAGCTTCCGCAAGAGACTCAAGACCCACCTGTTCAGAGTCCACCTGGACTCTCCTTGAACCCTCCTTCTCCTTTGTGAAACCCCTAAACTTGCTTAAGTCCTGACATTAATAGCTCTTAGCATGTTGTATATGTTAGCAAGTGTATATCCTTAATGTTGATAACACGCTCTTATCACAGCTACTTAAGCAGGTGACCTAGCAGTATGAAATTGTGTTATTCATCTTGTTAATATGAATACTTGTGAACTGCTGTATTTTTATGTTTGCGTACCTCAGTGTTATGCTATTGTCTGCTTCAACTAATGTACACCTTGTAAGTCGCTTTGGATAAAAGTGTCTGCCAAATGCCCTAAATGTAAATGTAAATGTACAATAACCATTCAGATTTGAGACATATATTTATAACCTGCTGGCATGACATCAAAGCATTTACATCAATCAAATTATCGAATGCAACAAACAAGTTTGGATCCGTGAGTTGACACCAGTTCCTCCAAAACTTGTCCACTTCGAATTGCATTGACCTGAGCCTCTTGTAGGGGTAGCAGGTAAAGTCAAAAGCCTTAATATCACCACTCTGAGATGCTCGAGAGCAGGAGAGTATTAGGTGTGACATATTGAACACAGTCCTCCAGGATCTGTACCCTGGCATCGATTAGACGCTAATTTGCTAGATTTGCTGCCAAGTAAAGAGATGTCTGGAACTCACTGGAACTTAGCACAGATCCCTTCCCAAAGGTGGGCAGAGGGCAGATTCTGCAGCACCATTTCTTTGTGGAGAATCAGCCGGCTGGATCTTCCACAACCCTCTAGAGCAACTCTCTCCGCCCAATAATCTGTACAGCTCTTCAAAGACTGGTTTTGCTCCCACAAAATGAGTGCCTGGATCTGACATAATCTTCTTTGGATTTCTGTAAATCTTTAATAGGCCATCAAAAACTCTTCAGTGGATATAGAATTCACCAGCTCAATGTGAATGGCTCTGCTGGTCAAACAGCAAAAGACAGCCCCCCAGGCCTTCTGGGTCACTCTTTTCTTGGCATCATCTTTTACTTTGTAGGGGCCCAAGAGGTCTACAGTTGTGAACTCAAACGGTGCAGCAGGTTCCGTTCTTTCTGGCGGCAGGCCTCCCATAATATGTCTTTGCTTTCGCCTTCCTGCAGCCAATGCAAAAGTCAACAACCTTCTTCCCCCTTATGACCCAGGCCTTCCTTCCCATCTTTAGCAAGGTTCCAGCCACTCCATCATGACCATTGTTATGAGCCTCGCAAACCAACAGTGTGGAAACCAATGCATCATACGGCAAAATGGGAACACCAACTTGATCTTCCCTGAAACTTTGTACTTGGCCACCACAAACCAGCAGTCCAGAGTCTTTGTCTTTAAAGAGTACTAGCCTGTCTGCGGTGGTACTTGAGTGTTTCATCCTTGTTTCGCTATCTTCTTAGCTGACTTCATTGGCCACTCATTCACTGGCAAACTCAAGAACTTTGGCCCATCCTGCCACTCTGAGCCTTTATCCAGTTCAGAGTTGAACTGGATAAAATTGAGAGTTGGCACCTCGGGAGATTATGTCAGCAATGTTCTGCGGGCCAGGAATCCACCACCAATCCAAGATCCTTGAGCTGTTTTCACCTCTCTGATCCGATGTGCAAAGTCTATGAATCAATGATATCATCATTTAATGTTTTACTTGATGCAGCTTTTAATCAACTGAACAAAAACAACAACAATGTGCTGTCAACTTAGACCAAAAAACTGATGGTTCAAACCCGTTGAGTACTGCTCTAGACAGGGTGGTGGTTACTGCCTTAGCCCTCATTGGAACTGAAAGGCACTTTGTATAACAGTGTCTGTGCTGTGGATTCAGAAGTATTGATTAACAGAGGAAGAGGAGAGGAGAGGAGAGGAGAGGAGAGGAGAGGAGAGGAGAGGAGAGGAGAGGAGAGGAGAGGAGAGGAATGTGGACAGGGGAAGGGATAGTAGGAGGGGAAAAGAGGAGAGTAGAGGAGAGGAGGTGTCCAGTTAATAACAAGGTCGAAATGATAATTAAAAGTCAACAGGCAATCTAATGAATACAACATCAGAAGTAGAAGAACGAATAGGGAGCACAAGTGAAAGTTTACCCAAAAGTAAAATAATAAGAGAAAGAGGAAAGTGGAGGAAGATATGATGGGATTCTGTGTCCTTGCATCATCCTCACGAGACCCCAGAATATTAAACATATTAATGTGAGCTGCTCAGATGACAATGTGTGATAGGGCCGTATTTCATTGATTACTATTCATATTTATTCTGCCATTACAATAACGCACTTTCGTATTTCAGTAATTTCAGTAATTTTAATGTGCCGTCACTGCATTTTCAAACTGGTCTGGAAAAACTTAGTTCTCAATGTTTTTGGAATACAGTTTGTGTCTATTTGAGGACACTGGAGTGGTGCTGTTATTCAGTTGAGTGGATAAAGTTTTGCTTATTTGTGTTTTTCTCCTCTTGAATGTTCAACTAAAATGTATACAGTACCCCCCCCCCCCCCCCACACACACACACACACAAACACAGCCGCCATCATATAAAACTATAGCTAGTCACCATGTGTGTCATCACATATGATCGCCAAACACTGTTGGAATTACGGAACAATACAACCACAGACAACGCAACAAAGCACTGGGACTTACCTGCAGAGACCGAGACAAAGGAGACCGGGAGAGGGTCTACTGGTTAGGACAAGCCGGAGGCGATGGAAACCAGCCCTACCGAGCATTCTCCTCCACAACAACCGGGATTCTCTTTTTTTCGGACTGGCAGAACAGCTGAGTCTACGGGGAAGAACAAATGTGGGGGCGTATGCTGCTTGGAACAACAGCTGGTGTACTTTCTCAACATTGCTCATCTAATCTAGAATTTCTGACTATCAAGCGTCGCCCTTTTTTACTCCGCTATTCTCATGTCGGCGGTTTACATCCAACCACGGGCTGATACGAACATCGCATTGGACAAACTTTACATTGAAGTGAGCAAACTTCAGAATCGCTACCCCGAGGCAGTCCCCATTGTAGTGGGGGACTATAACCACTGCAATTTAAAAAATGAATTACCAAAATACCATCAACACATCTCATGTCCGACCAGACAGAACAAGACTCATCACTGTTATACCACCATTAAGCACGCTTATCGTGCTGTTGCGCGGCCGGCATTCGGCAAATCCGACCATGCCTCTGTGCTTCTACTTCCCTCTTACAAGCAGAAGTTAAAGTCTATGCCCATAGTTGTAAAGAATGTGCGTCGCTGGACAGACAATGCCGTACTACACCTGCAGGGGGGGCTAGAAATCACTGACTGGAGTGTATTCAAGACCACTGACCTTGATGTGTATTCAGATCATGTCACAGCATACATGAACAGGCTAGTGGAAGAATGCATCCCGACCAGGTCTGTTTGCTCATTCCCGAACCGCAAACCATGGATGAATGCTGACATACGGAACAAACTTCAGGATGGAGTACCGCTTTCACAACAGGCGACTCCGATCACTACAAGAAGGCCAAGGAACTCAGAAAAGCCATCAAGAAGGGTAAATGGAATTACAAAAATGAATTGGAATTACAGTTCAGGGGCTCTGACACCAGACGTATGTGGCAAGGTCTGAGGGTCCTCTCCAACTACAAGGGGAGCTCAGGGGCAGTCACCAACAACGACCCTAAGCTACCAGACAAGCTAAACAAGTTTTTCGCTCGCTTTGAAAGGGACCATGAGCCGACCAACAACTTGAACATCTTCCTAGAGGACTACGTTCTACAACTGTCCGAGTCCGAGGTCTGCAGAATCTTCAGGAGGGTGAAGGCAGGGAAGGCAGCCGGCCCAGACGGAGTTCTATCCCGCGTCTTCAAGAACTGTGCTGACCAGCTGGCTCCTGTGTTCACCGACATCTACAATGCATCACTGCAACAGTCTGTCATCCTAGCGTGCTTCAAAGCGACAACCATTGTGCCGTTACCCAAAAAGACCAAGGTAACAGGCCTCAATGATTATCGTCCAGTGGCTTTAACACCCATAGCCATGAAGTGCCTGGAGAAACTTGGAATGTTGCAATCAACTTTTCCATCCCTGAGTCCCTAGACCCAATCCAGTCTGCATACAGACCAAACAGGTCTGTAGACGACGCAATTTCCCTGTTACTACACACCGCCCTGCAGCACCTAGACAGGAGAGACACCTACATCTAACTGCTGTTCATTGACTACAGCTCGGCCTTCAACACCATTGTTCCCTCCAAGTTGGTCCTGAAACTGAGGGACCTAGGTCTGGGCGCCCCCATCTGTAACTGGATTATGGCCTTCCTGACGGGCAGGCCTCAGTGGTGAAGACTGGGAACAACATCTCATCCAGTCTTGTCCTCAATACCGGAGCACCCCAAGGCTGCTGCCTCAGTCCCCGGCTGTACTCGCTGTACACACATGACTGTACTGCCACGCACACAATAATCAGATTATCAAGTTTGCAGACGACACCAAGTCAAGTGTATTTGTATAGCCCTTAATCACAGTTACAGTCTCAAAGGGCTTCACAAGCCACATGTTTACAACATCCCCCAAACCCTAGCCCCCCTAAGGGCAAGAAAAAACTCCCTTAATTACGTAGGAAAAAATCTTGAGAAGGAACGCAGAGTGCAAGGGGATCCCTCCTGCCAGGGATGGTTCAGGAGTGCAATGGGTGCCATAAGTAATGTACACAGTAAAGTACAAAAAATACATATAATATACACAATATACAAATATTAAAATTAGAATATAATTTGTGTGTGTTGCTGGCCGGTATCCTTCAGGTGGGGATCACAGCAGCACACTGGAAACCAGAAGCAGACTGCGGAATGGTTAGATGGGGTAGGGTGGACATGGAACATGTAGAGAACCTCTAGTCTAGTACCTATCGGCAGCAGGGGTAGGCTAGTGCTGGCTAACACGTCGATTTAGCTGTAATGAGAGCTGAGGGGCACTCCAAGGCGCCAAACGACAATGTAAAAAGTTAGGTTTTAAGTTTAGATTTAAATATTTCAACAGAGTCTGCTTCCCTGATTACAGGTGGCAAACTGTTCCACAAATAGGGCGCACGGTAGGAAAACGCTGTATTCCCTGCTGATTTCTACAGCAGGACGATAGGGAACAATAAGGTCCTTCAGGTATGAGGGTGCTAATCCGTGTAGGATTTTATAAGTAAGTAGTAGCAACTTGAAATCTGACCTCGCATTAACTGGAAGCCAGTGGAGCGAGGACAGAATTGGAGTAATGTGGTCAAAGTAGTCAAAAGTCTAGCAGCAGCATTCTGCTCAAGCTGGAGGCTTTTCGTAGCAGAGTTTGGTAACCCAGAAAACATTGTGCATTACAGTAATCTAGTCTAGACGATGTAAACGCGTGGATGAGTGTCTCTGCATCCGCGGCAGACAGCATTGGTCGTATTCCAGCAATGTTTCTAAGATGGAAAAATGCAGTGCTGGTTGTACATTTTACATGTTGATTGAAAGATAGCATCAGGTCGAATAGGACACCAAGATTTGTAACACAAGAGTTTTGGGACACAGTAGAGCCCCCAAACAACAGTGTGACATTACATTTCATTACAGTCATTTAACAGACGCTTTTATCCAAAGCGACTTACAATTGTGTGTTTCAACAAAGAGAGTAAGAGAAGGTAAGAGAACAACTCGTCACCAGAAGTCAAAAGTGCATTTAATTTCTAACAAGTCTCCAATAACTGAACCAGTGCTCAGGTAGATGTACAATAATTCAGGCAAAAGTGTAAGGGAAAAAGTACAATAAGTTGGCAAACAATATGCAACAATATCTAGAAAAATATCTACCTATCTATAATATGTAATCTACTTTTGACTGACTTATTTAATTAAAGGAAGTGTGTCCTGAAGAGATGGGTTTTCAGCCTGCGGCGGAAGATGGGGAGTGACTCTGCAGTCGTGACATCCGTGGGGAGTTTGTTCCACCTAATTGGGGCCAGGACGGAGAAGAGCCGTGACCACGTTGATCGGCCACACGGGCCCCTAAGTGAGGGGCCAAGCAGACGGCCTGAAGAAGCCAAGCGACGTGGACGGGTTGGGATGTAGGCCTTGAGGCCTGATGTTGTAGAAGAGGAATCTGCAGGAGCGTGTCACCAATGCAATGTTTGCTGAGATCGACAGTTGGTCGTCCAGGGTCAAACCCAGATTCCTTGCGGAGTTGGCATCACCACAGCATCATCAATGGTTACAGCCAGACATCTTCAAATAGTGGTTGTTGTTGCTTCGGACCGATGATTATCATCTCTGTTTTTCCTGTGTTAAGCTGCAGGTAGTTTTGGGACATCCATCTTTTAATTGCAGTCAGGCAGGATTAAACTTTCTGGATGTGGGAGGAGTCGTTAGACTTGATAGGAATATAGATTTGGGTGTCGTCAGCATAACAGCGAAAACGTATTCCATAACTGCGAATAATGTCACCAAGATTGGAGCATGTAGATTGAAAGAGCAGAGGACCAAGGACCGACCCTTCGGGAAGACCAAAGGTTAGGTTACAGTGATTCGATTGTGAATCATCACAAAGAACAAATTGTTTTCTATTTGTGAGGTAAGATCTAAACCAGAGAAGAGCCGAACCTTTTATGCCAATGTCATGCAAGATGAAAGACCTCAAGTTTTGTTGAACACCATTTGCGTTCTAGTCTTCTGCAGCTTTGTTTGAGGGTGCGAGTTTCCTCATTGAACCAAGGTGTTGGCCGTTTTGTGGTTCGCTTTTTAACAGTAAGAGGAGCAGCAGAGTCGATGGCTGCAAATAAGGCAGTGTTAAAGTCTTCAGTAAGACTACCCACAGAGCCACTAAAGTCAGAGAGAGGAGCAAGTGAGAAAGGTAACTTAGCTGCCATGGATGCAGTAGTTGCAGGGGTGATGCGACGGCAGCTATAGGTAGCCTGGCACTCATCGCGGGGAAAGATACCACCACCTTGAAAATAAGAAGGAAGTGGTGAGATAAAGCTGAGGTGTAAGGAGAGATGGCCAGTTCTGAGATATCAACACCACGGGCCAAGAGGAGATCCAGAGTGTTTCCACCATTGTGGGTAGGGTGCTGGACAAGCTGTTTAAAGCCAAGGGCAGCGGTTATAGAAAGAAAAACCTTTGAGGATCAGACAGGTTATTAACATGAATGTTAAAATCACCAACAAGCAAAACACTGTCAGAATATGTTACAAGGTCAGCCGCAAACTCAGAGAACTCATCCACGAAACGTGTGTATGGGCCCGGTGGGTGGTATACTATAGCTAAGAAGAATGAATCTACTAACCCTTCTGCTGTAGTAGGTACTGAGGAGCAGAAAGCAAGAACTTCAAAGGATGAAAAAGCATAGTTCTTTTTCTGCTTCATGGAGAGTTTTGAACTTGAGATTAAAGCCACTCCACCACCTTTTTTGGATTCTCGGGATAACTGTGTGCTAACATAGGGTGGGTGGGGTAGCTTTGTTTAACGGTAGGTAAACGTCTGGTTTTAACCATGTTTCACATAGGCCCAGAATGTCTCTTATTTTCAACCACTAGATCATGGACCAAGAGCGCTTTAGTTGAAAGCGATCTGATATTTATAAATCCTATTCTAAGCTCTTCCAAAGTATTAAGGTTTGAGGGAGTTGGATTGCAACTCAGCTCAGTGGAAGAGTTTACAGGAACATTTTTGCAGATTTGCCTTGGCCTGCGGGTTTTACACCTCAGGACAGTGCGGGGCAGCTCCACAATACTGATAGGTGTAGGTGTTCTATAAACCTCCAGTTTGCAGTTGCTGCTGCTGTGACCAGTATAAAAACCTGGAGGCACCTCAGTGTCAGCATTACGTGCTACATCACCCAGGCTAACTAACCTAGTTAACCCACTACATCACCCAGGCTAACTAACCTAGTTAACCCACTACATCACCCAGGCTAACTAACCTAGTTAACCCACGACATCACCCAGGCTAACTAACCTAGTTAACCCACTACATCACCCAGGCTAACTAACCTAGTTAACACACTACATCACCCAGGCTAACTAACCTAGTTAACCCACTCGCTATTCTAGACTCTGCAACGTGGGCTAGTATGTTGCTAGCAGGTTCGCTAATGGCCTGCGTCCCAGTGTGCTGTAAGTGCATAAGTCACGCCTGGCTAAGACATCTATCTGTTTTCTGACATAATTGAGGCGCCTAACCCAGTAGGGTGAAGGCCGTCTCTCATCAGCATGCCAGGGCGGTCCCACATGGAGGACCAGTTATCTACAAAACCTAAGCCCTGCTCTTCACTATATCGTGCCAGTAAATCAATGCCAACACATCTTTCTGGCAAAGTCACACAGTATAACTATGTTACTTTTACTGACTTCTGATTGTCTCATCCCAATATCGTTGATGCCGACATGAATTACAATGTTGTCAAAACTAGTGTCGGTGTTGGGTTCGTCTAATCTAACTGTGTTCTTACCGCATGCCAGCGCCCTAAGATTAGCTTGAATGTCAGGAGCCCTGGCCCCTGGTAAGCACATCACGTCAGCTGCCATGTGTAGTTTAACTTTACGTGTAACAATGTCGCCCATGACTAGCGTCTTCCCCCCGAGCCGACGGGATTTTCCGTACACCGGGCGGACAGAACAAAGGCTCTCTCCGGTAAAGATCGCGGAGGGGGGGTATGTCTCATGATAAACAGATCTTGGTGCAACCAAAGTCATGTACATCCCCTCAAGTCTTTCTGTTCCCCGGACCTGGAGTACCTGATGCTTATGTGCCGTCCATACTGGCTACCTCGGGAGTTTACAGCGGTAACCGTGACCGCTGTTTACATTCCCCCACAAGCCAACACGGACACAGCGCTGAAGGAACTGTATGGGGCTATCAGCGAACAGGAGTCGGCCCACCCCGAGGCTGCTCTCATCGTGGCGGGGGACTTCAACAAGGCGAACCTGAAGAAGGTTCTCCCGAAGTTCTACCAACACATAAAGAGCAACACACGGGGCGAGCGGATCCTCGACCACTGCTACACTCCCTTCCGTGATGGCTACAAGGCCCTCCTCCGCCCACCGTTCGGCAAATCAGATCACCGCTCTATCCAGCTGCTCCCCGCCTATAGGCAGAGACTGAAGCAGCAACCGATCGCTGTGAGGGAGGTCCAATGCTGGTCGGACCAATCAGATTCTACGCTGCAGGATTGTTTTGATCACGCTGACTGGCACATGTTCCGCGTTGCCTCGGACAATAACATCAACGAGTACGCGTCGTCGGTCACCGGGTTCATCAAGAAGTGCATAGATGACGTTGTTCCGACCAAGTCGGTTCGGATATATCCCAACCAGAAACCGTGGATTAACGGCGATGTTCGCGCTGCCCTACATGCGCGTAACGCCGCCTTTGGT
This sequence comes from Muraenolepis orangiensis, assembly GCA_027704905.1. Taxonomy (NCBI): domain Eukaryota; kingdom Metazoa; phylum Chordata; class Actinopteri; order Gadiformes; family Muraenolepididae; genus Muraenolepis; species Muraenolepis orangiensis. The sequence goes on from CM051006.1 coordinate 2,993,786, forward strand.
TCCGGGAATACGGAGGAATATACGAGAGCCCGTTACGACCTCCGTAAGACCATCGTCACTGCCAAGCGGGAGTATAAGGACAGAGTGGAAGATAAATTCAAGAAACACGATGCGAGGGGTATGTGGCAGGGGCTGCAGAATATAACGAACTTCAGAGGGAGAACCAGTTGTGTAGAGAACTCCTCTACCTCCCTCCCAGGAGAGCTAAATACATTTTTTGCTCGGTTCGACGTAAACGGCAGCCCGCCGAAGCCAGCACCGACTGGGGAGACCAGCCAGCTGCGCATCTCGGAGGCGGATGTGCGCCGCACCTTTAAGCGGCTGAACATCCGTAAGGCGGCAGGCCCCGACGACATCCCGGGCCGCGTCCTCAGAGCATGCGCAGACCAGTTGGCAGGAGTCTTTGCAGACATCTTCAACCTCTCCCTGTCCCAGGCTGTTGTCCCCGCGGTCTTCAAGATATCCACCATCGTGCCTGTCCCTAAACAAACCAAGGTAACATGCCTGAATGACTACAGACCTGTGGCCCTCACCTCGATCGTTAGCAAATGCTTCGAGAGGTTGGTCAAGGACTTTATTTGCTCCGTGTTACCTACCACGCTGGACCCATGGCAATTTGCATATCGTCAAAATAGATCCACGGACGACGCAATTGCCATGGCCCTCCACACTGCCCTTTCCCACTTGGAGGGGAAGAACTGTTATGTGCGAATGCTGTTTGTGGACTACAGCTCAGCATTCAACACAATAGTTCCTGCCAAGCTCGACACCAAGCTGAGAGGTCTAGGCGTACCCCCATCCATGTGCAGCTGGATACTGAACCTCCTGTCGGACCGCCGCCAGGTGGTGAGGATGGGCAGCACCACATCAGAGCCACTGACCCTCAACACGGGAGCCCCCCAGGGATGCGTGCTGAGCCCTCTCCTCTACTCCCTCTACACCCACGACTGCATGGCTATGCACAGCTCCAACGTCATCGTCAAGTTTGCTGACGACACGACAGTGATGGGCCTGATCGCCGGCGACGACGAGACAGCCTACAGGGAGGAGGTCGGATCGCTGGAGCAGTGGTGCCAGGAGAACAGCCTCGCCCTCAACGTCAAGAAGACCAAGGAGCTGATCGTGGACTTCAGGAGGCAGAGGGGAGAGCACAGCCCTATCTCCATCGACGGCGTTGCAGTAGAGAGGGTCAGCAGCTTCAAGTTCCTCGGCGTGCACATCTCCGAGGACCTCACATGGTCCACGCACACCACACACGTGGTGAAAAAGGCCCAACAACGCCTGTATTTTCTCAGGCGTCTGAAGAAATTCAGCATGGGCCCCCGCATCCTGAGAACATTCTACAATGGCACCATCGAGAGTGTTCTGACAGGGTGTATCACCGCCTGGTACGGGAACTGCACGGCACTCGAGCGCAGAGCGCTTCAAAGGGTGGTGCGGACGGCCCAGTATATCGTTGGAGGTGAGCTCCCCTCCCTCCTGGACATTTACAACCAGCGGTGCGTGGCCAAGGCCAAAAGAATTATAAAAGACATTGCCCACCCCAGCCACGAACTTTACTCACTATTACCGTCAGGCAGGCGATACCGCAGTATCAAGTGTCGTACAAATAGGCTTAGAGATAGCTTCCACAGTCAGGCCATCAGGCTGCTGAACAAGGGTGTATAACATATAACAATGTATATTTTATTACATTGATTTATATATATATATTGCTCTTTTCTGTGCTGATTTTTGCATTTTATAAATTGCATTTTTTATTTTTATTTTATATTCCTTATTCTATTTTTTATTCTATTTTTATCTATTTTTATTTTATCTTATTCTATAACTGCTGTCTGTCGTCGGGTATTGCACACAAGAATTTCACATCACTGCTTTATACTAAACTGTAAACTGTGAAGTGACAATAAACTTGACTTGACTTGACTTGACTTGAAAGAGACATGCGAGGAGGGTTGCCTGCCTTCGCAAGTGGTGCTGCCGACAGGGTGCCCTAGACGGAGCTAATGCTAATACTAGCGCTAATGTTAGAAAACCGCCTGGCAGGTCTCTTCTCTACACTCTCTGGTGTATCCGTCTTTTCTATGAATGCTATCTTTTCCTCCTCTAGTTGACAGATACGTCTCTCTAGGAGAGCTATCTTATCTACAAGGAAGGCACAGGAGCAGGAGCAACAGGAGTCCATGCTTACCTTGTTTGATGCGATGAAACTGGCGACAAATACAATACAGGACAATACAAAACAGCAATCGGTGTTAACAGAAACGATCGCTAAACAACAGTCGGAGAATATAATAACAGCGAACTTAAGAAAAATACTGATTCGCGAAACATTGCAGAACCAAACAAACCAACTATCCGGAAGCAGCGTCACCGGCGTCCACTGATACCACAGTCATCGGCTTGATAAGCGAGGGTGATGAAACGGAGTAAAGAGATGAGGTAGTCCAGCTGACACGATGGTGTGAGGACAACAGCCTCGCACTGAATGTCAGCAAGACTAAGGAGCTCATCGTGGACTTCAGGAGCCACCGGGGCACCCACTCCACCATCAGCCTGGACAGGACACCGGTGGAAGTTGTCAGCTGCTTCGGTTTCCTTGGGTTACAGATTTCCGATGACCTGGCCTGGACCCGCAACACGGAGGTCATGCTGAAGAAGGCACACCAGCGCCTCTATGCTCTGCGGTGCCAATAGGTGGCTAGAGAAGATCTACCGTGGCACCATGGAGAGCGTCCTGACGGGTGGCGTCACTGTGTGATACGGCAACACCAGTGAACAGGACAAGAAAGCCATCCAGAGGGTCGTGAGGACGGCAGAGAAGATAATCGGGTGTGCACTTCCATGCATTGAGGAGATCATTAGGACCAGATGCCGGAAGAAGGCCATGTCCATCATAAAGGACTGCGACTACCCTGGGGACCATCTCTTCTCCCCCCTACCATCTGGTCACCGGTTGCGCAGCATCCGTACAAGTACTACCAGGTTTAAGGATCGTTTTTAATCCACAGGCAGTGTGCCTAATGAACTGCTTGGAGTGCTGCCACTTTCACTTTCATAACATTGTCATTAACATTACACTTACATACTTTGCTGGACTTTTTGGACTCATTAAAGCTACTGAACTGTACTGCACTGTATTCATGATGCTGCTGCACTACTGCACTTTAAATGCTTTTAAATATTTTTGTACATTTAACAGATGTCCATACCATCTGTCAGTCACTTTTCTGTCCTTTGTTAATTTTATTTTTATAGTATTGTTTTTTGATATGTTTACTGCGGGAGGGAATGGGGAGCAAGCATTCCACTGTACTTGTTACAAATAATGACTTAATACAAATAAATACCTTGTATAATTTGAGCATATTAGAATATTGCTGGAACGACTGACCCAGTCAACTGTATTGTAAACAAGTCGACAAAGGAGCTAGTCGGAGCTATTATGAGGGAGGGCACGGCTAAATATAAATTATGTGATATTGTAAAGGTGACTTGTTCCTATTTAGATTTGCCATTGCAGTTCTGTATTAATTAAAGACAATGTTTTATATAAATTATATAGAAGTGTGCAAGCAGAGGATGTGTCTGAGATTGTCTTTATGTGAGGGTGTAAGGTGGAGGGTCCTGCAGAAAACGTTTGGGAGCCGCTGTGTTAACACATCCTATACAGTCTCCTGGTGGGTCTCCGATCAAGTGTCCACACTGACCAGCAGCACGCTGGCAGGAGACTCAAAATGGTGCCCATTTCCTCCAGCAGCACAAAAGACATTTTGTGTGTTTTGTCAACAGCAGAGGAGAGAAAGTCTTAACAGCCGCAACGCTCACAAACACTTTCAAGCAACATTGCGTTTTGAGTGAAAATGCAGTGGAGATGGTTGAATTAGATAAAGGCTTCTTTGTGAATGCTGTACTTTTAGCCGTCCTCTGGAAGAACAGGCATGTGAATAATAGAAATCCTCTAATCTTTGTCTGGATAACAATTATACATTTTTTCAAGGGAAACAAAGCATTGCAATGAATTATCTCTGTAAGGTTGTCTACAAAACAGAGGATCCACACATCCATCTCTAAGTAGGTTCTTGGAATATATGTTACATATATTTTCCCCATGTTAACAAGCCTGTTAACATGAGCCACGAAAAAAGACGTGGAAGAACATGTTAAGAACCCACAGACAGACATGCTTATAACCACGTTAAGAACACAGAGGAGCGTGTTTACAACACTCAGAGGAGCGTGTTTAGAACACAGAGGAGCGTGTTTAGAACACAGAGGAGCGTGTTTAGAACCCTCAGAGGAGCGTGTTTAGAGCACAGAGGAGCGTGTTTAGAACACAGAGGAGCGTGTTTAGAACCCTCAGAGGAGCGTGTTTAGAACACAGAGGAGCGTGTTTAGAACACTCAGAGGAGCGTGTTTAGAACCCTCAGAGGAGCGTGTTTAGAGCACAGAGGAGCGTGTTTAGAACACAGAGGAGCGTGTTTACAACACTCAGAGGAGCGTGTTTAGAACACAGAGGAGCGTGTTTAGAACACAGAGGAGCGTGTTTAGAACCCTCAGAGGAGCGTGTTTAGAACACTCAGAGGAGCGTGTTTAGAACACAGAGGAGCGTGTTTAGAACACTCAGAGGAGCGTGTTTAGAACACTCAGAGGAGCGTGTTTAGAACACTCAGAGGAGAGTAAAGCCCCCCCTCCCCTCCCCTCTCAGGCGAGGAGCCGTTTCTCATCTCCTCGCCGTCGGCGCCGGGCGGCTGGGCGTTCCCACATTAGTGTAATTCGGGTTTTTACGAGAGGTCATTCCTCTTGGTCCGTCACAGGGAGGAAGTGTGGTGGAGACTCGGAGGAGCAGAAGACAAATCACCTTTATTGTTTCTCCTCATCTATCAGCGCCGCTGAAGGACCTCCACCGCGCCACCATTTTGGACCCCGACCGTAAAAACACGGACTGTAAATGCGCTCTATAGTAATTAAAGTTGGGTGTAATTTACAGTTTTGTATCAGCATAAAAAAAAGAAAAATTGGGGGAAATAACCTGAAACTCCGAATCCTACTCAAGACAAACGCACACGCTCTCTCTCTCTCACACACACACACACACACACACACTAATGTGGAAACTGAGAGTGCCGTGAGTCTTCTGTTCCCCGCTGGCCAGCGAGGAGCTTAGCGGCTTTATGGAGAGTTCATCATGTTTATTAACTCCGCCAGGCTTAATAATAAACATCAGAATCATATCTCGGGCTGCCGGGAAAGCCGCTATGCGAAGCTGACATGATGGGAGATGCTGCGGGCAGGATCCACTTCCTCCCCAGCCTCCTCCTCTTCTGCCTCCCCCTCATCCTGCTCATCCTCTTACACCTCCTCCTCCTCGTCCTTCCTTGTCGTCTTCCTTCTCCTCCTCCTCCTCTCCCTCCTCCTGCCCTTTGCTTCCTCCTCCTTCACTTCCTCTTCCTCCTCTTCACTTCCTCCTCCTCCTCCTCTTTGCTTCCTCCTCCTTCTCCACCTCTTCTTTTTGTCTCCATGGATACAGGAGGCGAGGCATTCCACGCGTTTGCACATCCCTAATTCAAGATGGCCCCCTGGGTTGAAGGTGAGTTAATGTGTGTGAGAGCAGCTGAGGCTCGCTTCACGTCACGCTTTGTTTTCCCCCCAATCGTCAAACCTAATTGGATCCTCTTATTTGCACGCTGTAGCGTCTATTATGGAAGAACCATGAGAGTAACTCACCACAAACGTAGGGGTCATTAAGGAGCAGGTAGGGGTTAGGGGTCATTAAGGAGCAGGTAGGGGTTAGAGGTCATTAAAGAGCAGGTAGGGGTTAGGTAGGTCATTATGGAGCAGGTAGGGGTTAGAGTTCATGAAGAAGCAAGAAGGAGTTTGAGGTCATTAAGGAGCAGGTTGGGGCTTTACAGACTGATGACATTGGAGATCAAACCCAGTACATTTCGACAGGAAGTCCAAAACCCTAACTAACACCCTGACTACCCTTTTACCAACCCATTTACAAGTTTAGTGAATAAAGAAGCAGAACTCAACCCAAATGACTGCTGGTTGGCAAGCGGAGCAGACAGTGGAGGATAGAACAGCCTGGGGGAGGAGGGGAGGAGAGAACAGCCTGGGGGAGGAGGGGAGGAGGGAACAGCCTGGGGGAGGAGGGGAGGAGAGAACAGCCTGGGGGAGGAGGGGAGGAGAGAACAGCCTGGGGAGGAGGGGAGGAGGAACAGCCTGGGGGAGGAGGGGAGGATAGAACCGCCTGGGGGAGGAGGGGAGGAGAGAACAGCCTGGGGGAGGAGGGGAGGAGAGAACCGCCTGGGGGAGGAGGGGAGGAGAGAACAGCCTGGGGGAGGAGGGGAGGATAGAACCGCCTGGGGGAGGAGGGGAGGAGGGAACAGCCTGGGGGAGGAGGGGAGGAGAGAACCGCCTGGGGGAGGAGGGGAGGAGAGAACAGCCTGGGGAGGAGGGGAGGAGAGAACAGCCTGGGGGAGGAGGGGAGGAGAGAACAGCCTGGGGGAGGAGGGGAGGAGGGAACAGCCTGGGGGAGGAGGGGAGGAGGGGAGGAGAGAACAGCCTGGGGAGGAGGGGAGGAGAGAACAGCCTGGGGGAGGAGGGGAGGAGAGAACAGCCTGGGGGAGGAGGGGAGGAGAGAACAGCCTGGGTGAGGAGGGGAGGAGAGAACAGCCTGGGTGAGGAGGGGAGGAGAGAACAGCCTGGGGGAGGAGGGGAGGAGAGGCGGTGACACCAATCAAATCAGCTAAAAAGTACGAGAAAGAGATCAGACGGCAGGGGAGGTGGGGCGAGTGGAGGGAGAACAGGACGGAGAGTCGCCTGCTCCACTTATTGCTATTTGCTCAATCCAGGAGATAGCGTGGGATTTCCCTTCCCTCATCCCCCTCACTCTCTCAATCCTCTCACTACCTTTCACTATCCTCACACTTATTTTTCTCTCCTATTCTACTTCCTGGGAGAAAAAAGCGAGAACAGGATAGGATAGAGCGAGGGAGTGTGTTGGCTGTGTGTTCACCATAAATCACAAAGTGTAGCTATCAAAAGTTCTTTGCTTTCGTGTTTATGTTCTCCTTTTTCTTCAATGGAAATACCACAGAGCAACAGAGACAGCTGCAATCTTAGTAGCCGACATAGCAGACGCCCTGAAGTAGCAGAGGGAAGTGGACGGGCAGTCATCTGGGGATTGACCATTGCTTGGAGGTAGGAAGGATCTGTTCCTTTCACTGCCCTTGAGGCTAGCACCAGTCTTGTTCTGGATGGAGCAGCTACAGGGAGCCAGTGTAGAGACCAGAGAAGGGTAGATGTGTGGGAGAACTTGGGTCGGTTGAACACCAGACGAGCTGCAGCTTTCTGAATGAGCTCCAGGGGTCTGATGGCAGACGCCGAGGCACCAGCAAGGAGGAAGTTGCAGTAGTCCAGCCGGGAGATGACTAGAGCCCGGATGAGCGCCTGCAAAGCCTCTTCAGTCAGTAAAGGTTGAATCCTCTTGATGTTGTAGAAGAGGAAGCAGGAGCAGGAGCAGGAGCGTATCACCGATGCGATGTTTGACGAGAACGACAGTTGGTCATCCAGGGCCACACCCAGATTCCTCGCAGTCCGAGAAAGTGTCACCACAGCATCAGGGGAGATGAGGCTCGAAGGGCCCCTTTATAGAGTTGTGGCCCCTAGGGGATATGAGGCTCTCAGGGCTGAAATAGTCTGGGTCCAAACCCAGGATTTTGCAATGCAAGGCGTCTGCCTTTAATTATCCCATGGGAGTTTCCTATATTTTTATATTCTGCTTAAAATAATGCAAATCGGCAACTGATATTTGTCCTCGCTACAAACGTAATGATACACACGTCGCATCACACACAGTCATAGAATATTTACATGTTAAAAGGTTGTAAAGAAATTTAGGGGTAGATTAATTCCAAACACCAGTTAGCAATTGTTTAAATTTGGTTTTTCTTCTCTTGGAATGTTATTGTAAAAGTAAAAGTAAATGTATAAACTGACACCAGCCCTGTTTCGTTAGTTTTTCTGTGCATATGAATTTACAGCAAACGAAAAACATTTGCTTTGCCGTTTTTCGACGAGGTTTATACCATTATAATGTGGGTAGTATATGTTAATGAATTCCCTCCATAGCACCAGCTGTTTAGGGCTGTTGTTTAGGTCATGAAGCACCAGTCCTCTAGGGCTGTTGTTCCATTACTTTACAATACAGTCATTAAGCAGACACTTTTATCCAAAGCGACTTACAAAAGTTTCAATAAAGGAAGGTAAGAGAACTCGTCACCAGAAGTCAAAAGAATATTTAAAGTCTCCAAAAACTGAACCAGTTCGCAGGTAAAAATACAATAAGTTCAGGTAAAAATATAGTAAGGTCAAAGTACAATAAGTTGGCAAACAAATATCTTCCAAATAATCGACTTAGATAATCGACATAGCGCTACGAGGAAGGATCCGGGTAGTGTGTTCTGAAGAGATGGGTTTTCAGCCTGCCGCGTAAGATGGTCCTGACATCAGAGGGGAGTTTGTTCCACCAAATTGGGGCCAGGACAGAGAAGAGCAGTGACTGCGTAGATTGGCCACAAGGGTCCCTAAGCGAGGTGAAAAGCAGACGGCCCGAAGAAGCAGAGCGAAGTGGACGGGCGGGCAGGGATGTAGGGCTTGACCATTGCCTGGAGGGAAATGGTCTTGAACTGGATGCGAGCAGCTACAGGTAGTCAGTGTAGAGACCGAAGGAGGGTAGATGTGTGGTAGAACTTGGGTCGGTTGAACACCAGGCAAGCTTCAGCTTGATGGCAAATTCTGGGGCACCAGCAAGGAGGGAGTTGCAGTAGTCGGGAGATGACAAGAGTCTGGATGAGCACCTACGCAGCCTTTTCAGTAAGAAAAGGCCGAATCCTCCTGATGTTGTAGAGGAGGAATCTGCAGGAGCGTGTCACCGATGCAATGTTGCAAGAGAACTGAGTCGTCCAGGGTCAAACCCAGATTCCTTGCGGTCCGAGTAGGCGTCACCACAGCATCATCAATGGTGACAGCCAGGTCTCGGTGCGGACAGCCCTTTGCCGGGAAGAACACCTGCTCTTCTTGTCCAGGTTGAGCTTTAGGTGGTGCATAGACATTAACTTTGAGATGTCTGCTAAGCACGTGGCAATGCATGTTTCCACTTGCATGTTTATCTTGTGTCCGAGGGGGGAAACGACAAGACCAGTTGGGTGTCGTCAGCATAGCAGTGGTAGGTCATTGGAGTGGATGACAGGACCAAGGGACGTTTTGTAGGGAGAAGAGAAGAGGACCCAGGACCGATCCTTGTGGAACCCCAGTAGTCAGTCTGCGTGGTTCTGACACAGACCTTCCCAGTGCCACCTGGTTTGATCAACCTGTCAGGTAGGATGCAAACAAGGATAGAGCAGAGCCTGAGACACCCATCCCCTCAAGGGTGGTTCACAGTGTGGAATGTTGCAGACAGGTCCAGGAATATCAGGACCGGAGAGAGAATTTGCTCTAGCAACATGGAGCGACTCAGTCACTGCCAGTAGTTTCTGTCGAGTGACCCACCTTAAAACCAGATTGGTGGGGATCCAAGAGGCAGTTCTGGTGGAGGTACAAGGACAATTGGTAAAAGACAGCACTTTGAAGAGTTTTGGATAAGAAGGACAAAAATGATACCGGTCTGTAGTTCTTCAGTTCAGAGTGGTTGAGTGTTGGTTTCTTTAAGAGGGGGGTTGACTCTGGCAGTCTTGAAAGCAGCGGGAAAGCATCCAGACGCATCCAGTTCCAACTGTTGTTCTCTGGTCATCTAGCGCCAGTTCTCTAGGGCTGTTTCATCTGTTCTCTGGTCACGTAGCACGTGCATAGAAGGAGTTAGCAGTTCATAAGTGGGAGTGTCCACCCAGATGTATGATGGATAGATGAGCCTACCAGTTGGTACGGTCCACTAGGTAGGCTGGTAGACAGTTGGTACGGTCCACTAGGTAGGCTGGTAGACCGATGGTATGCTCCACTAGGTAGGCTGGTAGACAGTTGGTACGGTCCACTAGGTAGGCTGGTAGACAGTTGGTACAGGTCCACTAGGTAGGCTGGTAGAATGCTGGTCAAATAGGGGCCCTTTAAACAGCTTGAGGAACATGGGCAGCAGATAGGAAGCACATCAGGACGGGTTCTCTTATCACCTGATCTCATATTGTGTGTTCCATGTCGATTCCCTGGAGGGCGGTGCTGTGTGTGAGTGTGAGTGTGAGTGTGCCCACTGGGCTTCCATTGATCTGTCAGAGTCAAACACCACACACACCTGGTACTCCTGAGCACAGGTTGAATTTCTCACACACACTCCTCAGTTGAAGATAAAGGAATTCCAGTCACAGGCATGTCAATATATACATACACACACACAGCTCTATACATATAATGGATTGGCAGAGTTAGCATCAGGGAAAATAAAGCCACCCTTCCCCTCCAAACAACCTCCATAATGTGAACGTGCACGGCTCAACGTGAATGGTTCAACGTGCACGGCTCTTCCATGTGTCAGACGTGCATTTCCTGCGTTTGTGCACGTGACAGAACGCGGTTTCTGTGAATGTATGTGCATGTATGTGGAGCTTAGTGCACATACCTCCCAGACCTAAATAGACCTAGGAATGATCTAGAGGTGGAAATAAGGTAGGAAGTATTATAGGAGGCGAGATGCCCAATCATTTTTACTCAGAAAAATTGTGTGTCACGCCTGGGTGTAGGTTGGACCCAAAAACAGAGGGACAGAAGCAAGGTGGAACAGGTGCTTTAATGAACACGAGCATAGGCAGAGGTACAGACAGGGCCAGGCAAAAACTAGGTTGTTTTCCAGGCGATAGTCAAAAGACGGATCAAAAAACAGAACACAAGACGTGACACTTAATACTTGACGTGAGGATTTCTGAGATTCAGTGTGTGATAATTTAGCCCCGAGCAACACACAAGACATGCCTTAAATACAGCTTGGTAAATGAGGTGCGACTGACAACAGGTGAGTCCAGAATGACACGGTTGACAGGGAAAACGCGGAGTCGTGACATCACCGATCCAGGAAGCCAGCGGAGATCCAGGACTAGGAGCGGGAAGAGCTGGGTTGGATCGTGACATTGTGTTCTGTACCTACTGTATCTCTCTCTCTCCACCTACTGTATCTCTCTCTCTCCACCTACTGTATCTCTCTCTCTCCACCTACTGTATCTCTCATTATTGAGAGAGAGAGAGTGAACAGTATTGAACTATACAGTATTGTATAGTGAACAGTATTGGTCATTTATGTGCCCATTTATCTTTATCTCACTAAATGCCTCAAATACATACGGTCGGCCACCGCACACACACCACCTCCACCCTCCCACCTCCACCACCACACACCATCTCCACTATCCCAGCTCCACCCTCCCAGCTCCACCCTACCAGCTCCACCACAAACTACCTCCACCCTCCCAGCTCCAACCTCCCGGCTCCACTAAACACCACCTCCCCTCCCTAAACACCACCTCCACTAAACACCACCTCCACCCTCCCACCTCCACCATCCCAGCTCCACCACTACCAGCTCCAATAAACACCATCTCCACCCTCCCGGCTCCACCACTCCCACCTCCCAGTTCCACTAAACACCACCTCTACCCTCCCAGCTCCACCACTCCCACCTCCACTAAACACCACCTCTACCCTCCCAGCAATAAGTCAATGTTCTAACTGGGTTTCCTTTTTTCCATTTTTTCTGAATACTCTGATTGGAAATGAATGACAGTAAAAATAACCAAAGCCTCTCTCCTCTCCTCTCCTCTGCTGGCGGTTGGCCAAGAAATCACTTACCCTAGCACCCCAAACGGTCAGGACAATCCCTCCTGCTAGCGGTGGCTAGGAGTAAAAAGTAGAAACAAGTTTGAACGGTGAGGTATGTTTTCAGTGCTATGAGCTGCGAATGTTTGAGGAAAACACTAAACATTAAACCATGAAACACTAAATGAGACATTCATTCCTAAACGGCTACTCTGCACTCTGAGTCCTGGTTGTGCAACGCTAATCAGCAGGACTGCAGCTTTTATAAAAGTATTGTAATTCGAACATCACACCTGGTTTTGAACTAGGGGCCCTTTAAATATTTCCTTTGTGTGTTATCATGGCTAAGATTTCCTCTGCTCTTCTACCCTCTTCTCCTCTCTCAGTTTCAGCATAATCAGAGACCTTGACCACAACGTTACGATGTGGAACACGAGGATTTTCTCAGACATGTTTTGCTACTTTCGACCTTAAAGACTCACAGAAACACAAGAAACACGGAGCTCCTCAGTTCACAACATCAGCACAAACACACCTTTGAATTACTGTTCTCGTCAACTTCAATTTAAGTTTGCAACTTCTTGAAATTTGAAATGTTAAACTTCACCTCTTGTAGCAGACAACGCAGAGGGCTCCTCCCAAAGACAAGGACACCGGAAGATGAAGAATCTGGTTACTGCAAGAGTTGAAATCATTATGAACAGAGCAGATGGAACACGCTAGAGCTCTTCCTCGTGTGGTGGAGGTTTTAACCTGTGAGCCTTGATTAACAATGACCCACAGGTGTGCAGCCTCATCAGCCAATCAGTCAAACTCAGGCCAGGTGAGGCTGCCACCAACCCCACACACTCCACACCTATGTATATATATTAGAGATGGTGTTAAAACTTTATCTCTATTTATCTATTTGAGATATAGTGTCAAAACAACCTGATTTCTATCTATCAATTAGAGATATACACTGTAAACCCGAATGTTCAAAGTAATCAAATAGATTAAGTAGTGTGTACTCAAAGTTTCAAAAAAGTTCTACGAACTCAAAAATGTTGAGTTCGTGTGACTTGTCGTCCTTTTTTGAGTAACTGCAACTTAACTTGATTGATTAACTTGATTGACTTGAACTATTTGTGTATTAAGTAAGCATAACTTAAAAGCATAACTTAAGCACGATAATTAAATAATTAAATCATAATTATAATAATATAATAATATATAATAATAATAAAATAAAATAAAATAATTTAAATAATTAAGTAATTACATATTCAAAATGATAAATTCCACTGATTTCTATTCAGGTCCGAACGGGGGGGGGCGTTAACGGCGCCGCGTTAGTAACGCATTAACCTTGACAGCCCTATTCTTTATTATCAAATGTATGGTGTGGCGGCAAGGTTTTAGCCGTGGAAACCTTACCAGCGGAAACGCTGCATGAACGCACACATTGGTCTAGTCGCCACCCTTGAGGGTCAGACGATGTTTCAGCAACACGCCCCTCCCCCCTCCATGAACTGTTTCAGCAACACGCCCCTCCCCCCTCCATGAACTGTTTCAGCAACACGCCCCTCCCCCCTCCATGAACTGTTTCAGCAACACGCCCCTCCCCCCTCCATGAACTGTTTCAGCAACACGCCCCTCTCCCCTTGACGGGCGGTTTCAACCCACCCCCCACCCCCATTTGATTCGCTCCACCCCCCTCCCCCACTCCACACCACTCCACCGCGATCATTTGCTCTCCTCCCCCCAACCGCGTTGAAGAACTCCAAGATCTTGTCCAAAGTGCATGGTAAGATACTTAAAGTATTAATTAATTAATAGATACATCACATACATTATACCAATTATAGTTAGTTATTTCTGCTCATTTAATCTACCTATATAAAAATATAATTTCGCTCAATTGTTCTCGCTAGTCTCGCATGTTGGTGTAGTGCAGAGCACATGAGGCTCATATAACGTTGCACTATTCAGCAGGAATGCTTGAAACCTACTCTTTTTCTTATCTTTATGCACCACGGAGATATATTGCTGTCTTCAACAATTGTACTCTTTGTAAGTCGCTTTGGATAAAAGCGTCTGACAAATGCCCTAAATGTAATGTAAATGTATTCAGGTTATGGGAAAATGAATCTTGTTTTTAAGAGCTAACTCTGGTTACTAACTTTTACTATCTAAACCAAACCGAAGCCCAAAACGGTGTTAAAATTTCGAGCACGTGGTTTCCTTCCATTCATGGTGGTTAGAACACGTGTAAGGGATAACTTATGGCTAGCTGGTCATTAGCTAGCCAGCTGGCTTTTACAGCCTAGGTTTCCGACCGCACAGCAGTGTTGTGTATTCTGTATTCCATGGTCATGTTTTTGTAAGCTAATAGAAATGAACTTTTTGTTATATTGAGTTGTAAGTAATTCTGGTTTGAATGTTGTTGATGGAGGTCTAAACTTTGTCATTTTTTTTCCTTTCAGGTGGCTTGTTCCGATATGGTCTGGCAGTGTAAGTTGTGCGCTCCTTCTTTCACTTCCAGAATACAGTTATTTAAACACTACAGACTGCAGCACAGCCCTCTTCCATGCCTCTATACTGATTGCGTGTGTACATTTCAGTCATCATTCAGCAGTTGAGGCAGACAATTGCTGAAGAACTGAAGAAGACTGAGAAGAACCTGCCTCTCATTACCAAGATGATGCAGACCACATTTGCCCTGCGCGGACAGACCATAGTAAACTCCTGCCCACCAGTGAACGAGCTCATGGACCTGGCCTGCTCTTAAAATAGAGTGTGGTAATATGGATATTTTTTTCCTGTGTTAACATATTGCACATTCTGTGTGGTTTAAAGTGAAAGTTGTAGTTCTTACTCATTTGGCGGCTATTTGCTGCGTTATAGAAGTTTAAGAGATCCTCCAAGTTGAACTGACTAATTGATGTTGATGTATTGTCCTGATGCTGTTTTTAAATGTAGGTGTATGCAGAGTTCCAGATGGTTACAAACCGGAACCTGCCCAACACCTTCTACGCAGAGCTTGACCGCCATATTCGTAGACTGATGACGTTATTTCGACAGAAGGCGACTAAAACTGGGACCACAGCAGTTGCGTTGGCAGACAATTTACGATGAACAGGTGAATAGATTATTATACATGTCGTAGGTTGAACCTCTAACATTGGACAGCTTCAATGATTCAAATGAGCTTTTACATTTTACAATTAGTCCACTTTGTGTTTGCTATTTGTCTGATTGCATTAAAGATGTGTAGAGGTTATTTGTGGACATATGTTCTGATTGGACTGTTTAAAATCAACATTGTTCAGTAAACTTTTCAGTATATACACTTCTGTTTTTTATCTTAATAGGAAATCCATGACATCCACACCAGGCGCACCACTGTTCTCCATGCACTTCCTGTGTATCTGAACGAGGAAGTCTGGATTTTTCAGAACCTGCACAGTGAGTCTCCTTAAATAATGAACAGTACCACTGTATATTAAGTGAACAGTTAATCAAAATACTAACATGTTTTAGGACTTACCCTTGTTTAGTCTATCCATACAGTTTGTGTGATTTGGAGAGGTATGGTCTGTTTTATTTCACCCTACTACAAATGAACTGGCTTGGTGTTTTGTTCAAAGCGACAAGAAGTTTAGTAAAACATTTTCCTGTATGTGTTCTTGAGCTTAGTATCAGTCTATCTCCCGCCACTTAGATTCTCTGGTAACTTGGCTGATTCCTGTGTCCAGAACACGCATCTTCTGTTTTTACTTACAACTTACAAACATAACTCCATATACTTAGCTTTGTGCTGCACCAGCAGTACTTAAATGATAAGGAGAGATGATTTGTCAACAACAATAACCAAAAAAAACGTTATAAAATAAATTAAGTACTATTTTGTGGAAAAAATAATTCTATTTAACTCTTATATTAGTAGAAACCATGGATTAGTTTGTGATTAGTATGTCTCTTTCATTCATTCAGGAGCCTGATGAGCCAGAGCTTGACGATGTTGCTGTGGCCCTCCTTACTGTCATCAGTGACCATGACACAAGTCCAGTTCACTACCAGCCTGTGAAAATCTCTGTCGTCCTCGAAAGTGACATCGTGATCAGCCTCCCCAGATTTGGTGATGCCTTCCTGGTCATGTTTGGACTGATTTATGCACTACACCTCAGCTATCCTAAAGCGCTGACCAACACTTTTGAATTCGTTCAGAAGATTGTACTTGGTCTAGAAGCTGGTAAACGGTCGCCCAGGTTGCAGACACTCAAGAATGACTTGATGATAAATGTGTAGAAAGGATGTGGGGTGAGGTATTATTATTGTGAATCAAAGTTCTTTCCCTTTGTCACAATAATGCCTTAAGAAGTAAGCAAAGAACTTTGATTCAGAAGGCCTTCAATAATACCTCACTGAGGTATCCTTCTTTCTACACATTTATCAATAGGCCTACTACACAATGTGCACTGTTCATTTTTTCTATTTTCTATTTTTCTATTTGTTTTTATTTTATTTGCCATATTTAACTGTTGTAAAGTTGTTTAATTATAGTGATTCTATTGTATTTATGTTTGACTTGTGTACATAAAACTATTTTTTATTAAGTTCAAATAATGTGGTTGTGTACTTATTTTTTTAAGTTCTGTTAACTTATTCCCACGGATAGAAAACTGAAAACTTTAAGTCGTAGTAACTGAATATAATCAAGTAGCACCCAATCAAAACTTTTGAGTTCTGAAAACTGACAACTTTAAGTCATAGTAACTTAAATTAGTTAAGTAGCACCTAATCAAAACTTTTGAGTTCTGAAAACTGACAACTTTAAGTCATAGTAACTTAAATTAGTTAAGTAGCACCTAATCAAAAGTTTTGAGTTCTGAGAACTCAAAACATTTGAGTTCTGTGAACTCAAAACTTTTGAGTTCTCAGAACTCAAAACTTTTGAGTTCTCAGAACTCAAAACTTGAGTTCTCAGAACTCAAAACTTTTGAGTACTGAGAACTTGAGTTTTTTGAGTTGATAAACTCAAAAATTTTGAGGCAAGTCATTGCCTCAAAATTTTTGAGTTCTGCTAACTTATTCGGTTTTACAGTGTAGTGTAAATACAACCTTATCTCTATCTATCTATTAAAGATATAGTTTTAAAACAAACTTATCTCTATCTATCTATTAGAGATATAGTGTTAAACTTATCTCTATATATCTATATAAAAAGTGTGGCCTGAGGGAGCAGATTCTGAGTTGCAGAATTGGTTTCTACAAACTGATTGGAGCTGATTTTGCCTCCCAGTCCGCCCTGGACTCCCACACCAACATCGACTCCTAAATCTCCTCTTTTTTGGACTACATCAACTCCAGCATTGACATTGTCACCACCCTCAAACAGGCCAATACCGACTACAAACCCTCCAACAACTCCCCCCCAACCACTGACTCATCACTCCCTGACGAGCTCAATTATATTTTTGCCCGCTTCGATCGGGACAACCATGTACCAGCCCAACAGGGCTACTCTCCCCGCTGACCACCAACCCCTCACCCTCTCCCAACAGACAGCAGAATAAATGCAGAATAAATGCGCATAAGGCAGCTGGTCCTGATGGAATCCTCGGTCGCGTGCTCAGGAACTGTGCTGAGCAGCTGACCGAGGTCCTTACTGACATTTTCAACATGTCACTAGCTCAGGAAGTTGTCCAAGCATGCTTTAAACCCACCTCCATTGAGCCAGTGCCAAAACACTCCTAACTTTAATGACTTCTGCCATGTTGCACCCACCCCCATCATCATGAAGTGCTTTCAAGAGGTTGGTCCTGGCTCACCTCAAATCTGGCCTCTCACCCTTACTGGATAAACACCAATTTGCCTACTGTGAGAACAGGAGCAGGGAGGACGCCATTTCCTCAGCCCTTCACTCTGCTCTCTCCCACCTGGATGAGAGCAACACCCACGTGAGAATGCTGTTCATCGACTTCAGCTCAGCATTCAACACCATCATCCCCTCCAAACTCATCCGCAAACTTGGTGACCTTATGGAAACCAAGAATTTTAACATTAACCCCTCTGTTTGTAACTGGTTATTGGACTTCCTAACCAACAGACCCCAGTCAGTCAGGTTAGACCATCTCACCCCCTCCACCCTCACCCTGAACACCGGCGTCCCCCAGGGCTGTGTGCTGAGCCCTCTCCTCTACTCCCTCTTCACCCACGATTGCACTCCTGTACATGGTACAAACACAATCAAGTTTGCAGATGAAACAATGGTGGTGGGCCTCATCAAGAACAACGATGAGGCAGCCTACAGGAAGGAAGGTCCAGCACCTGGTGGCGAGGTGCACTGACAACAACCTGGGTCTCAACACCAAGAAGACCAAGGAGCTGATCGTGGACTTCAGAAAGACCAGAGCTGGCGCACACGCCCCCATCCTCATCAACAGGGCGGAGGTTGAGCGTGTCTCCAGCTTCAAATTCCTTGGGGTCCACATCTCCGAGGACCTCTCTTGGTCCCACAACACAGCCTCACTGGTAAAGAAGGCTCACCCGCATCATTTTTTCCTGAGGAGACTGAGGAAAGCCCACCTGTCCCCTCAGATTCTGTTGTGCCATTGAAAGTATCCTCACCAACTGCATCACAGGTACGGCAACTGCACTGTTTCAGACTGGAAAGCACTGCAGAGGGTGGTGAAAACGGCCCAACGCATCGTTGAATTACCCCTCCCTACAATAAACACTACCCACCACAAACAGTGTCTGAGGAAGGCACAACAAATTGTCAAAGACACCTTTCACCCCAACCATGGACTGTCTTCCCTCCTTTCCTCCGGGAGGCGCTATAGACACCTTTGTTCCAAGTCAAGCAGGCTTAGGAACAGCTTCTTCCCCTCAGCTGTCATCTCTCTGAACTCTGCACCACGATGACAGCTCCTCCCCCTCTGCTGCCAACATACAAACACTGAACCCTGCTGACACCATCAATGTCTTCAACAGCCTTGCACTGTATCATAACTCCCTACCTCTACCGATAGTAACACATTTATAGTTTACATATTTATTGCTGTATGATAGTTTTGTACATTTTTTATGTACTTACTGTATATACCATATATTTACTTTACCATATATTTGAATCGTCAACTGCTGATATAACTGCATACCCCTGCTCACTACCTGTTTATACTTGTATACTTACCTTGTATATATATATATATACCTAGAATTCTGCACATATCATTTGAAAAAAAATAACACAAGTCATTTTATACCTGTTTTTAGTATTAGTTACTAAAAGGTTATTAAACAACTGTACATGATATATTACCATGCACTTTACTGCAACATTTACACTCTGGTTAGATGCCAAATTCCTTTCGATGTACTGTACTTGTACTGTACACTGACAATACATTTGAATCTAATCTAATCTAATCTATTAGGGATAAAGTGTGAAAACAACCTTATTTCTTTCCATCTGCATTATGGATATAGTGTAAAATAGACCATTGTGGCTGATGCTCTCTGTGTCTCTCCGATCAGCTCAGCTCAGAGTCTAAATTGGTACCAAACTGCGTCATTTGAGGGAGTTATCTAGAGGAGGAGATGATGGAGCAAGCAGCATGGAGGAGAGGTTGTTCATATGCTACCCACATTGAACTGATACAAAGATACCCTTTAAAGGCCCCGTCACACCATTCTGGTCAGCGTTCTATGAACGTTCTAATCGTAAAATCTTCGAGCGTTGTAGGGGAGGTGGACACATCTGACGTGTGACTAACGTGTGACTAACGCATGAATTAGCGTGTGACTAACGCATGAATTAGCGTGTGACTAACGCATGAGGAGCGTGTACCAGCGACCAAGTAAAACACCCCTGAAAACTATTAACGTGTGCTGACGTGTCACTTTGTTCAAACGGGTATAAAACGCAGGGAAATCACAGTGGATTCAGTTGTTCTTGTCACGAGTGGATTGTTCGGTGGGACCCAGAACGCAGACCAAGACACAGTGGAGCTATAACAGAGCTTTATTTCAAGCAAACACAACACAGGAATGATCAGCGACAGTCCAGGGGTCTGGGTGCCGGGAGGTCGATCCGCGGAGTACCGGCAGGTAGTAGACCGGCGAGTAGTCCGGGACGGGAGAGAGTCTGGGTACCGGGAGGTCGGAGTAGCGACAAGTACCAGACAGGCGGATGATCAGCGACGAGCGAGAAGTCTAGATACCGGGAGGTGGGAATAGCGACAGGTACTGGACAGGTAATTATAATGACCGGGGAGCTCGTATAGACCAGCGTAACGCTAGACAGGCGGGTGACACGGGATAGGCAAAGGATCTGGATCTCCGGGACATCAGCGTGGCGATTCCGTCCAGAATGTACGCCGTAACATGAACAAAGTATGACGTACGACAAGAGGAAAAAAGTGTGTGAGGGGGGCTACTGCTAAACTCCATCTCCAATACATTTACATATGAAGATATGTTATGGATATTATTTAAAGCATTCTATGAGCAGTTTATGGTATACACACATGATACGCGTACGAGTAGTAGAAACACAAGGTAACGCAGAATGTAACTGTCAACATTGCTAAGGTAAACCTAGCTGGGCTAGAAAACACTTAATAGAATGTGCAGGTCTATGAATGCGGCACGACTCTGGGACATGAGTACCAGAAGCATGTAATATTAATATCCCCCAGACACACACTACTTTATTTCATACTGCCCACCAGACTTCCACAACACACAAATACAGGAATACATAAATAATCAATCCATCAGTTTGTAGTTACTCATGTGGTTGTTTTGTGTGTGTGTGGGTGTGTGTATATTTGTGCGTGTTTGTGTATGCAAGTCAAGTCAAGTCAAGTTTATTGTCACTTCACAGTTTACACAAGTATAAAGCAGTGAGTGAAAATCTTATGTGCAATACCCGACGACAGACAGCAGTTATAAAGTTAAACAGTTATGTCTCATGTGGTTGTTTTTGTGTGTGTGTGTGTGTGTGTGTGTGTGTGTGTGTGTTCCTGTGTTTTATTACAAAAGGTTATCTCTAAGAACTTTGGTGATGTGTTTGTAAAGGTTACCTATCAGACATGCGGTGGTCGGTTGGTGTTGAATTGATTTCCCCAGAGGGAGAAGAGGGAACTTTTAGTTGCTGCTAGTTACTGCTAACTGTAAAGCAGAAAACAGTAGTCAAGACATGTCAAGTTTATTGTCACTTCACAGTTTACACAAGTATAAAGCAGTGAGTGAAAATATTATGTGCAATACCCAACGACAGACAGCAGTTATAAAAATAAGATCAAATAAAATAAAAACAATAGAATAAAAGAAGTTTAAAAAAGTACAAAACTGTATAAAGTAAAATATATAAAATGGGGGAATGGGGGAACGCCTAGACATCTAAGCTTGGTGTCGAGCTTGGCAGGAACTATCGTGTTGAACGCTGAGCTGTAGTACACAAACAGCATTCGCACATAACAGTTCTTTCCCTCCAGGTGGGAAAGGGCATTCTGGAGGGCCATGGCAATTGTGTCGTCCGTGGATCTGTTTTGACGATATGCAAATTGCCATGGGTCCAGCCTGGCAGGTAACACAGAGCAAATAAAGTCCTTGACCAACCTCTCGAAGCATTTTCTGACAATCGAGGTAAGGGCTACAGGTCTATAGTCATTCAGGCATGTTACCTTGGGTTGTTTAGGGACAGATATGATGGTGGACATCTTGAAGACCGTAGGAAAACAGCCTGGGACAGGGAGAGGTTGAAGATGTCTGCAAAGACTCCTGCCAACTGGTCTGCGCATGCTCTGAGGACGCGGCCCGGGATGTCATCTGGGCCTGCTGCCCTACGGATGTTCAACCGCTTGAAGGTGCGGCGCACATCCGCCTCCGAGATGTTCAGCAGGCTGGTTTCCTCAGGCGGCGCTGGCTGTCGTTCACGTCAAACCGAGCAAAATAAGTATTTCTCCTGGGAGGGAGATAGAGGAGTTCTCTACACAAATGGTTCTCCCTCTGAAGTTCGTTATCGTCTGTAGCCCCTGCCACATACCCCTCGCATCGTGGCTCTTGAATTTATCTTCCACTCTGTCCTTATACTCCCGCTTGGCAGTGACGATGGTCTTACGGAGGTCGTAACGGGCTCTCGTATATGCCTCCATATTCCCGGAGCCAAAGGCGGCGTTACGCGCGTCTAGGGCAGCGCGAACATCGCCGTTAATCCACGGTTTCTGGTTGGGATATATCCGAACCGACTTGGTCGGATCAACATCATCTATGCACTTCTTGATGAACCCGGTGACCGAGGACGCGTACTCGTTGATGTTATTGTCCGAGGCGACGCGGAACATGACCCAGTCAGAGCGATCAAAACAATCCTGCAGCATAGAGTCTGATTGGCTCTCTACTCTCTGCCTATAGGCGGGGAGTAGCTGGATAGAGCGGTAGTCTGATTTACCGAACGGTGGGCGGAGGAGGGCCTTGTAGCCATCACGGAAGGGAGTGTAGCAGTGGTCGAGTAGAAGAGACATTGGATCTAAATATAACCTATAGCATTATGGCTATACCAGCACATCAAAGGGACTCAACATCAGGAGGTTGGCTATTTTCTGCCTCCCATATCAACCTGTGCTACGGAATTAATAACTAACTAATTGGATTTATCATTTCTTTGGTTCTCTTAATTGTTTTAATTCAAAGACACGCGTTCAAAAGGGTCTCTCTCTCGCTATCCATATATATATATCTATATATAGATATATATATTCCATTTAAGAGAGGAAGAAATTAACTAGAGTCCCCAGTGCATTGTAGGGTTGGCCTGGCTGCTGGCTGCTGCTTGAACAGCCGTAGGATACTAAAGGAGCTGAGGAAAATGGACAAATAGAGAATGAAGGACGGGCATTATGAGATGGATGGATCGATATATATATATAAATAAATATATATATATACATATATAAATACTGTATATACTTTTTTTAGTACACCTTCTCCAGGTTAATAATTCAATATATTGTTTGATTCTCTTGAAGCTTTTCAGGGAAAGGTGCACGCTCCAGTCTCAGGTAATGAGAATTCTAAACGTCATCAGGTGATTCCAGTTGGCCGTGCCTCTCGGTCACTCAATGAACACGCATGGCTCACGCAGGAACCACTCCACACCATCACCAGTGAATGAAGAAGAAGAAAATAAGGTGATTGCCGTCACCCAGGGAACAGCGGGTCACTTCCTGTCTGGACGAGGGGGGGGTCTTTCAGCTTGGACTCCAGAATATTGATCGAACTCTGAGCGGTGGCGTGGACAATTTACCACATGATTCTATTTCCTATTTTTACCTAGCTCCTATTTCGCTAGTGCTTCACACAACACACACACACACACACACCACACACACACACACACACACACACCACACACACACATACACACATTAAATATGAAGGTGGCTGAATAAAACATGTCATATTTGAGGATATGCCCTCTCATCCCCTCTGGGTCTGAATGGTGAATCAATTGAAACAAGGGTTGTCTTTCTATTGTGAATCTGAAACTCTTCTGGATCTCTTCCTGGAGGTCAGGGCTATATCTACATATATATATATATATATATATATATATATATATATATATATATATATATATATTTAAATACATATTGATGATAGCTTCCAGCAGCCGGTTAACAGAGGTTTTTATGAATCAGTTGTTGATGTTCTTCAAACTACTGTCAGTCTGCTGTCTCCATGGAGACGGGAGTTTCTGCTTCCCCAGAACGCTGAATAATAAATCAGAGTTTGGTTTGGGTTTTGGTGAGTTTTGAACACAACAGCGTTGACAAAGACACAACACACTTCTCTCCACCAGCCTCTTCACGATGAGAGGAGACTCTGACCTCTGAACTCACAGGAGAAAGTCAGCCAGGAGGCCGACGCAGCGGGTTGAAATAACCACCTGTTTGTGTACCACTTGGTGAACCACAATCACGGTATATTCAACCAGCTCATCTGAACGCCGATGGGTCGCGTTAAAAAAGTAACATTTGAAAGTTCAATTGTGAGCTGCTATTCTCGTAGCAATAAACAAAGTAAAGCAGTATTATTGTGATTAGATCAATGTTTACTTTCCACCTGGCCAGGTAATTACCTCTCTGTTCAGAGCTCTGCCCATAAACTTTATTAGATGTTTGTCTTTCCCCAGACTCTCCTGGTTCACCAGAGACCCTCCAGATGAGATCAGAAACCATTAGACCAAAGATTATGAAATATAAGATGAGATACAAATGGATGACATTAGACAAGGAGACATACAATAGGATGAGGTGAGAGTAACTTACATGTGATAAAATAATAATATAATTATTGATACAATATTATATATAATAAGGACAGAAACTTGGGTTGCAATCTATTTTATTTTACTTCTTTAGAAGGTGTCATACATGTGTCTCCCTTTAAGGAACAGAGTCTACAGTTTGAGTTGTATGAAGTTGCGATCGGTTTAATAAAGACAGTCAGTAGAAACCTCAAGAGTGATTATTCTACTACAGATGGTTCGACCAATACATTTTCACACTGCATCCTTATGAAATACATTTCTTTGTGCGTGGAAAAAAATATGCGATGTATGTTAGATTGTTTTGTTTATTTAGGGTGGGTGTGATTGCTCATGTGTGCTTTATCTCCTAGTGCCGCTTCACATTTACGCTTTTAATAATCACCACGGAACAGATGAGACGTACTGGGTCTGAACTGAAGAACCAACATGGAGGAGTTTACACTGTCTACCTTTCTGTTTTCAGAGCACTCCATGGGAAACAACTCTTTCTGCTGTTTCTCTCTCCTTTCCTTCTGTGTGTGTGTGTGTGTGTGTGGTGTGTGTGTGTGTGTGTGTGTGTGTGTGTGTGTCGTGTGTGTGTGTGTGTGTGTGTGTGTGTGTGTCTGTGTGTGTGTGTGTGTGTCTGTGTGTGTGTGTGTGTGTGTGTGTGTGTGTGTGTGTGTGTGTGTGTGTGTGTGTGTGTGCAGGCTGTTCTCATAAACGATACGCATTGTTTCGTAGGAAATCGTACTAACCCTACTAACCCTAACCCTAACCCTAACCCTAACCCTAACCCTAACCCTAACCCACGCTTCACGCTTCCTTGTCTTCTCAGTAGAACATGTAATTATGTTTTGATAACATTTCTAGCAAGACATGTGTGTTTTACTCTCACACGCTTTGTTCCGTGAATTTATACGATCTTTAGTTTTTGAGTTATTACGAAGATTTGTTCAGGTTTGATATCACTGCTGCCTACATAGCTTGTGCCCGGAAGTATTGTTCTGTTAGCTTGTTAGCTGGACCGTGAGCAGCACCATCTCGTTCGGAGACCACATTATATGTTAAAGAAAATATTTAAACCACATTATGAACACAAATAGATCGAGGGATGTGTGCAAAGAACTACAATTTGCAGTGTGCTGTGTCACATGTTATATAGTTCCAATGTGGTTTCCCTAATGTGAAATTATGTGGAATTTACATCTTATTATAGGGTTTACTGGCAGAGAAAAACACTGGCATGGTGAGATTTGATCTTTCTTATTTGTAAGAGAGTGAAATTATGTTTTTTACAGGTTGTGACCCTGCTGAGTGATGCCCCTAATTGTTTAGCCTTCAAAGAAGGCACAGGTTCCAGGTTCAAAGGGCACCCCTGAGAAGCTGGAACCACCCACACCTTTCATACTGACCTCTCATCATTATGTTACTCACTAGGTCAGGACCTGTCTTCATGGTTGTCCTACATTTAATTAGTTTCATTTTCATCTTGCAGATGTACTTTCTTTCTCTGAGCCTTTTAGGGCCAAGCTGGATAAAATCAGTCAACAGTTGTAGGAGTATGAAGTAGCCAAATGTGTTCAAGATATTGATGTTTGCCTTGTGCACACACACATGCGTCATACTTTTCAATTTGGACCAGTTTAGACTCAATTTTATTGTTTATATATATTATATTTTTCAATTAAACTTAATATTATCAAGTTTCAACCAGCCTGCAGAGGGCGCTAAAATCCCAACCTAGATTAAATCTAGAACTGAACATGTTCATAATAAGAATTAAATAATTGATCAAAACAAACTAGGAGACTACAAAAAGGAGAGCTGATGACTTAAACCAGTGGTCCCTAAACTTATTTTTAGGAGGGCCAGATCACGTCAGTAAATAGAACTGGAGGTCTACAGTACCTTTGATGAGGGGGGGGGGGGGGGGTGAACGTCAACGGGGAGAGGGGGTGCGCGACACAATCCCACTTTTGTGTGTCACCATAGCAACGGATATACAATCTTCGCCATAACTAACAAACTAAAGATTTATTGAGACGTGAGACATTCATTGAACAAACATTTTAACTTAAGTGCATATTTCTCACTAGAAAATTGATCAAACCGTATTTCAGAGTAACCTTAACATGTGTTTGTATTAAATTAAAAAAGTCATAAAAACATGTATAAGTGACATGATTTCAGCTGCTCTGTTTGCCTGTTGCACTGTTTTTTCGTAGGGAATCCTACAAACCGGTTGTGTGTGTTGGTGTAATAGTGTGTGTGTGTGTGTGTGTGTGTGTGTGTGTGTGTGTGTGTGTGTGTGTGTGGGGTGTGTGTGTGTGTGTGTGTGTGTGTGTGTGTGTGTGTGTGTGTGTGTGTGTGTGTTTGTGTGTGTGTGTGTGGGTTTGTTATCTGTTCGCTCACTGACTGCACCAATATGATTGGTTGAGTAGCGTCATGTGAGATGATTTGATCTCTTTGCCGTAGTTTGAACGCAGTCAGAAAAAACCTAAGTCGCATTGGAGCATAAGTTGCAGGACCAGCCAGACAGCAAAAAAAATAAGCGCAATTTATAATCCGTTAAATACTGTACACAAAAGGCTTTAATGTGTGGATTTGATCCATATATCCCCCCCTCCTCCAGCCTACAATCACCATAACAACCCCCACCCCCTCTGTCCAGCCTTCAATCACCATAACAACCCCCCCCCCCTCCACCCTACAATCACCATAACAACCCCCATGCAACCTTCAACGATCCACTGACCTCAGTACCTGTCAGAGAACATCCAGTCTCCAGCAGAGGGGAGACGGTGTTGAGAGGATCAGTGGCTGTCAGTCATGGGAGATCAAACCCAAGGAGGTCCTGAAGGGAGACCTCTATCCTGTTTTCCAGGGAAAACATGAAGGTCCCATCTGGAGGTACAGTTGATTGGTGAGGGTAACCATCGGTAACCACGCTGCTCTTTCAGCTGACGGGGCGCGGGTCGGCCAGATGGGCTCGGCCTGCCCGGGTCCAAATCCATAAATCCATCTATAATATATTCTCTTACATTTATTATTGCTTGTGTGTGCATGTGTGTGTATGTTTGAATCCCACCGACTGTGATGGCAACTCACAATTTCATTGTTTGATGAATTAGTTACAATAACGGTATCTTATCTTATCTTATCTCATCTTATGCTTGATTTTAGATATACAGGATAGACGGTAGATATATATATATATATATATATATATATATCAGGGTTTCCGCTAGGATTTTTTCTTTCGTTAGTGTCCGGACAGATTTTATTTTACCGGACAAATTCGAAACTTAGCGGTCATGTTTCAATAACAGTCTATATTACAAACGCAACTATAATGTACACCTAGATTGACGAAAGAATGACAAAGACCTCAAATCAATTTGACTATTTAATGACCAACAAAACGAACAAGAACGATTGAGCAAAACCTCGTTAGCCGCAAAAATCTAGGCTATTTCAAAACACCTGTAACATCTGTAGTCCGTTTTAACATAGGCTACATGGCATCACATTTACCCTGTAGGCTACCAGGCAACTTTTTGCTTTCTCCTTAATTTCATTGCGGCAAAGTCCTCTGCTGCCAAGCTGAAATCAAAGGTGTCTAATGTGTCTTTGCAGCTTGCAATATGCATAAGTCGCATCACTCTCTCCTCCTCCAGACGACTCCGCAGTGATGTTTTCAAACGATTCTGCAGGGAGAAGCCCCTCTCTGCTGGCACGCTTGACACGGGCAGAACACAGGCCATTTTAGCCAGTGTGGCCCAGTCGGGGTACAGCTCGCTGAACTCAGAAATTAGCACTTGGCAAGCTGTCGCAAACATTAAAGCCCCATAGCCGTGGAGCGCTGCCATCACTGCACCTGCATCTTGTTGGGCGCGCTTGACGTCGATGAGAGGGGCGGCAGCTGATTCGGTCACTGCGGCAGCTGATTGCTCATATAGTTTTGTATGAGCATCATTACCGGACATTTTTACCGGCAGGTTTTTAAATGACCGTTTTTTTATAATTTTTACCCGCTAAAAAACGGAAAATACCGGCTAACGGAAACCCTGATATATATATATATACTGTATATATATATATATATATATATACTGTATATATATTTACCGTATATATATATTTATATAGCTGTGATGTGAATTGAAGCAGTAACATTGCAGGAGAGGTACATAGGGTCTATCAGACCTAAGATTCCTTCACTTGTAGCGAGCGAACCAATCACAAGACTCCACACTTATGGTATCAGGAATCTAGACACTTCTAGAAATTCCTGGGGAAGATACGTGTAGATTTAATGATCGTGGAACAAAATCTGTTTCATCTGGTTTTTTTTAGAACATTTGATGGTGATAAATATAAAGAGTGCTTTGAGCATATTGCTTTAGTTTTGCCAAGGAAAGATCTGCTGTAAAATGGCAGAGGAGAACATTATTGACGGATAGATTATTTACAGTATTTATTCATGTAAAGTGTTATCGATAACCGTCAGTTCAAAGACATTCCCACACTATGTTTAGGTTAGCACCATACATCACCTTGACCATGACATTTTGTGACATCACATTGAAGCCAATTCGAGTGGCGGCTGGTGCATTTTTCACCAGGGGGGTCTATCCCATTTTTTTAATTTACATATTGTTAATTACATTATATACAATTACTTTTTGTATTGAAATGTCGCCGTTCTGTCCATCACTTTCTATTCTTTTAGACTTTATTTGGTACATGGATACATAAACACATTTAAGAGGAAACAACGAGTTAACAATAACACCAAAACACATTCAAAGCAGCTCTGAACAGGTGAGTTTGGTGAATGATTTAAACAAGCAGGTGTATATATATATATATACCGTATTGACCCGAATATAAGACGAGGTTTTTTTCCTAGAAAAAAATCTGAAAAAGAGGGGTCGTCTTATAATCGGGGTTTAGACTTTTCGATGTACCGTAATTGCACATGTAATTGCGCAACAACAGATCGCGCCAAACGCGTGTTCCGAGACACCGCGCGACACTTAAAGTACCGTAACTCAAAGTCTTAAAGTAACAGTACATAAAAACAGTTACCTGGAGAGGTAGAAATGGAGAGACACAGCGACCAACTTGAAAAAAGTGGCTCAAAAGTAGGGCAAGTCAATAAACAGGAGAGACGAAGTTACGATGCCAATTTTAAAATAATGGTGACAAATGAAGCAGAGACATCAAACAACTGTCGAGCAGCAAAGAAATATGGTGTAACTGAGTGCAACGTTAGAAGATGGCGAGCCCAACAAGACCGTCTTAGAAATGTTCACAGTCAGAGGAAAGCCTTCCGCGGTCCGCAAAGGGGCCGCTTCCCGGAGGTTGACAGGAGGGTGTTTGAGTATGTGAGCGAAAAACGCAATGAAGGTATGCCAATTACCAGAGCTGTAATACAGCTGAAAGCCTTGGAAATCGCCAAAGAGCTCAACATACCACCCACCGAGTTCAAAGCTAGCATGGGCTCGTGTAGAAGAATGATGTCGCGTAACGGGCTGTCATTGCGACGCAGGACAAGCCTTGCCCAGCGCCTGCCCTCAGACTTCAGAGAAAAGCTACTCTCTTATCAGCGATATATCATCAAGTTACGGAAGAAGCACTCATACCCCCTTGATCAGATGGGCAATGCTGATCAAACACCTGTGTATTTTGACATGCCAACATCCGTCACTGTGCACAAGAAAGGCGACAAATCAGTGATTGTGAAGTCTACTGGAAATGAGAAGAGCCGAGTAACGGTCATGTTAACGTGCCTCGCAGATGGGACCAAACTTCCCCCGTACGTGGTTTTAAAGCGCAAGACTGTACCTAAAGAGGCAGTGCCAGCTGGCATCATCGTACGTGCCCAGGCAAAGGGCTGGATGGAGACGGAGCTTGTGGTGGACTGGCTCAAGGTTGTGTGGGGCAGACGGCGTGGGGGACTCAGAAACAAGAGGAACATGCTGATTCTGGATGCTTTCCGCGGACACTTGACTGAGCCAGTCAAAAAGCAAGTCAAAGAATTGAATGGTGACCTAGTGATCATACCGGGCGGAATGACAAGCCAGCTGCAGGTGTTGGATGTGGTCGTAAACAAACCATTCAAGGTTAATCTGCGCAAGAGATACACCGAGTGGCTGCTGGCTGGTCATCACGCACTGACACCGTCTGGAAAAATCAGAAAGCCTGCGGTACGTTTGCTCTGTGAGTGGATCTTGCAAGCATGGGCTGACATTTCCCCAGAAAGCATCATTAGTGCGTTTAAGAAATGCTGCGTATCAAATGCCATGGATGGCAGCGAGGATGACGTGCTGTGGGAGGAGACGGGGGAAGCAGACACCGTGAGTGACGATAGCGGGAGTGAGAGCGATCCCAGCGATGTAGAAGACGCAGCTGAATGAGAAGACGTGTTGTGACTGATGTTCTGACATTTTGCACTGTTTTATTGCACTACTATTTTATT
>CM051006.1:3029375-3044375 GCA_027704905.1 Muraenolepis orangiensis
GTGCGTCTCCTCCTCATCCTGTTGGTTTAACGGGCCTTACTGCCTGCCTCTCAGTTCATTCCCAGCTGCGCATGCAAGCTGGAAACACTGAGGGAGGCGCCGTCTAAACTGGATACTATGATTAATTAGAGTTAAACAAATGCATCTTAACTACCTATCCACCCGTCCATGCATCTCTCTGTCTACCTGTCTACCTGTCTGTCTGTCTATTGAAATTGTATTGACAGATAAGGCCTAGTCGATATTGTTAAAGAGGTGGTGCAATATTTATGCAAGTCAAATATTTACCAATCTGGAAAAAAAGTCCCATGTCCTCTGGCTAAATCAGTATGTGGAAATGATGAATCAACTATTGAATAAATGACCACAAAGTCAAAGTTCAACTCACTGCTTCTAATTAACAATATACCACCTCTCAGTGGTAGTAGAGCTGACATAGAAAATCAAATATCTCTTTCTGACTGGTGGCTCTCTTTAACTTGTCTTAAGTGTCTACATGACGAAACTATGAGTTAGTAATAAATACAATTGTGGTATTAACCTCTACTACACCACCCAATCAACTCATCCAGACAGATGTTGATATTGGTACCTCTCTCCAGGAGCAGACTGGGGCCAAAAAGTGGCCCAGGAATTAGTACCTGACCGACCCTCCAGGGGGCAGGGATGGGGAGGCAGTGGCCGCATGAAAAATTGTCACGTTAAGTATGCATTCTAACATCAATAAAATCACTGATGACGTTATTCGGTTTTGAGTTCATATAACACCAATTTGCCTACAACTAAATGATTTTAGTGTCTATGTAACAAACAAGCCCAGTGGCTATATGCATCTTTGATTTTAACATATGTTAACAGATCATTGATGCAATACAATTTGGCCGCACAGATTTACTAGGCTAGACACTTGGAATACAATTATACTGCCTGTACCCAATATCAAACACTAATGACAAAGACACCAACCCTGGGTTGTGTTTCTTTAGGAATCCGTCTGAGAAGAGAAGAAGATGCGTATTTGTTCTGTTAAACGCGCCTTTTTCCCTGGGGAGGGAAAATAATCCCACACATGTACACATGTACAAGTACACATGTACACAAGTACACATGTACACATGTACACATGTACACATGTACACATGTACACATGTACACATGTACACACGTACACATGTCTTTGCAGTAAACATTTAACCCTCCTGTGCTGTTCATTTCTAAGGGACAGAGAAGATGTTATGGTCAATTCCACTCACATGTCAAGTTTGTGTTACTTGTGTGTGTGCATTTACAAAGTGTTACTTTTAGATGATATCATCATGGGAGTAAAAGTGTGAAGTTAGAGAGAGTTATTAACTTTAAAGTGAGCTTTAATGTAACATGTCACTGTCTATTTAGATTGAATTGTGTGTCTACTTTCTGTTAACTGTAGTGTTATTTTTTAAATCTCATTTGAATTATATTCCTGTCCTGTAGTTTCTGTTGTGACACATTTCTCATCTGGGAATATATAGTACATATTTTCTTCAAGGTGAACTT
The DNA here is from genome assembly GCA_027704905.1 of Muraenolepis orangiensis. Classification (NCBI taxonomy): domain Eukaryota; kingdom Metazoa; phylum Chordata; class Actinopteri; order Gadiformes; family Muraenolepididae; genus Muraenolepis; species Muraenolepis orangiensis. Next base: position 3,030,912 of record CM051006.1, read on the forward strand.
AGTGTTTTTTGTAGTTTAAACAAACACACCTATCTCCCATCATGCTGTGCTCCTCCCAGAGCCTAACCTTGTGTGTTTGAATGTATAGTCCAAGGGTCAGAGGGAGGTCCACTCTCAGCCAAAATACTCTGGGTTTGAAATTCTTTCGTTTACAAAGATACTCCATGGCTGCTGATGTTTAATATAGTCTGTCATATATATATGTATATATTCTGTATATAAATAAATAGCAAAATACGCACTTCAATAATAAATTATTATTATTATTTTAGTATTACTAATTTGTATTCAAACTGGCCTCCTCGTAGGATGACATAGACCAACATCTGAAACAGACGTACAGCGACCCCGCAAGAGAGCAGGAGTTGGGAGAGTGTAACAACCTCATAGACCCCCCTGAACCAGAAGTGCAGTTTGACATGTCGGAGCTGCAGCTAAAGGAAGTCAGGGAGGTTGTCCGCAAAGCAAGGGCAAGCTCTGCTCCAGGACCGAGTGGCACTTCATACAAAGTGTATAAGTACTGTCCCAAACTCCTGCTGCGTCTGTGGTACATCTTGCAAGTTTTCTGGAGAAGGGGGTGGATCCCTGATCAATGGAGAGTGGCTGAAGGGGTATGGATCCCGAAGGAGGAAAACTCCACTCAGCTAGACCAGTTCCGCATCATCTCCCTGCTGTGTGTTGAGGCAAAGGTTTTCTTCAGCGCTGTTTCCAAACGGCTGTGTACCTACCTGGCAGAGAACACCTACATCGATACATCTTTCCAGACGGTGGCAAAAAATAAAGGTGGCATTTCAGGAATGCCAGGATGTCTGCAGCATACCGGTGTGGTGACACAGCTTATTCGGGAGGCCAGAGATAACAAGGGCAACCTGTCAGTGCTGTGGCTTGACCTGGAGAATGCATTCGGCTCCATTCCACACAAGCTGGTTCAGTTCACTTTGACAAAACATCATGTCCCAAGCAGGTGTAGAGACCTCATCGCTGATTATTACAGCAATTTCAGGATGAGGGTCTCTTCAGGAGCAATAAAATCCAGTTGGCACAAGGTTGAGATCGGTATCATCACAGGGTGTACTATCTCTGTGACATTGTTCTCCCTAGCCATGAACATGCTCACTAAGTCTGCTGAGCCAGAGTGCAGAGGGCCCCGCATGAATTCCGGACAACGGCAACCACCCATCAGGGCATTCATGGATGACCTCACAGTCATGACAGAATCAGTCCCAGGCTGCCGGTGGATTCTGAAGGGGCTTGAAGAGCTGGTGGAGTGGGCCCGGATGCGTTTCAAACCCGCCAAATCCAGATCAATGGTGCTGAGGAAAGGGAAGCTGGTGGACAAGTTCCGGTTTAACATCGCAGACACAGCCATCCCATCTATCTCAGAGAAGCCAGTCAAGAGCTTAGGAAAAGTTTTTGACTGCTCTCTGAGAGACACAACATCTATCCAGTCGACCTGCACTGAGTTGGATGGCTGGCTGAAATCCGTGGACAAGTCAGGCCTACCTGGGAAGTTTAAAGCCTGGGTCTACCAACATGGCATTCTTCCCAGGATTCTGTGGCCCCTCCTTGTCTATGCGGTCCCTATCTCAACAGTTGAGACCCTAGAGAGGAGGGTCAGCAACCACCTCCGGAGATGGCTTGGGTTACCAAGGAGCCTGAGCAGCATTACACTCTATGGGAACACCAACAAGCTGCAACTGCCTTTCAAATCCTTGGAGGAGGAATTCAAGGTAACTAGAGCCAGAGAAGTGGTTCAATACAGGGACTCAAGTGATCCGAAGGTGGCTAAAGCAGGGATCCAAGTGAGGACTGGCAGGAAATGGAGGGCAGAGGAAGCAGTTCAAGAGGCAGAGGCCAGGCTGCGTCACAAGAGCCTGGTGGGAGTGGTCACACGAGGTCGAACTGGGCTAGGATCCTTTCCAACTCCCCAAATGAACACCAGGGGGAAGGAAGGGCGCCGTCTTGTTCAGGAGGAGGTGAGAGCAACAGTGGAGGAGACAAGAACCTGCAAGGCAGTGGGAATGAAGCAACAGGGAGCTTGGACGAGATGGGAGAATGCGGTTGAGAGGAAAGTGACCTGGGCTGAGCTTTGGAAAGCCGAGTCTCACCGCATCAAATTTCTAATCCAGGCAGTGTATGATGTGCTTCCAAGCCCGTCAAATCTGCACACATGGGGCATAGCAGAGACACCAGCATGCCCATTGTGTTCCAAGCGAGGAACCCTGGAACACATCCTCAGTTGCTGTACAAAGGCACTTGGAGATGGACGGTACAGGTGGAGGCATGACCAAGTCCTGAAGACCATTGCTGAAGCCATCAGCGCAGGACTGGCGTGGTCAAAGCAGTTTCGACACTCCAAGGACACCATCGCCTTTGTCAGAGCTGGGGACAAGCCAACTTCTGCCAGAAAAACATCTGCAGGCATCCTGACGTCTGCAAGAGACTGGCAGTTGTTGGTGGACCTTGAACATCAGCTGAAGTTCCCCAGCCATATTGCAGTCACCACCCTGCGACCAGACATTGTTCTTGTGTCTGAGTCCACCAAGCAAGCTGTGCTGCTGGAGCTGACAGTCCCGTGGGAAGATCGCTTGGAAGAAGCCTTTGAAAGGAAGCTCTCCAAGTACGCAGGACTGGTCAGCGACTGTCAGCAGGCTGGTTGGAGAGCAAGGTGTTTCCCGGTGGAAGTTGGATGCAGAGGATTCGCAGCCCGTTCCTTGGTCAGAGCCTTCAGCAGTTTAGGCATCGAGGGAGTGAGAAAGAGGAGAGCCATCCGCACTACCACCGATGCGGCAGAGAGGGCCTCAAGATGGTTGTGGCTCAAAAGAGGGGAGCCATGGAGTCATGGTAGCTAGCTAGCCATCTGGACACAAGCTGGGGTCTGATCAGCCCCGGCTGGGTCACCTGGAGGAGGGCGTATGATGTTGCGAGACCCGAAACGTCCTATGATTCCAGGAACATCACTGAAGATGTGTCCAGACTAGGCATCAGTAGATGTATGTACACAGCATTTGTATTCATATATTTCATACAATGTGTTAATAATTAGTATTAATTAATGTTGGTGTACTAGTATTGAAGTAATATAATCACTTATTAATTGTGCATTATGTATAGTTAACCTAATGCATGATGTAGTGGAAGTATACTAGTTATAATATTTTTAGTAATATAAATAGATTTGCATAAGCAATGTAATGGGTATTGAGATATTTACCAGTAGGAAATTCAGTTTTTACCAGTTGGGTTTAACGCGTTACACCCAACCGTATGTTACGGTTACGTAATATAAGAAGCACTGAAGACACTGCTGACTACCGAGTGTCACACTTTCTACCGTGACGAGGAGTGTGCTAGCTTCAGACCCCAGCAGCAGGGCCGGTGAGAATGACTTCTTTCTTCAACTCTGACACTGAAGACACAGAAGGCTATAGTTTACAAAAGAACAAATCTAGTGAGATTGTTTGAGTGTGTTTGCCTCCTGAAATGCAGTTTGCCATTTAAACGTGTTTTTTTCCCCTTAAGTCAGTCATCTTTGTGTCTATTATATTCTTTTATTTATTGATAAATTATTTGGAGGCAAATTTTATATATATATATTAAGTAACGCAAAAGTAACAAGCTACTTTTCACAGAGAGTCAATTCGTAAACTAATGCATTCCTTTTTATTTATTAATTAGTGATGTGTAATTTATTAATTTTTTTGAGTAACAAACCCAACACTGGTTATTACTATATTAGTTTAAAGTTATTGTATAATGGTATAATTCTGTCAATTTGCTTCCTGTGTGTAGCTGCTGACCAATCACAGGTCATGCAGGAACAGATGACTGGCGCTGCCATGGCGACGCCCCCTGAAGCCAACAAGGACTTAAGGTAAGGTGACACTTCAGGTGACCTAAAGGTCACCTAAAGGTCGACATCATTTCAATTGAATAACGTAGTGATTTAGCATGTGTTTATCAGTCAAAATAGGACCTAGTATTGATTAGTGTAATAGCTATTATCTTATATTGTAAAATCAAAAATTTAAGTACAATACAAATGGGTGTGGTGGTGGTGTCTCCCAAACTAAATATTACATTACATTACATTTTATTCAAATTGATTGTCATTATACAGCAAAAGTACAGTACAGCAAAAATAATACACTTACAAGAGTGCAAATTTTGCAGTAAAGCACCACCCTCTGCAGCATTTTCCGGTTGAAAACAGTGCAGTTGCCGTACCACACTGTGATACAGTTGGTGAGGATGCTTTCAATAGCACACCGGTAAAAGTTCACAAGAATCTGAGAAGACGGGTGGGCTTTCCTCAGTCTCCTCAGGAATAAGAAATGCTGGTGAGCCTTCTTTACCAGTGAGGCAGTATTGAGGGACCAAGAGAGGTCCTCGGAGATGTTGACCCCCATCAATTTGAAGCTGGAGACAAGCTCGACCTCCGCCCTGTTGATGAGGATGGGGGCGTGTGCGCCAGCTCTGGTCTTTCTGAAGTCCACGATCAGCTCCTTGGTCATCTTGGTGTTGAGACCCAGGTTGTTGTCAGCGCACCAAGCCACCAGGTGCTGGACCTCCTCCCTGTAAGCTGCCTCAGACTACAGGGAGGAGGTCCAGCACCTGGTTGCCGCCACGCCTGTATTTCCACAGGCGTTGGAGGAATTCAGCATGTGCCCCCGCATCCTGAGAACATTCTACACTGGGACAATCGAGAGTGTTCTTACAGGATGTATCACCGCCTGGTACGGGAACTGCACCACACTCGAGCGCAGAACGCTTCAAAGGGTGGTGCGGACGGCCCAGTATATCGTTGGAGGTGAGCTCCCCTCCCTCCTATATATATATACAACCAGCGGTGCGTGGCCAAGGCCAAACGCATCATAAAAGACATTGCCCACCCCAGCCACGAACTGTACTCACTTTTACCGTCAGGCAGGCGATACCGCAGTATCAAGTGCCGTACAAATAGACTTAGAGATAGCTTCCACAGTCAGGCCATCAGGCTGCTGAACAAGGGCGTATAGCATATGACAATGTTTATTTTATTACATTAATTTATATATATATATATTGCTCTTTTTCTGTGCTGATATATTGCATTTTATAAATTGCATTTTTACTTTTATATATTTAACTTTATACAGTTTTGTACTTGTTTTACTTATTTTACTCTATTCTGTTTTTTTTATTCTTTATACTTGTGTAAACTGTGAAGTTACAATAAACTTGACTTGACTTGACTTGACTCATCGTTGTTCTTGATGAGGCCCACCACTGTTGTGTCGTCTGCAAACTTGATGATGGTGTTTGTACCATGAACAGGAGTGCAGTCGTGGGTGGAGAGGGAGTAGAGGAGAGTGCTCAGCACACAGCCATGGGGGACGCCGATGACCAGGGTGAGGGTGGAGGAGGTGAGACTATCTAACCTGACTGACTGGGGTGTGTTGGTTAGGAAGTCCAATAACTAGTTACAAACAGACAATGTCAAGATTCTTGGTTTCCAACTTTGGTCACCAAGTTTGCGGATGAGTTTGGAGGGGATGATGGTGTTGAATGCTGAGCTGAAGACAATGAACAGCATTCTCACGTGGGTGTTGCTCTCATCTAGGTGGGAGAGAGCAGAGTGACGGGCTGGTATCCTCCGTGCTCCTGTTCTCACAATAGGAAAATTGGTATTTATCCAGTGAGGGTGAGAGGCCAGATTTGAGGTAAGCCAGAACCAGCCTCCCGAAGCACTTCATGATGATGGGGGTGGGTGCAATAGGGCAGAAGTTGTTGAGGCTTGCTGCAGAGGAGTTTTTTGGCACTGGCATGATGGTGGTTTTTAAACACGCTGGGACAACTGCCTGAGCTATTGACATGTTGAAATTGTCAGTTAGGACCTCGGTCAGCTACTCAGCGCAGTTCCTGAGCACGCGACTGGGATGACATCAGGACCAGCTGCCTTATGCGCATTTGTTCTGCTCAGTGCCGCACACACGTCTGTGGGGGAGAGGGTGAGGGGTTGGTGGTCAGCGAGGAAAGTATTCCTGGTGGGCTGTTCGTTGTTGTCCCGGTCGAAGCGGGCATAAAAATGATTGAGCTCGTCAGGGTGGGGGGGGAGTTGTTGGAGAGTTTGTATTCCGTAATGGCCTGGATGCCCTGCCACATGCATTGGAGTTGTTGAAGTGGTCTTCAACCCTACGCTTGTGGTTGAGCTTGGCCAGCTTGATTCCCTTGTTCAGGTTAGCCCTGGCTGAACAGTAGGCCTATGCTTTGCCTGAAAAGCAGTGTGATGTGTCAGTGTCACCTAAAAGCAGTGTAATGTGCCTTCAGAAGTAGGCGGACCTCTCGGTTCATCGACGGCCTCTGGTTAGGGAAGGTTGTGATCTGTTTGAGGGTGGTGACAGTGTCAATGCTGGAGTTGAGAAAAGAGTCTACATTTAACTGTTTGTCAATGGTGGTAGTGTCTGTGCACCAAGCCTCGTTAATGGGAATGCACAAACCTCCACCCCTGGTTTTACCGGAGCCATCAGCTGATCTGTCTGCTCTGTGTAGAGTGAGCCCCGTTAGTTCAATAGCACTGTTGGCGATTCCGCTGTTAAGCCATGATTCTGTGAAAATCATCACGTTGCAATCCTTAATCCATTTATGGTCGATTATCTGCAGCTGCAGTTCATCAATTTTGTTCGTCAGAGATCGTACGTTGGCGAGGAAAACCCTGGGTATGGGCGGGCAACCCAGAGTATTTTGGCTGAGAGTTGACCCTAACCACTGGACTACACATTCATATCAACATTGATATGATAGAGTAACAGTCACCTGTCAGAGACCTGCTCCAGGTCCATCTTCTGGTCGCTGTGGAGAAGGGGCTGACTGCGCTGCACTACCCACGTCCTGATACTGGAGTCCAGCAGCAGCTTGGCAGCCGCCATGGTTCAGGTCACAGGTCAACCACTAGAGACAGAAGGTATGGCTCTGTGAGGAGCAGAGCATGATGGGAGATGAAGTTTCTGTTTAAACTACAAAAAGCACAACTAAGTTCACCTTGACCTTATGGGTCAAGAAAATATTTAATTGATATTCCCAAACAGAAAATGTACAGGACAGTAATATAATTGAGAAGAGATTAAAAAGAAAACTACAATTAACCGTTAGTCAACGCATAATTAAATCTTTATAGACAGTGATATGTTACTTTAATTATTAGTTATTACCGACACAACAAACACAACCACACATTCATCCTCACACAGCGACCTGAACAGTTTAAACTGAAAATATAAGTAACTTATTACTTAAGTTACTTAAGCCTTCATGTAACACCAATTAGCCTACAACAAAATGATTATAGTGTCTATGTAACAAACAAGCCCTGAGGCTTTATGCATCTTTGATTATAACTAGGTTAGTACTCTATTGAAATTACTGAAATGCTGTCAATAGATCAAAATATTTAATCGGATTAATCACAATAAAGTGAGAGGCTTGGCTCCTCCTTCTGCCCTTGAGAGGCTTGGCTCCTCCTTCTGCCCGTGAGAGGCTTGGCTCCTCCTTCTGCCCTTGAGAGGCTTGCTGCCGGACTTTCAGCTCCGCTGTGTTTGCAGGACTGTGTTTGAAATGTCCAACTAATTTACGGCACTTTGCTAAAGCACCATCAAACCCACAGTCGCGGAGGGAGAAAGTAATGGCTCTCTATCTAATGGCCGCCATACAGGGCATATGCTCAAGTGTCTTTGCTGCCACAATCATATTGCGAGCGCGATGTGTTAAAGTGTAATGTTCTGCCCAGCGCTCCGCGGTGCATCTCCTCATCTTCCTGGTGGTTTAACGTCACGCTGCCTCTCAGTTCATTCCCAGGTGCGCACTGAAGGAGGAGCCGTCTAAACTGGATATGATGATTAATTAGAGTTCAAAAAAAGATTAATCACATCACACAACTTTGACAGCCCTAATTATAACATATGTTAACAGATTATTGATACTGCCAGTACCTTGATGACTATTCAGCCAACCACCTGTTCCATTCTGTACCAGAATAATTAGCAGATTAATCTCTCCATCCAATTACCTAAAGGCCAAATACTAAACTTGAGTTTTTTGTTTGCTTTTTATACCGATTACCGGCCAACTGACCCCGCGGCCCCCCGGGGTCAACTCCCGGTGCCCCTGATCTCCGCCCAGCCCCTCTCCAAACACCGGACCAAACGCAGCAACGAAGCCATCGCTGGCAGTTGAATAACAATATGTGCGCGTTTACAACCCAAACGAGCAAACAGAAAGCCAGAAGGACCAGCTGTGTTACTCTATTAATCCTTACGATTGCTTGTGCAAACACTGTGAAGAAACACGGGAGAAAGAAAAGGCCATTACACGCACGCTTTCTAAACTTATCAAGACGACGGGAGATGATGGAATATCAGACCCTTCCGTTCCTTGGTTTAAAGCCCTGCCTGCATCTTATTGGCCTGCTTTAATACGTGGTATAAATCAATTTACGGAGCTCGCCGTTACCAATTTCCCAACCGACTCGCTAGGCCCCCGGACGGGCCCCAGGTGTGGGGCGGGAGAGAGAGACAGCCCCCCCGACCGGAGCCCAGACACCGCATGACGCTTCACCTGAGAGCACGAGCACGGGGATAAAGTAGACACGGTTAAAACCTACACACACTTAGCCTCCCGCTGTCTGAATGATAAAGAACATTCCCCTGCACCCCACATTTGGCAAATAAAACATATTAAATCATATTGAATGTCTCTCCCTCTCCCGCCCCTCCCTCCCACCCTCCCCCTATCTCTCTCTCTCTCTCTCTCTCTCTCTCTCTCTCTCTCTGTCTCTCTCTCTCTCTCTCTCTCTCTCTCTCTCTCTCTCTCTCTCTCTCTCTCTCTCTCTCTCTCTCTCTCTCTCTCTCTCTGCGTCACTCTCTCTCTATCCCTCTTTCTCTCTCTCTCTCTCCCTCCCCTCACTTTCTCTCTCTCTTTCTCTCTCTCTCTTTTCCTCCCCTCCCCCCCCTCCCTCCAACTCTCTCTCTCTCTCTCTCTCTCTCTCTCTTTTTCTCTCTCTCTCATGCCTTCTATGGTCCCCACAGTTAAAGACATCCTCTCTACCGTCCCCACAGTTAAAGACATCCCCTCTACCGTCCCCACAGTTAAAGACATCCCCTCTACCGTCCCCACAGTTAAAGACATCCCCTCTACTGTCCTCACAGTTAAAGATATCCCCTCTACCGTCCCCACAGTTAAAGACATCCCCTCTACCGTCCCCCTCTCAGATTCAGGTAATGCCCACAGCCCTGCCAGGTGTGATGGATCATCCTGACAGTCTGAGGTGAGGAACCATGTGACTGTGAGGCTGATATCCACGTGACATATAGGCTGTGTTCCATTTCAGGGGCTGCAGCTTTAAGGGCGCATTTGAAGGCTGCTTCCGAAGGCTGCTTCAAAAACGTGTTAAATGGGACGGTCTAGCCTACGGAGTACTTCCTGTATGCGTCACCAGCTGCGTCACTAAGCGCCACGCCCACCGTCGCCGCGCTCTGACCAGAGCCGCGGAGATAGTCCCAGAAGCTTTTGTTTTGAGAGGTTGATACGAGGGAAATCGATTGCTTATTAAAAATGGACCCAGACAGGCGTATTTTGCTTAGTTTATTAATAATTTTAATTGATGAACTTAAGGAAGGTTTGTGGCGGCCTGGGAGACCAGCTGGCCCGTGCCAGCGCTTCCCATATGCGGCTCCAGACATCTCCGAAATCGGCGTAGCATATTTCTAAACAGGCTTTATTTGGATAAACTGACAACATATGTATAATCTACATAGGTACATTGTAGCGTAATAAAATAATAAAACTTAATAAAGTGACTTAATTACAGTCCTACAGCGAAATCTGCTTTTAGCCGGGCTCAAATACTCTACTGGTTGGTGCGAAATGCATTCTGGGATATGCTGGGACCAGAAGTCTGCAGAAGTGTGCATCGATGCACACTTCAATTTCTGGGAAATAAGGCTGCATTTGAAGGAGCCTACGAAATGGGACAGCCTCGTCGCGGCTGCTGTGACGTATGCGGCCTTCAAATGCGCCCTAAAAGAATGCAGACCCTGAAATGGAACACAGCTAAAGTGGAGAAAAAGTGGCTTAATTTGAGGTATGTTCTTCTTAGTAGAAAGAAGAGCAGAAAAGTAACATTACAAGTACAACATTACAACAACAAAATAGCTGTAACTGGAATAACCATATTGACATCTCTTCCAATGACAAATGAAGCTGCTTAGGACAGGACCGGTCAATCCCCTTCCTCAGGCTTCTGATTGATTGCATAACCGACCAATGGGGTTGAGCAGAACAGGGGGGTGAACAGGCCAAGATAACAGTCAATCAAATAACAGGGAAGATTGGGAAGGGGCGGAGCAGAAGGTCACCGGGTCACGTGATTGGGTCAGGGAAGCCCATATAAGAACAGAGACAAAGAGCACAGAGCTTGGACCTTTATTACCTTCACTAGGTAGGGAGGCTAGTCATCTTGTTCCATTATACTTTGAGCAGACTTTGTACCACGCTGTAATCATGTCTACCTCCACTGTCTTGTTTTACATTTACATTTCTACCATTCACACATTTCTACCATTCATATTGTGGATATTGATCGATTTTAGTCTATATAGTTTGCTTATCTCTTTTTACTCAGTGACGTCTGCTGTGACGCCCTTATTGTGCCTCTCAGATCAATAAAGCCCAGTTGATGTTATCCTCAGAAGACCTGTATCTGTGTTGTGTGGTTCCTAGGTGTGGAGATGAAGACCTGTATCTGTGTTGTGTGGTTCCTAGGTGTGGAGATGAAGACCTGTATCTGTGTTGTGTGGTTCCTAGGTGTGGAGATGAAGACCTGTATCTGTGTTGTGTGGTTCCTAGGTGTGGAGATGAAGACCTGTATCTGTGTTGTGTGGTTCCTAGGTGTGGAGATGAAGACCTGTATCTGTGTTGTGTGGTTCCTAGGTGTGGAGATGAAGACCTGTATCTGTGTTGTGTGGTTCCTAGGTGTGGAGATGAAGACCTGTATCTGTGTTGTGTGGTTCCTAGGTGTGGAGATGAAGACCTGTATCTGTGTTGTGTGGTTCCTAGGTGTGGAGATGAAGACCTGTATCTGTGTTGTGTGGTTCCTAGGTGTGGAGATGAAGACCTGTATCTGTGTTGTGTGGTTCCTAGGTGTGGAGATGAAGACCTGTATCTGTGTTGTGTGGTTCCTAGGTATGGAGATGAAGACCTGTATCTGTGTTGTGTGGTTCCTAGGTATGGAGATGAAGACCTGTATCTGTGTTGTGTGGTTCCTAGGTGTGGAGATGAAGACCTGTATCTGTGTTGTGTGGTTCCTAGGTATGGAGATGAAGACCTGTATCTGTGTTGTGTGGTTCCTAGGTATGGAGATGAAGACCTGTATCTGTGTTGTGTGGTTCCTAGGTGTGGAGATGAAGACCTGTATCTGTGTTGTGTGGTTCCTAGGTGTGGAGATGAAGACCTGTATCTGTGTTGTGTGGTTCCTAGGTTGGAGATGAAGACCTGTATCTGTGTTGTGTGGTTCCTAGGTGGAGATGAAGACCTGTATCTGTGTTGTGTGGTTCCTAGGTATGGAGATGAAGACCTGTATCTGTGTTGTGTGGTTCCTAGGTGTGGAGATGAAGACCTGTATCTGTGTTGTGTGGTTCCTAGGTGTGGAGATGAAGACCTGTATCTGTGTTGTGTGGTTCCTAGGTGTGGAGATGAAGACCTGTATCTGTGTTGTGTGGTTCCTAGGTGTGGAGATGAAGATACTGTGGATCTGGTACAGTATTCATTCCAGTTGACCAGCAGCGTGGTGCTGAGGGGAAGGCACCTGAGGGGGTTGAGGGGAAGGCACCTGAGGGGGTTGAGGGGAAGGCACCTGAGGGGGTTGAGGGGAAGGCACCTGAGGGGGTTGAGGGGAAGGCACCTGAGGGGGTTGAGGGGAAGGCACCTGAGGGGGTTGAGGGGAAGGCACCTGAGGGGGTTGAGGGGAAGGCACCTGAGGGGGTTGAGGAGCCTTTGCTCAGATGTGTGGAGCTTGTCTTGTCTTGGTGGTTGACTGTGAAGAACATCTTCTGTGGAGTTCCCAGCAGAATATGTCCAGATCTCTTCATGCTTATCTCCAATGTTATTGTTGATGTGTATGGATTAGGTTTGATGACTATGTGTGTGTGTGTGTGTGTGTGTGTGTGTGTGTGTTTATCTTTTATTTCGACAACCTTTTTAGCCCGTAGTGCGTTCCATATAAAAACATCACAAAATGAAACAATACAGCAAATTCTAAAATCTAAAGACAAATAAATGACTAGAGAATAATATCCCAAAACACACAAACAAAGAGAGTTATTTAAACATAACTTACTAACACCTCCTCCTGAATTTCAAGCTTTTCGTCTCAAACCACTGAAACCCGTTTTAAACAATGGATTAACGAGGCCACCGTTAAAGCAAGTGTTGAATTAGGCGTCCCGCAGGGCGAAAAGTAAAAGATCAAAGCAGCCAATCAATGATCTACCTCTCTGTGTCCTCCCCCCTCCGGCAGGTTAATGAGGTTAGAGGCAGCGCTAAAGTCCCGCTCATTAAGGACCGCTCGTTATTAATCTCAGCTGTGAGCGGCGCTGACTCAGCAGGGAGGTTTGGACCGGGATGAAGCGACACACAGAGACCGGTTCTACCTGGATGGCCCTGAAGGTGGGACTCTGGTCATCCAGGGACAATACAACGTATGTATGTACATTTATACATTGCACTACTGTAATATACTGTAGGGCTACCGCAATTTGTGTTTATACAATTTGAGATGGCAATTTAACCTGTTTATTTAGTTGGTTTTATTTCTCAAATCATTTCTGAGCCTGACACGCCGTCCGTAGAGTTGATATTAGGGGACAGATGGGATGAGGCGACCGCTGGCTGCGTGGTCTGCTTCCCGTCTGCTCTGAGCTCCTTCTGGTCGGGTTTCACATCCGCACATTAAAAGGAAACATGCTTTTTTGTTTCGGTTGGTATTGCTTAAGGATGCCTACAGGTGAGGCTGCGCACAGCGGGGACATCCGTCTGTGGCGCGTGATGAACAATGACAACAACACCAGGGGTTTTTGATGTGGAAAAAATAAAACCAAACAAACAATGGACACTTTTCCATTCCCTGAATTGCCCAGAAGTGACAAATAAAATCAATAAAAAGTCATAACCCCGGAGAGACAGAGATAGATAGGCAGACGGAGAGAGAAACAGAGTGAGAGGGAGAGAGAGAGGACAATAGTGATGGGGACAAAGTGAGAGAGAGAGCGAGAGCGCGAGAGAGCGAGAGAGCGAGAGAGCGAGAGCGAGAGCGAGAGCGAGAGCGAGAGCGAGAGCGAGAGCGAGAGCGAGAGCGAGAGCGAGAGCGAGAGCGAGAGCGAGAGCGAGAGCACGTGTGTGAAGGGATGTGGAGTTGACCTTTGCTGGGCTCTG
>CM051006.1:3049375-3064375 GCA_027704905.1 Muraenolepis orangiensis
TTGGGCTTGGATATGCCACAGCAACTAAAAAGGCAGGGGAGCTTAACCATACAGTACGTGACAGACATCTGTATTGGTGTTCTGCTGATGTCACAAGCTACTTAGAAATGCAGTGCTAATCAGAGGATTCAGCACCGTGGGAGTCCCTCTCTTCATGCAGTGCTAATCAGAGGATTCAGCACCGTGGGAGTCCCTCTCTTCATGCAGTGTTTCAGTGATTCTGTTTGAATGTGAAGCAGTGGGAACACAGCAGGTATAATCTACCTCTTGATCGGGTCGTGTCCTCATGGTAAAGAATTATAGATTACAGGCTGTTATGCAGCATTCCCCAAATATAGTCCACAGCACATTTTTATGATTGACACTCAGAAGCCAAAGTAATTATTCCTGCTTTATATTCCAGAAGAATGCATGCCGTGTATTGTAAGTGAAAATTAAGGCTGTAATAGGTTTTCGTCATTAGTCATTTCCCATTCGATAGCACAAACGCCCACTTAGCTGTGGGGCTTACAGTAGCCTGGTGTCACAAACTCAAACACACAAGGTAGTAGGACTCAAATGCACGACCCCAGGAGACAGAGGTAAAGTATGAGAAAGTATGTATGACAAAAAGTATGACCAAAAATGTGTATAAAAATATCAACAGAAAATCACTCACAAAATGAGGAACAAAACTTACTGGAACAAAAATTTGGGAGCATGAATCAGGCTTGAAACCAAAGGAAAAAACACTGGTACACGGGCTACTGACATCACCACAGGACAAGAGGAACTGGCACCAGACAAGGGGGGGAAACTGGAGAATTTAAACATGAGGTAACAAGGAACAGGTGGGAACCATCAGGCTGACGCTGACGAGGGCAGGAACACACCTAGGGGCAGGAACACACCTGGGGGTAGGGACACACCTGGGGGTAGGAACACACCTAGGGGCAGGAACACACCTGGGGGTAGGGACACACCTGGGGGGCAGGAACACACCTAGGGGCAGGAACACACCTGGGGGCAGGAACACACCTGGGGGTAGGGACACACCTGGGGGGCAGGAACACACCTGGGGGTAGGAACACACCTGGGGGTAGGGACACACCTGGGGGCAGGAACACACCTGGGGGTAGGGACACACCTGGGGGCAGGAACACACCTAGGGGTAGGAACACACCTGGGGGTAGGGACACACCTGGGGGTAGGAACACACCTGGGGGGTAGGAACACACCTGGGGGTAGGAACACACCTGGGGGTAGGGACACACCTGGGGGCAGGAACACACCTGGGGGTAGGGACACACCTGGGGGCAGGAACACACCTAGGGGTAGGAACACACCTGGGGGTAGGGACACACCTGGGGGTAGGAACACACCTGGGGGGTAGGAACACACCTGGGGGTAGGAACACACCTGGGGGTAGGGACACACCTGGGGGTAGGAACACACCTGGGGGTAGGAACACACCTGGGGGTAGGAACACACCTGGGGGCAGGAACACACCTGGGGGTAGGAACACACCTGGGGGCAGGGAGTCAAGGGACTGGAATGAGACACTAAAGGAGAGGACCAAAATAAAACAGGAAGTGGGAGACAAAACAAAAAGGTCTTAACAAAACATGACGAGACCAACCTGCTGTGTTGTGTTGTCTCCACACGGTTGATCCGCTAAAATAACTTATCTCTCCTACCAGACGCAGGAAGACTGGGCCTGAACGCTCTGCCTCCTGACTGTTATTTCACCATTAATCCAACATCCAGTGAGATATCTGAGATTGTAATTACCCAGCGACCTTATCACTCAATGCACTCGAAGGTACCAACATCTTCCAACTAATAAAGAACCTGAAATTCTTTGAAAAGGGATCTGTAAATGAAAATATATTTTTGTTTATTTTTATTTCATGTTATTCATTTTATGCTTTTTTGGTTTTATACCACTGGATTCAGACACATTGGTACTGGACCAAATACAGATGAACAAGAAGGACACAGTCATTGTCTTTGTTTCTGAAGCTGAGAGTGGGGTAGTAATGATCAATTATCACTCAGTTTACCAGCACTCATATTTGATCATTTGTTCAGAAGCAAAATTCTGGCACTAGGGCTGTTGTTCTAACTGTTGTTCTCTGGTCATGTAGCACCAGTTCTCTAGGACTGTTGTTCTAACTGTTGTTCTCTGGTCATGTAGCACCAGTTCTCTAGGGCTGTTGTTCTAACTGTTGTTCTCTGGTCATGTAGCACCAGTTCTCTAGGGCTGTTGTTCTAACTGTTTTTCTCTGGTCATGTAGCACCAGTTCTCTAGGGCTGTTGTTCTCTGGTCATGTAGCACCAGTTCTCTAGGACTGTTGTTCCAACTGTTGTTCTCTGGTCATGTAGCACCAGTTCTGTAGGACTGTTGTTCTAACTGTTGTTCTCTGGTCATGTAGCACCAGTTCTCTAGGGCTGTTGTTCTAACTGTTGTTCTCTGGTCATGCAGCACCAGTTCTCTAGGGCTGTTGTTATCCTCAAGTCATGTAGCACCAGTCTCTATTTCATGTTGTGCTTTTCTCTCGCATAGACAGCCCCGTTTTATTTAGACCGTATAATATCCCACTTTTAGCAGTCAGCAAACATATCCAATAATAACTCGATTAGCATTTACATAGCTACACTTGTTATGGTAAGTTGTTAAACCCCTTCAGTTTACTTAATCTGCATTCATCCATCTGTTTATGATTTGTTCGTTTTTTGTGTGTGTCTTCAGCTTTATATGATCAGTAGGGTTTCAATTATATCATTTATCTTCGCAGGAGCTATGTCCAGAGTCATGTTAGCAGTTAGTTAGTTAACAACTAACACAAGTTAGCATTTAACGTTACCACTCAAAGCACTTGACAGGTCTGGAGGAACAGAGAATTTCCATCATGCATCATATGCATTAGCTTTATGAATCGTTGTGTTTGTTGGGGTGGTCTGTTTGCTAAAACAATGTATAAATTGTTCCACAATCTCTGCAAACATATTTAGATTAACATACAAAAGTGCAGTTCTAACACGGTGCTGGTTTAGGTGTATTTGAGGTTGATATACTGCCTGTGTTTATTGTGTTGGCCAAACCCCCACCATGGAACGGTTGGTGTAAAACAGCACGCCTAGTTTATGTGGCCAATCTCAATACTGTTGTTAGTTGTCATCACAGGTTGTGGCCCAGCTTCAAACCTTATTCATCTGGTCCATCAAAACCAAAATAAGGAATTTCCTCCGTTTGTACTGTGAACAGACGATACAGCCAATAATAAGTAGCTTTGGTATTCAGTTTTGCATGCATGAATCATGTGTGCACACGCATGCACGCACACACATGCACACACAAACACACACACACATACACACACACACACACACACACACACACACACACACACACACACACACACACACACACACACACACACACACACACACACACACACACACACACATACACACACAGACACACACACACATACACATACACACACACACACGCATGCACACAAACACTCAACCAGCTTTGTGTCATTCCAATGTGGGTAGTAAATGAACAAGGTTTACCTTTCCTCCTTTTTTCCTGCACCCAGATCTCCCCCTACTTTTGTCTGCCGGATGACACGATGGCACATCTTACCCTAACTCCGTCTTGGAGTATGATTTAGCATCTGCACTGAGCCTCGCTCCAGAGACACACAGACCATCGGCAATCACTGCAGGCTTTTTCACACTATGTCCCTAATGCAGACTTAGTAGGATAGGTTGAAATGCGTCAAAGTTCCATTTCAATGAGCACTCCTCTGAGCCCTAGCTCTCACCCACAATGCAACATGTTTCTTATCAAATGTCAGGAGACGAGGAGGAACTGTAGGTTCAGATCTTCTCTCAGTATGACATGAGGGGATTGTTGGAAACATCCACTTCATGTTTTATAACTTTCTGTTTTCTGATTCTGACATTCCGTATTTACATGGAAAAACACAGCAAGCGTACAGTACTCAATCAAGCGACTCTCTGTATTTCAACGTGCATATTCCAGTATTCGTTACGTTCGTACCAAAAACACAGCAAACTCCGTAATGAGTTCAGTCCAGACTGAGATAGCCCTGTCCAGTTTACATCCTGACTCAAGAAATGACAAAATACTTTTCCCATACCTATAGAGTTAAAGTACAAGCATATCTACAGGTAATAAAGCCTTAACAGACAGAAAAAGCGAAATACACTGAACAGGAAAAAAATGGAACTCAAGCCGTGATGAATGTTAGCGCCTCGCTGGTCAGAACAGAGCGCTGCATGTTTATCTGCTTCTGTTGGTTCCTCTTGTTGTTCCAGATCCATCATAACAATAGACCTCAGCACTCCAGGTGAGGCCTCCACCTCCTCCACCCTCCACCCCTCCACCTCCTCCACCTCCTCCACCTCCTCCACCTCCTCCACCACCGCCCTGCAGCGGGCTGATAAAGCCGGGCCCTCGTTTGGTAACTCCTGATGTATGCGCCAACAGAACGAGTCGTGGACATAACGAATATATCCCACCTCACCCTGGGAGCCTCCTGGCCATCGGAACCGCGATATGAATTTGTTTAATGAACAAGCAAATGGCTGCATATTAATGACTAATTAATACAGGCTGTATGACATTGCACTGCATTTCTGTTATCTAGGGTGGGGGGGGGATTCTCTATTGTGCTCTGAGCTAGCTCACAGTTAATTGGCTGAAAATGGCCCACAGAAAGGGCTAGGGTTGTTAGTGAGGAGTCTGTTACGTGACACAGATAAGCGTGTCATCATTTACACGTTCAATAGGGCTGATTTTTCGCATTGCGTTTTCGTTCTTAACGCCCCGTCTCCCAGTGGCCGACCCGCGGCCCTCAACAACAGAAAGGAACATTTTCAATAATGAGGGAAACAGCAGCTGTAGTGGCAAACATCTCCCCATTCAAAATACACACAACATGTGGAGAGGAAAGAACCACCAAGCAGGGGATGGTGGAGGAGCCCTCCTCAGCTTTAAATCCCCACAGGGACGTCTACCAGCAGGGGGCGATAATGTGGTCTCCTCTGACTCTTTGTAGTCAATGGATGTAAAACCTTGACATTACCATGTTGGCTTGTCTGATGAGGATCTAAAAGTAGTTTTGTGGGGAGAACACATGGCATGAAATAATTCAAATGCCTGTTGGAGTGACTTTTAGCTAAATTAAAGCATTGATGACACAAGCCATGAGCGGCATAACCATCAGACACTGGTGGCTGAACAAGGGACCATGAATATAGTGTTTTTTAAGCTCCCCCCAAACCACCTCCCAGCCTCCCCCAAACCACTTTCCTGCCTCCCCCCAACCCACCTCCTAGCCTCCCCCAAACCACCTCCTAGCCTCATCTCCACACCTGCAGGAGCTCTGTACGGGAGGAGAGGTTGACTCAAAGTGGCAGAAGGGTATCAAAACGTGTCTAATGGCTCTATAAACCCTTGTTCCTCGAGGCCAGACATGCGGGGTGGGGGGGGTGGCTGGTGTAAAGGGGCCACTAATGATAGAGATAAGGTTGTTTTTCACACTATATCTCTAATAGAGATATATATTAGAGATATAGTGTTAGTGAACAACAACCTTATCTCTATCTATCTATTCGAGATATAGTGTTAAAACAACCTTATCTCTATCTATCTATTAGAGTTATAGTGTGAAAATCAACCTTATCTCTATCTATCTATTAGAGATATAGTATGAAAGATATAGTATTTCTATCTATCCACATAGATAGAGATCAGGCTGAAAGCAGCAAAGTTTCACATTTGAATTGTCACGGCGCCAAAGCAGTTCCCCGTTGGACTCTGTACTGTACAGATAGGACGGTCCAGGGCAGTGCTGCAGGGGCTAAGGTGTTCATCTCCCAGGGAAAAGGTACTGAGTTTGATTGAACACAGAACCCATTTGAACACAGCAGCAGCAGCAGGGCTCAGAGACAGCTATGCTGCTGTGACTTTGGGATCCATATGAAATCTATGATTTTTTTGGAGCCCAGGTATGAAATTGCTTCCAGCTCAATATATCCCCGGTCCCCCGCTGATATCCATAGACGTTCTGATGGGCGTCGGCGAGGCTAGCGCATCGGACAGGCGGACTCAGGAGCTCCCGTGGCGGGACTTGGCTAGAGGCAACCGCCTCCCTCCTCCTCACCCCACATACATCACACCCCCCCCCCCCCCCCCCCATCCTAACTGAGCCATGAATGTCAGTGCGGCAACACAGCAGCCGTATACAATGTTGATTGCTCCACTGGCTTTCTCTAAAGCTCACACCGATATGCTCCAATTGGTCTGGACTTGTTGGGGGAGGATAAACACAACGTATTGTTATTTTACTATGAATTAAACTGTCAAGATCGCTTGGATGTGAAACTGACTTTTCGGAAAGGCACGCCTCAAAACACTGGGGGAAAATAACAAGTGCTAGTAAATGTTTAACTATGAATTCAACCTGAGCAGAGATGGTGTGGCACCACCGTCCGTCTGGCATATGAGTCCTGGATCCGTCTGTTGGGTTTGCATGTTGTGGTTTTCCAGCTCACGGACACGTCTTGGGTGTTTATTTCAATGATGATGTCGTAACGGCCGGCTGACATTGGAGTCCATAGGAGCTGATATCTGAGTGATGGTGCGTTTGTGTGCGTCAGGGAAAACAAGCTTCCCCCACCACACGCTATTATGTGCTCAGGGTAAAAGAGCAAGAGTACAAGGGTACAATCTCACTAAAGCCCTGAATGTTTAGCTCCATTACCAGAGGCTTACCGGGTACCACTGGACTCACATCAGCAGGAACTCTACATGGTGATTGGCTGATCCTTAATGCATAGGGAGGGGACAGGCGAGGGTTTGAACCCCCGGCATTGAGGTTAGCCAACGGTGGAGGAGGGTTCTGTAATCACCCATTGGACACCACTGCTCTGGTGGTTCTCCTGTGGTGAATCGTGGGTAGAGGTTTATATTAACAGATAATGCACCATAATGTAGTACACCCCGACAGACACACAACACACACACACACACACACACACACACACACACACACACACACACACACACACACACACACACACACACACACATCTTGCTCTAGGATGCCTAACGGTAGACTTCAGAAAATCTAACACAGTATATTTTGTCTGGTAGTCAAACCCTAACAGCTAGACAATACAGTCCCCGTACCAGTGCATTAGAACCGACCAATCATAGCTCTCCATCTCGGTATCAGTGAGTCTTTATGTGTGTGTGTGTGTGTGTGCGTGTGTGCATGCAAGTGTGTGTGTGTGCGCATGTGTGTGTGTATCTGTGTGTGTGAGTTTGTTTTCATTGTACTGGCAGAATGTGTGTGTTTCCGCCTCCACTGTCGGTTCACATATAACTGCTGTATTGAACATCAATAGGTGACTGTCCAAATCAATTGGAAATTTCATGAATAAAATTATATAAAATATTGAACCCCTGCCAGGCGAACGGCCGCCTGGAGGATGTAGCTCTTAAATGCACGGCCGTGTTAGGAACTGTTTGTTTGATCATGGGAATGATAAGAAATAATATGCTCATCAGAATGGGATTGTGTTGAATTATGTTTGTAACTATAATTATATCTGTCAGAGATTATAGCCATAGCCCTTTGCCAATTATGTTTTAAAAAGAGGACATCTAAAGTACCATTTTTTGTCCCCACTATTCATGAAAGTAATAGAACACACCCATTCTCTGATATTATGATATCTGAATTTTCTCTGCATAGTATGCTTAATTGACTATTGCCAATTAACCAGTGAGTGAAAATAGTTTGTTATTAGGAAGTTTGATAGAGAATAAGCCATTTGGAGAATTATTTTATCCAATGCATCGTTCAAAGTGTCTTACAATCGGGAATGGAATTGATGGGATTGAACCTGGTTCCTGTACTTCTTCACACACAAGTTAACTCAAGTCTCTCATGACTGTGACATTGAAACACAACGAGCATTGCAGCTCTGGCGTTGCCCCCACAGCGCACCATTAGGCAAATTAATAAAATATCTATGACTGAATGACTATACTGAATAAGTCCGCTTCTCTTTTGGGTTATCTGTATCTTCTGTGACTAAGCAGGGGATCTTAAATACATCAGGCAGCCAGAGAACCAGTGAAGCAAAAGGCAACAGCGAACACACCTCCCCGTCGGTCTCTTAACATGAGACTGTGTTGCTGGAGGTCCATGAAGGTCCATGAAGCTTCTGTGTGTGTGGACATATGTGTGACCAATAAAGAGCATCCAGATTTAGTATTGCTGTGCTCAGCATTACCCCAAAACCGTATCATTATTAAATGATAACTTTGCCTCTTTTCAACCTCATTTCTATCTATAATATAACTATAATATAGTGTGAAAAACAACCTTATCTATATCTATCTATAAGAGATAGAAAAACAACCTTATCTCTATCTATCTTTTAGAGATATAGTGAAAAAAAACAACCTTATCTCCATCTATATATTAGAGTACTACACTATCTTGTTAATAGTATAGTATTGTGTAGCATAGCATTTCATTGTTTAGAGTATAGCATAGTATAGTATTGTTGTTTAAATTCATACTGCAGGAGGGAATGGGGAATGAGCATTCCATTGTAGTTGTTGCACATAACAAATAAAAGCATGTTGAATCTTGACTGGTGTGAATAACGGCTGCAGTTGTTCCCACTGCTCTCTGAGTGTCTGGAGCACAGCTGTGTTATCCTCATCCCACGCTCCCTCATCCCATGGACTAAAGTAGTGTGGAGATCTGTGTGCAGGCAACACTGGAGGAAAGGTAAACGCTGTTAATACTCAACCCACATTGAAATGATACAAAGCCTTTTGAATAGCCTCAAAGTTCCCTTTAGGTACTGCTGTGTATTATTCCTCTCCTACTTGTCCAGGTATGAAGGAGCCATCCGTCTCTCCCTCCCTCACACCAACGGGGGACGGAAGAGCCTCCGAGGATGATCGATAAGGACACTTTAAACCTGGAGGGTCCCACTGTGTCCCCCCCTGCCTCCCCCCAGCCCTCCCCATGGCCGTCTCCCATGGCCTGGGAGACGGATGGAGGGATGGAGGCAGGTTGAGTGGGGAGGATGGGGAGGCATGGCCCCTATCAGAGCTAGGGTTAGGAGGTTAGGGGGTTCGGGAGTTAGGGGGGTTAGACGGTTGACCGATTTCAGAGAAACCACTGGGAGCAGCCATATGGACCAAGTTGAGAGCTAACGGAGAACTCTTCCCGTTTCAATCCCATCAGCAATTCCCTGATTTTTTACCCACTAATTGTGACCTCTTTGGATTCCCCGAGTGTGAGCGGAGCAAGGCATGCTGTTATTCGGTGGTTGTCTCTCTGTCGTGAAACCGAGCGGCCGCTGTTCTTCGCTGACTTCTTTGGATTGCGGGCGAGAGGAGTGGTAAGTTGAGGGAAGCGTGAAATATTCATAGCGTCATGCATTCTGGATGACAGCACTGGAGCTGGTGGCAGTGGCTCCTTAAAAAGATCAGACATTTACACTATTTTTGTGTTGTTGTTGTTGTGTTGTTGGTAACATGTCAGTATTATAGTTGACACCAAATCTACAAACAAAATGATGAAATACCTATAGAGCTATCAACTACTTTATTTATTTTACACACACATTGGGGAAACATGACCATTAGGGAGACGTTATTCTTATTGGTTTTCAAACTACCGATCTACTAGCATCTACTAGCATCTACTAGCAGTGCTGATTGCTGGGAGCAGTAGTTTTGTAGTAACGTTGGATTTGTGGTCAGGAACAAACCTCCACATATTCCATCAAAACCAAAAACCTCATGTGAGACGGGATATAGATGGTCGGCACCATTACACATTTCAGCACCAACAGTCAAACACCACAAGCCCACCTGAGGCCAGCACGCTCTACAAATCCAATCTCAAGTTCTGTCTATAGCTGTGTTTAAGAGACATGGAGAGAGGGAGAAGCCCATGCTTATGGAGGAGGGATCCAGCAAGGCCCCGACCAAACGCACTCATCCCCCAGCTTAGAGCCTGGGCTCCCAAGGTCCACAAGCACACCTCCCCAGAAAATACCTCTCTCTCTCTCTCTCTCTCTCTCTCTCTCTCTCTCTCTCTCTCTCTCTCTCTCTCTCTCTCTCTCTCTCTCTCTCTCTCTCTCTCTCTCAACCCCCCTTTCCTCCTCTATGTATGACTTAATGTTCCGTTCTCCCCACTTCATCCTATTAGCTCGATGCGCTGATGAGCTGGTCCTCTCCTCTTCCAGGAGAGAAACCTCTGCTATGATAATGTCCGCTTCCATCACCCGGAGAAAAGAGAGAAGAACTGCTCTGGTATTCCAGGAAGAGAGCCAATCCGCCGATGGGGGATACGAGAAGGGGGCGTGGCCACACTCTCTGCCTCTGCTTCTCATTACACTGGTGGACTCCTATGCCCTGGAGGGAAGGGGCTTAACTGAAGAGACACTCACACACACACACACACACACACACACACACACACACACACACACATACACACACACACACACACACACACACACACACACTCACACACACACTCATACACACACACACACACACACACACACACACACACACACACACACACACACACACACACACACACACACACACACACACACACACACACACACACACACACACACACACACACACACTGTGTCTTGTTGCCCTGTGTAATTGGCAATCTTAAAGCCAGGTTATTATTGTAGTATTAATAAATATTACCAGGGGTGTCTGTCACCAGCTGCTTTTCCTTTCATATTGATGAGTTTGGGCGACCAATTCTGTTTAGTGATTTGGTCATTTTAGCCGATGCTCTTATCCTAAAGGTTTTCATTGGATAGACATTAAGGAGCAGGTAGGGGTTAGAGGTCATTAAGGAGCAGGTAGGGGTTAGAGGTCCTTAAGGAGCAGGTAGGGGTTGGAGGTCATTAAGGAGCAGGTAGGGGTTAGAGGTCCTTAAGGAGCAGGTAGGGGTTAGCGGTCATTAAGGAGCAGGTAAGGGTTAGAGCTCATTAAGGAGCAGGTAGGGGTTGGAGGTCATTAAGGAGCAGGTCTGGGTTAGGTGTCATTAAGGAGCAGGTAGGGGTTGGAGGTCATTAAGGAGCAAGTAGGGGTTAGGGGTCATTAAGGAGCATGTAGGGGTTAGAGGTCATTAAGGAGCAGGTAGGGGTTAGGAAGTATCTTGCTCTGGGATGCCTACTGTGGACAAGCGGGATCGAAACCATAACCTTCAAACACTATAGCCGTTAGACGATCCGGCCAACTCAGATCTGACCCGGTCCACTGCTACTTGTTAGTTGAATGTTGTCTTAACATAAAAATACTGTGAGGATTCAGCCACTTGGTTTGAATCTGAATTGATCTAATAAGACTTCCATAAATTGCAAAGCAGTTAAACTCTTCAAAACAGACCAGCGTGTGCATATATCTTCTTAACTACCCTGATTTATGAAGCCACTTCAACTTTTCCACTACAAGATTGATTTCAATATCTGTTTGATTTATAAGTGTATTTATTGTTTTAGAATTTCCTTCTTGCCGCAGCAGGATCTAAATGATAGGAAGAGGGAAACGGGCCAACTTTTTCTAAATGTAAATTTGAAAATGGTGTTGTTCCTTTCGTATAAATAACATAATAAGCAAGAAAAGTAAAACATTCAAAGACATTCACAGGCATCATGTGCAGGCATCCTTTCCTCAAACATAAGGAGTGAATCACATGAACACGAAGCAAAACAAAGCTACTTCAAGACAAAAATAACCAGTGAGGCGACTGAACCCAAATCAGCACATGTGTGGAGCTGTGATTGGCTCACCCTCCGGAGCCAACAGCCAGTGTCTTCTTTTCTAGCACTATTTCATCTCAGAAATGTGGGTGACAATGCACCTGGTAATACAGGCAGAAATATACACAGTAATATACCGTATTGACCCGAATATAAGACGACCCCGATTATAAGACGACCCCTCTTTTTCAAGACTCATTTTTGGAAAAAAGTTTTTTTGAAGACCAAATCTTTTTTTTATAAAGAAAATCATTTTTTTGGAAAATAATGATAACACACATCACACATTGTGTTCAAATTTGCCTAACTTGGCAAACAAAAACAAAACAGGCTAGATAGATTGCAATGAAACAGTAGTGCAATAAAACAGTAGTGCAATCAAATAGTAGAGCAATGAAACAGAACATCAGTCTATTGGTCACATCACGTCTTCTCATTCAGCTCGTCTTCTACGTCGCTGGTTGTTCCTCTCACTCCCGCTATCGTCACACGTTGTCTGCTCCCCGTCTCCTCCCAGATCACGTCATCCTCGCTGCCATCCATGGCATTTGATACGCAACATTTCTTAAACCCATTAATGCTTTCTGGGGAAACGTAAGCCCATGCTTGCAAGATCCATTCACAGAGCAAACGTACTGCAGGCTTTTGGATTTTTCCAGATGGTGTCAGTGCGTGATTAGCAGCCAGGAGCCACTCTGTGGATCTCTTGTGCAGATGAACCTTGAATGGTTTGTTAACGACCACATCCAACACCTGCAGCTGGCTTGTCATTCCGCCCGGTATGATCACTAGGTGACTAGGTTTTGACTGGCTCAGTCAAGTGTCCACGGAAAGCATCCAGAATCAACATGTTCCTCTTCTTTCTGAGTCCCCCACGCCACCTTGAGTCAGTCTACCACAAGCTCCGTCTCCATCCAGCCCTTTGCCTGGGCACTACGATAATCCCCCACGTACGGGGGCCATCCGCGAGGCGCGTTAACATGACAGTTACTCGGCTCTTCTCGTTTCCAGTAGATCAGTAGATCACTGATTTGTCGCCTTTCTTATGCACAGTGACAGATGTTGGCATGTCAAAATACACAGGCCAGGCGTTTGATCAGCATTGCCCATCTGATCAAGGGGGTAGGAGTGCTTCTTCCTTAACTTGATCACATATCGCTAATAAGACAGTAGCTTCCCTCTGAAGTCTGAGGGCAGGCGCTGGGCTTGTCCTGTGTCGCAATGACAGGTGTCTGATGTCTCTGCTTCGTTTATCACCATTATCTTAAAATTGGCATCGTAACTTCGTCTCTCCTGTTTATTAACTTGCCCTACTTTTGAGCCACTTTTTTCAAGTTGGTCGCGGTGTCTCTCCATTTCTATCTCTCCAGGTAACTGTTTTTATGTACTGTTACTTTAAGACTTTGAGTTACTTTAAAAGTGTCGCGCGGTGTCTCGGAACACTCGTTTGGCGCGATCTGTTGTTGCGCAATTACATGTGCAATTACGGTACATCGAAAAGTCTAAACCCCGATTATAAGACGACCCCTCTTTTTCAGATTTTTTTCTAGGAAAAAAACCCTGTCTTATATTCGGGTCAATACGGTACTTCAAATTATATGAAAACAAATACATAATTACATATACATAATGAGAGTGAAATTAGAACTGTGGGTGTCTGTTACAGACATTACATTACATTACAGTCATTTAGCAGACGCTTTTATCCAAAGCGACTTACAATAGTGTGTTTCAACAAAGGAAGGTAAGAGACTGAACCAGTGCTCAGGTAGAAGTACAACAAATCAGGCAAAAGTGTAAGGGAAAAAGTACAATAAGTTGGCAAACAATATGCAACAATATCTAGAACAATATCTACCTATCTATAATATGTAATCTACTTTTGACTGACTTAATTGACTTAGCGCTACGAGGAAAGATCCGGGAAGTGTGTCCTGAAGGGATGGGTTTTCAGCCTGTGGCAGAAGATGGGGAGAGACTCTGCAGTCGTGACCTCCGTGGGGAGTTTGTTCCACCAAATTGGGGCCAGGACGGAGAAGAGCCGTGACCGCGTAGATCGGCCACACGGGCCCCTAAGTGAGGGGGCTAGCAGACGGCCCGAAGAAGCAGAGTGAAGTGGACGGGTTGGGATGTAGGGCCTTGACCATTGCCTCAAGGGTGGAGAGGAGAATCTGGTGGTTCACAGTGTCGAATGCTGCAGACAAGTCCAGGAGTATCAGGACTGAGGAGAGTGAATTTGCTCTAGCAACATGGAGCGACTAAGTTGCTGTCAGAAGGGCAGTTTCTGTTGAGTGACCTGCCTTAAAACCAGATTGGTGGGGATCAAAGAGGCAGTTCTGGTGGAGATACAAGGACAATTGGTTAAAGACGTTCAAGAGTTTTGGATAAGAAGGGCAAAAGGGATACCGGTCTGTAGTTCTTGAGTTCAGAGGGGTCAAGTGTTGGTTTCTTCAGGAGGGGGGGTGACTCTGGCAGTCTTGAAAGCAGCGGGAAAGCATCCAGACGTCAGAGATGCGTTGATGATGTGTGTCAGGAAGGGCAGGAGTTCAGGCGCAGTGGACTGAAGCAGAGGGGAGGGAACTGGATCCAGAGAGCATGTGGTGGGTTTGTTGGATGTGATGAGGTGAAGAACATCCTCTGTGGAGAGGGGAGAGAAATGGATAAGGGAGGGATGTGGGAGGGAGGAAAAAGTATCAAACCAGCGACAGCGATTAATACATTTTGGTATTAAAAAGTTGGGGAAATGTATAATGTAATAAGAGTCATAACTCTACTATTTCTATACAGGCTACTGTTGATATTTCAACAGAAATTAAACATATTCTGCCCTTTAGTTTGTTGAGCTGTTTGTTCTTTTATATTTGTTTATTTCGCCTCCAAATGTTGTTGTTCTGAATACGTTTAAGGAAATGATGTAAGGTTCCTTCAAAGGAAGCTTGAGAACATCCTTGCTTCCTCAACACAAGCTGAGGATGAGCAGGAGGAGCAACAGAAGAGGAAGAGGAGGTTCAGAAGAGGAGGTGGATGAGGAGGGTGGAAGAGGAGAAAGAGGAAGGAGAAGGAAGATTAGGCGGCGAGAGGAAGAGGAGAAGATCGTGGAGGAAGGAGTGGGACAATGTAGAGTTGAGGGTGAAAATGAGGTGGAAGAGG
>CM051006.1:3066875-3109375 GCA_027704905.1 Muraenolepis orangiensis
ACATCAGCAGTAATGGGAATCAACAAACCAATTCATTCTCCCTGGTCTTCCTGTTGTGATGTACTTTATATTCTGTCATCTCAACCGAGCTACTCACAGACAACCTGTTTAATTCCCCATAGTGGCCATTGTTAGTTCTGTTGTGATGTCTTTTCTAATGTGATATGTGTGTATAATAATTCATGAAATATATCAAACCTTTACACTTTGGTACACTTTGGAAAGCCAGAGGAACCTTTCACTGCAGCAAAGCAGAGGCCGATGGGATGCAGCCATGTAGGAATTATTATTTGTTCCCATTGAAATGAAAGTGAAAGTTGAACAGTTTCTTCATTAAATGTGGATATCATTAAGTTACATTACAGTCATTTAGCAGACGCTTTGGTCCAATGTTCGAGATAGTGCGTTCAACATGGGTAGGCAATATCATACAGGATATGAATATCACATATCAAAGCACACATACACACACAAGGGAACTCAGGTAAAAAGGGTATGCCTAGGGTAAAAGGTAAAAAATGGTAGGTAGAAATATACAATATATACAAATTAGAATAATACAAAGATAAAAACACAACTCATCAGACAGCCAGGGGTTCAGGGTCAGAGGACATCTGAGTGGGCGGCAGGATAGTCAGTTGGGACTTGGCTTTGGAACCGAAAGGTCACCGGTTAAAGTCCCGGAAACACCTAAGCACTGCCGAGGTGCCCTTGAGCAAGGCACCAGACCCCTCCCCTGCTCCCCTGGATATACAATAGCTGCCCACTGCTCCTTAAACTAGGATGGGTTAAATTCAGAGAAAACAATTCACTGTGTGTGGACATTGTTATGGCACACACAGATTGTTGCTGGCCTCAGACAGAGTCAGAGGCTAAAGGAGTTCAATAACCCGTAGGCGTCTTGATTTGGATATTGATAATGAATATGATGCTATGAGGTGAGGACAATCAACTGTGTGTGTCAATTACAGAAGAAATAATATCCAAACAGCGGGTGTTTATATGTGTATATAGGGTGTATAGGGTGTTGTATAATGCGCTGCAGGGAGAAGGCTGAAGTATTCAGGGGTAAAAATCAAAGTAGAAAAATCCAACAAAGGAACAAAGATATTCGTAGTATATAGTCCAATGACGAAATACCAGGAATCCACGGGACATTGCGACAGGGTCTTCACGGGGAATCACTGAGGAGTCGGATAGAGAGTCTCAGGTCGTAACAACGGGAAAGTTCTGGCAACGAAGTGGGGAGTAGAGTCTAAACAGGGAGCCTGATTGGGAATAGGGAACAGGTGCGCTGACATGACTACGGTCTTCTGGGATGGAGTGTTCTCCTTCATGTCGTACCCCAAATACTTCATGTCGTACCCCAAGGATGAAACTTCCAAAAACATAAATAAACATAAATGTCATAAATAAACATAAACAGCCATGACAATGCTCCTTTCAGGGAGTTTTTTCTGGATCTCATTTTGTTAACACTTTTCAAGAGGGTGTCACAGTGTAAAATATCATCTCTCCGTTGTTCTCGTGCACATGAATTTATTCAATGAAACGTACACTTCAATTCCTCCTGGTCAATAGAAATAGCCACGTCCTATCCTCAACTATTGAGTTGTAAACGGTTGTAGAGAGAGAGGTGGTAGACCTGAGGGGGCAGACGCTTCACACTCCCCCCTCAGCTCTGTCTCCTCTTCCCTTTAAATTGACTCACAGCGCCATTTATTAAGACTTCAGTCAAACAGGTTTTTCTGAGGTGCGAGAACGTCTTAAACGGTCTGACTCATTACCGTGTGTGTGTGTGTGTGTGTGTGTGTGTGTGTGTGTGTGTGTGTGTGTGTGTGTGTGTGTGTGTGTGTGTGTGTGTGTGTGTGTGTGTGTGTGTGTGTGTGTGTGTGTGTGCAGGCGTGGGCCCGAACCATGCAGTCAGATCGATACATGTCCCGTCCTGTCCCGCCCCCCGGGGACAGACCCATCGTCCTGCTCCTATATCCTAATATCCTGTTCTGGTCTTGGCTTACCCGGCTTTCAGAACACCTGAACCGAGTCGTCGATATACTGAAAGTGGTCCTGGTTTTAAACGATGGTTCGTGGTTCTCGTGGGTTCACACGCATTTTTTAAATCTAAATCATGTATCTTCATGATTTGCATAAGGCTCTATCCGAAGCGGCTAACGGTGACCTTTACGTGTCAGGCCTGCAGTGGATGCTGAAGCTCTCATCAACACAGCATAGACCACCCACATTGAAATGATACAAAGCCTGTTGAAAATCAACAATGTTCCCCTTCATGGAGCAGAAATGGTCTATCAGGGATCTTGCTCATGGGCCTGGGGTTAACAGCTGACATTGGGGTTTGAATCCTCATACGACCACCCGACTGTCATCTGAATAGAAACCAACTGAATCAAATCAAGTCAAACAGAAACAACCCACTATAAATCCCCATTTATGAATTAGAAAGAACACAGCTGCAGTTTATTTTTACACATGGAATACATGAATATATGAGCTTTATGTAAATCACTTAATCACCGTATTTTATGGAATTCAAGAACGATAAATATGTAAATTCACCTTCGAACAGTGAGAGTGAATTTGCATAGACACAACCAAGACACTCAGCTATAAAGCCTTATGTTGTGGTATATTTGTCTATAAAGCATGTTTTATAATAGCTATGAAGCATTCTTTATAATATCATCTTAAGAACAGGAATTTTAAAAAGTCTTCGGGCGATCTAGTCATTTCCATCAGTTATGTTTTGCCGGGGAAGTGCATAACAAACCTGGCTATTTACTGTCCTGCTTTGCATATTAACAGATAAAAATGGAAAATGAATGAAGGTCTTTATCGCTGTATCTGGTTTAATAATTAGAAAGTGTGTGCAGATACCCATTTCACATCATCACATCCTATCCCGGGAATAATGGCGGTCACCCGCAGGGCGTGGACCACGCGCCCAAACCAATAAAACCACCAAATGACATTTATTACATCCAGGAGGAAAGTAAACAAGCCTCTAATTGCCCTTCCTTTAGAATCTCTTTTATTTTGTGTGTGTCCAGGAGCCTTTGAAGGCCTCTGGCGCTTACGTCAGTCAGAGACCTCCTGCATGGTGTTCATCCGCAGCAGAAGAAGAAGAAGCTTTTGTCCGAGTCGGAGCCTTGCCCTGGCAGCTCGTCAGTTTCTCTTT
The DNA here is from genome assembly GCA_027704905.1 of Muraenolepis orangiensis. NCBI lineage: Eukaryota > Metazoa > Chordata > Actinopteri > Gadiformes > Muraenolepididae > Muraenolepis > Muraenolepis orangiensis. The sequence continues at coordinate 3,070,069 of CM051006.1, forward strand.
TATTCCGCCATCTGCGTCAAAGTTTGGAGGGTTTTTAAGTGCGTGGGAAGCAATTTAAGTTTAAATGACTTTTTGAGTAGACATTAGCGATGAGCTAATGTTTAGCAAGAGGTGCCTTGGACGGAGATACCACAGGAGATTATTTGTGAGTTTATGTATTAATTGTATTAAATTGCAGAGAGAGGTTTGCTGTGAATTAAAGTGATTTCTTAGGAGTGCAACCGAGATTAATGTGCGTTTAATGGCATTCTGTGGGCTGGTCAGCGGATGTCTATCCTGCTGCCTTATTGTGTTTCAAAGCTGCCATCTTCCAAGCTGGCCCTCGCCCACCTCAAATCTGACCTCTCACCCTCACTTGATGAACACCTATTTGCCTACCGTGAGAACAGGAGCACGGAGGATGCCATTTCCTCAGCCCTTCCCTCTGCTCCGTCCCACCTGGATGAGAGTAACACCCACGTAAGAATGCTGTTAATCGACTTCAGCTTAGCATTCAACATCATCATCCCCTCCAAACTCATCTTCAAACTTGGTGACCTCATGAAAACCAAGAATATTGACATTAACACCTCTGTATGTTACTGGTTATTGGACTTCCTAACCAACAGATATGAGTCTGTCAGGTTAAACAATCTCACCTCCTCCACCCTCACCCTAAACACCGGCGTCCCCCAGGGCTGTATGCTGAGCCCTCTCCTCTACTTCCTCTTCACCCACAACGTGGGTGGTGAGCTTCATCAAAAACAACGATGAGGCAGCCTAGAAGGAGGAGGTCCAGCAGGTGGTTTGCCGACAACAACCTGGCCCTCAACACCAAGAAGACCAAGGAGCTCATCGTGGACTTCAGAAAGACCAGAGCTGGCGCGCACGCTCGAATCAAATATAATGACCTCACTCCTTCTTGTAATACTAGTAGTTAGTACTACTAGTATTATTATTATTATTATTACTACTGCATTAACAATGACCAATAACCCCTATGCCTTTCTTAGGTTTATTAGTTATTGTTAATTCAGTATTTTTTGTTCTTGATGCAGTATGATTAAGGACTCCCGGCAGCCGGAGGTTCCAGCGTTGTTCCGGCTCCAACCGCTCTGTCCTGGGTCAGACCCGGTCGGAGACGGGCCCAGAGTAATGTCTTGTTAAAACGACCACTGACATGCTTCTCAGGCCCCGGCGCTCTGCCCCGGAGAGCAGAAGCAGAAGGTCTTTAATGAGTCAGGAAGGGACTTTGATTGGATGGGTTACACAGTCTGTACTGTCTGGCTGTCCTGACATCACACCACATGTTGTGCTGGTATAATAGTCCTTCACTTTTATTAAAATGTCATTTCAATTATAGAATAACAATGAATAAAAGAGTAGCCGGCTTTAGTCCTAAGATCAAAACACAAACTCTACACAAGTTTCCAAAACTAAAGCCAAGTCATTTTACAATTAACTTAGTTAACCAGTAACTTTGCTCACCAGTAACTTAGTTTACCATTAACTTAGTTTACTAGTAACTTAGTTTACCATTAACTTAGTTTACCACCAACTTAGTCTTCCACTTACTTAGTCTTCCACTAACTTAGTCTACCACTAACTTAGTCTAACACTAACTTAGTTTACCACTGACATGGTATATTTAATGGAAATCTTTGTTGAATTTATTTTTGTCGAGCGAGCATATTTCCCATTCTGCACTTCAACATCTCGCACATCTCACATGCTTTGGTTTGTTTTGTATGATTGTTGTCGTACGACTAAAAAGTCGTATACCAGCCATAGTTGTTTGTAAGTTAACAAATAGATTCTCAAATGTTCACAACTCAAGTACATTAACAAGTGCATAACTTAAGCATATTTCATAATATATTCCTAATTTGGTGTCGTCTGCCAGGCAGTTATTCAGGATAATTGTTTTCATGTTATTCTTGTTGTTCTATTTTATATATTGTTTACCCTCTAAATGGCTTTAAAAAAAAAAGTCAAAGGTATACTTATAGAAAAGGTGAGATTGGGGGGGACACACTTGAATTAGATTAAACTGAATCCCCCGGGATTCCCCCCCCCGGGAAGCTGTGTTCTTCAGGGAGGGGTCGGAGTTAATAAAAAAAAAATTTCTTTAAGAAATGCCCGGAAATGTAATTGTGCCTCGCAGATTTTGAGCGAGAGAAGGGGGGGCTGTAGGGGGGGGGGGGGATTAATGAAATGGACTTCCATTAAAAGCTGCGTATTCAGAACAGTGGATCATGCTGCTGCCATGGAGCCTGGAGATTTAGGAAGCCGCCGGGCCGCAGCGGGAGAGTGATAAAGGATACATATGAGAGCCTTGGATGGAGAGAGCTGTTTCATATATATATATCATATATGATATATACTCTATTTTTACTATTTTTCTTTTAAAATATATTTTCATTAAATACCTGAGTGTCTTGGAGTTGCAAATCTTGCGGGGAACAGGTGCCTTCATACACACACACACACACACACACACACACACACACACACGCACACAAACATACACACACACACACACCGACACACACACCTAGTAGAAAGTACATTATTGTTATATATATTTGATAAGTTCAAAGTCCATTTGACAGTTTCTTTAAAGACAATAGTGGCCAATTCAACTCCTATTCCCATTAGCTTCAGAGGCTCCATTAGGCTGCTTATCGTCCTGCCTTTCATTATTCTGTTGGAAATAAGCCCTAAATAAGAGGGAAATTAGTTTCTGTGGAACAATAGTTCTGTAATTATTTTGGACAATGTTTATTCTGTGATGACATCTCGGACGGAATGGCAAACCATTTATATTGTATGTGTATGTCATTTTTCATTCTTCTTGTATCTCGTTCCTGAACTGTTAACAGTACATCTCATACAGTCAGGAACATTCCAGATGGTTTGAATCATTCACCAACAGAGCAGCTCAACACATACTGGATATGTTGCTTTATCTTTAATGTCATGCCTGAAGAAATTCAGATCATAACACATAAATGACATTACTTCGATATAATTGCCCTCTGTTTTTAACAGACTCTGAAGCAGTTTCCCCTAAAGGATGTTGGCCTTTTACAGCAGCTGTGAGGGAGAGGTAGCAGCTGTGAGGGAGAGGAAGCAGCTGTGCTAGGAGCCTTGGCCTCCAGTGAACACGCTGGCTGAAGGCTCTTCCAGGGTCTCAATCCCTAGTTGGAAACATCCCTCTGAGAATAATCTCCAGATTTTGAGATGTTGTAAATTCTCCGCCTGTACAGAGAGTTTTATCCTTGATCAAAGCCATGGGAATATTTTATAACACGTGCATCCTCCTTGGACGGAGAGGCTCTCGCAATACTGCAGGCCAGTGATTGGAGCAATGGTTACAAATCTGATCAGACACATCTGCCCCCAAATGCCAGAGAGCATGACTCATGAAAGACATATCATATAAGACAAGATATCTACAAAACACTGATTACCAAGTACAGCCTAGATGTTCGTGTGTGTGTGTTTGACACATGCATGTGCGCAATCACACGCTTGTGAGTGTGCTTCCCCATGTGCGCACTCTCAGAAGTGCATTCTTCAGAGTGAGCGGGAGTGCGCGGGGGCGTTATCACTGTCACATACAATTACCCTCGGGGGAAGTGCTCGGCCCGGGGGCCGTCCATGGCGGTAAATCATCTGGAAACTGGGGGGCCTTTAGAACAGCCCACTGGGGGCCAAACACCAGATAGAGAGGGTTAAAGACCCTTAAGAGACCCTTTCCCTTAGAATTGATCACAAATGTTGGTTGCAGCCTCTCAAAAGAAGTCCCACTTTCACCGAGAACCTCCTTCTGATTTGCTAATATTAGCTAAAAGGTGTGTTTAGCACATGTAGAACAAAACAACTGATTTAAGGGAGGGCATTCATTTTCCACTCGGTTGAAGGTCTAAACTAAACTGTGTTCATCTGGCCGTAGACCTGGAGGGGTTTAACATTCCACAACAATAGGGGGACCTACTGTAGGGAGCGAGGCCTGAGACTAAAGGACCCGGACATCAGGGCCTCGAGGTGCAACAAGGGCCCCAAGCTGAAGGACCACGGCGTGGATTCAATTCACACGTGACCTCTGGACGACCCGAGGCCGGGCTTCATTTGTTTCCAGCAAAGGCCTCCCCGTCGGAGTTGGTAGTTCCGTCATGTTTTCTCGCTCCACCAGCCCCCTGTTAGATGACTTGATACGCCCGCCGTCGTCTGCTCGTGTGTAAAAAGCTGTCAAAACTGATTTCCCATTGAGCAAGGACGGCGGATTACAACGTGCAAACCGTTGGTCAATATTTACCTACTTCACTCTCAAACACGAGAGACCTAAACACGACGCATCAACCTGCCTCCATCCTTTGAAAACCCTGAGAAAATACATTCATTAAGACGAAGCTGTAGCTAAGACCAACCAAACCAGGATGGAAGCAGAGCAGCTGGATCTCCCTCACGGTGGGTTCACACTGAATATGGAGTAGAAGAAGCATTATATAGATAGCACAGGCTGCCTCATTCTCCCATAGTGACAACACAGAAGACAAGTGAAATAACCCCCCCGCTCCGGTGGAGTCGGTCCCAGACGGACGGCCCGGGGAGCTTGACAGTTCAATCAAACTGCTGGTAATAGTTCATTTTATCTCTGGTTCTCCTAAGGCAATATCACGGCCCCGGCAGAATGGGTGGAGAGGGTGGAGGGGCCGTGGAGTCCAGTGTCTGGTTAATCAGAGCAGCTCTACCCTCCAATCCCAGCCCACTGGAAACAGATCTATATCTGACCTGGAGCTCACGACACACCGTCACGTTCCTCACGCCACAGTGAAATATACAAAATAAACTGTGTGCAACAGACTTTGAAGAGATCGGCACCCCCAGGGTCCTGTGGGAAACTGAGGAAAAGGCTTGTGAAGTCACACACCTGCAGTTATCAGGTGTTAGACCATGATTGGCTGGTGAGAGTGACTCAGAACGGAAGGAGAAAGTGATGAAGCTCAACTCGACCAAGGACCTTACTGCTTGGACCAATGTGGCTCCCAATACCAAAACATTTTATGACTTTATCTCTTTATACTTTAGATAATGAAACTAATTGGAATGTTAAAGAACACAAAAGGTATCTTAAGGCTATGAAAGTAATAATAATAATTCTTCTACTGAATCTCATTCAATCCTCTCCAAAACATAATGTTGATTTCCAGGATGCAGAGAGGAATGGGAATGGGAATGGGAGCTAACACACTGCTTGTTACGCTCACGCAGACCTCTCCATAATTATCTTTAGGAAAGGTAAATTCCTCTTCATTAATATTGACTCATTTAACACTTTCAACGTGACGTGAAGTCATTAAGGAGCAGGTCGGGTTAGACAGTACAGACACAGGTCATTAAGGAGCAGGTAGGGGTTAGACAGTACAGACACAGGTCATTAAGGAGCAGGTAGGGGTTAGACAGTACAGACACAGGGCATTAAGGAGCAGGTAGGGGTGAGACAGTACAGAGACAGGTCATTAAGGAGCAGGTAGGGGTTAGACAGTACAGACACAGGGCATTAAGGAGCAGGTAGGGGTGAGACAGTACAGAGACAGGTCATTAAGGAGCAGGTAGGGGTTAGACAGTACAGAGACAGGTCATTAAGGAGCAGGTAGGGGTTAGACGGTACAGAGACAGGTCATTAAGGAGCAGGTAGGGGTTAGGCAGTACATAGACGGGTCCTTAATGAGCAGGTAGGGGGTTAGGGGTTAGACAGTACAGAGACAGGTCATTAAGGAGCAGGTAGGGGTTAGACAGTACAGAGACGGGTCATTAAGGAGCAGGTAGGGGTTAGACAGTACAGAGACAGGTCATTAAGGAGCAGGTAGGGGTTAGACAGTACAGAGACGGGTCATTAAGGAGCAGGTAGGGGTTAGACAGTACAGAGACAGGTCATTAAGGAGCAGGTAGGGGTTAGACAGTACAGAGACAGGTCATTAAGGAGCAGGTAGGGGTTAGACAGTACAGACACAGGGCATTAAGGAGCAGGTAGGGGTGAGACAGTACAGAGACAGGTCATTAAGGAGCAGGTAGGGGTTAGACAGTACAGACACAGGGCATTAAGGAGCAGGTAGGGGTGAGACAGTACAGAGACAGGTCATTAAGGAGCAGGTAGGGGTTAGACAGTACAGAGACAGGTCATTAAGGAGCAGGTAGGGGTTAGACGGTACAGAGACAGGTCATTAAGGAGCAGGTAGGGGTTAGGCAGTACATAGACGGGTCCTTAATGAGCAGGTAGGGGGTTAGGGGTTAGACAGTACAGAGACAGGTCATTAAGGAGCAGGTAGGGGTTAGACAGTACAGAGACGGGTCATTAAGGAGCAGGTAGGGGTTAGACAGTACAGAGACAGGTCATTAAGGAGCAGGTAGGGGTTAGACAGTACAGAGACGGGTCATTAAGGAGCAGGTAGGGGTTAGACAGTACAGAGACAGGTCATTAAGGAGCAGGTAGGGGTTAGAGGGTACAGAGACAGGTCATTAAGGAGCAGGTAGGGATTAGACAGTACAGAGACAGGTCATTAAGGAGCAGGTAGGGGTTAGACAGTACAGAGACGGGTCATTAAGGAGCAGGTAGGGGTTAGACAGTACAGAGACAGGTCATTAAGGAGCAGGTAGGGGTTAGACAGTACAGAGACAGGTCATTAAGGAGCAGGTAGGGGTTAGACAGTACAGAGACAGGTCATTAAGGAGCAGGTAGGGGTTAGACAGTACAGAGACAGGTCATTAAGGAGCAGGTAGGGGTTAGACAGTACAGAGACAGGTCATTAAGGAGCAGGTAGGGGTTAGACAGTACAGAGACAGGTCATTTAGGAGCAGGTACTGGTCAGACATCTTGCTCTAGGATGCTTACAGGTAGGCTGTGTCTTTGGGCAAGGCGTGGAACACCCTGGACACTATTATTATGATGGAAGTATGAAGAACTAACATGAAACGACAGTCTCTTCCCTAAGAGCCGATTAAAAAGAGGCCCATAAAAACATTCAATGACACAACTTTATCCACTGTCCAGATGAAAGTCAGATGGGAAGCACCTTATCAAATCCTCAGGGTGAAGCTGTGAATGTGTAAACTCTTATGGTCGCGGCGGGCGTTTATAGGCGGTTGTGGTGGAGGGGAGTGGAGCCGTTAAAGAGTACAGTGAGTACACTGGACTGGCTCCTCCCACGTGGGGCTTCATCCCAGCAGGGGGTTTAGGGTACACTGGACTGGCTCCTCCCACGTGGGGCTTCATCCCAGCAGGGGGTTTAGGGTACACTGGACCTCCTCCCACGTGGGGCTTCATCCCAGCAGGGGGTTTAGGGTACACTGGACCTCCTCCCACGTGGGGCTTCATCCCAGCAGGGGGTTTAGGGTACACTGGACCGGCTCCTCCCACGTGGGGCTTCATCCCAGCAGGGGGTTTAGGGTACACTGGACCGGCTCCTCCCACGTGGGGCCTCATCCCAGCAGGGGGTTTAGGGTACACTGGACCTCCTCCCATGTGGGGCTTCATCCCAGCAGGGGGTTTAGGGTACAGTTTATGTCCTTGTGTCAGGTTCCACAGAGAGCCTCAAAGTAGTCTTTGTAAGTAAGACATGTCAGTCCACAATGCAAGAGTTGTCACTTTTGGTGACCAGTTAAGAGAACTTTTAGTGAGTTTATCACGATTATGGACTGATATGGTTCACTACTAGGTTACATATTAGATTGAAATGTGTCATTGCACAGCAAAGTACACTACATATAAATTACATATGTCACTTGACACTAAATTACAATTAATTTAATCTCACCCTTCAAATGAGTGTTTCCATTTTCCAAGTCTAACTGTATCCATGCTTTTCAAAACCATTTTGAACTATTTTGAGTGTTAGTTTTATTCTTTGTTTGTTCATTTAATTTGTATTTTGCTTCTACCTTTTTCTTTATTTGTGTCTATTATGAATTCAATTTTTTTTGGGTGATTTCACTGCAATAAAACTGTCATTATTTTAATAACTTTATTACTGTGTATAACTCTTGCGTAGAAAAACACACAATTAAGTGAAGTTATGTTGTTACTATTATTATAAAAGTATTATAGAATACAGCGAGGCATTATGAAGCTCTAGGGCTGATCAGAGAGAGACCAACAGTTTCAGGGTCTGGACAGAGGCGCTGCGACCACGTTATTGACGTGGTACCTGGGGAACTCTGGTGTCACCAAATATAAAAACACCAAAACAATCAAAGGATGTCTTGTGTGTGAATGAAGTGTCAATAGAAGTGGGTCCCGTGTGTCCTGTTGTGTCTGTGGGGGAACCTCAACTCTGGTGTCCTTCCCCTCGCCCCCATGTTTTCCGCGTCTCCAGTGACCCCCGACGAGACACCCCTCCATCACTGTCAGACCAATAAGGAGTGTTTATCCACGGCCCGTCTCTCACCGCGCCACCTGAGCCCATTCTGTATAACGGCCCCGGGCGCTGTCGCTCCAGATGTCCGGGACACCCCCGAGGCGCCGGAGGAGGAGACATCTGCCACCGTGGATGAGTAATGAGGCTTCCCCCCCCCCGCAGTCCTCTCATCATCCATCCTCCTCACACCGCTCAGACGTCTGACTAGGAGATCACAAGAGATCTGATACCAGGGGACACATTAAGACCCATCTCATCACATCAGATTATGGGATAGACCACCAGACAAACCATTAGTGAAAACCATTAGTAAACCCTAAACCATTAGCTAATGGAGATGGCGCCGTACGTGATGGCTGCCGTGTTGCGAACTCCCGCACAAAGACGCAGTTTTTTGTTATTTATCATTTTTAGCGCGACTATCTTTGTACAGAAAGTTAGCAGTTCACTTAAGACTTTTGCACACTTCTGGAGATTAGATAGAAAGTCGCTCGCCGCCTACCGGAGTTTTTTCATTCTTTCGACTCGCCCGAAGTCACAGCGGGATTATCTGCGACAATCTTGGGCACAATTACACGTATGCGTCGCCAGAAGAAGCGAGGGAAGCGAGCCGGCGTGCTAGTCAGGCTGAGATGTCGTTCTGATCGCCCCCCACTACCCACCATTCTACTGGCTAATGTACAGTCTCTGGACAATAAGTTAAGCGAGCTTCAGGCTCGTATTCAATTCCACCGGGAAACTAAGGACAATTGTATCATCTCCCATACGGAGACATGGATGTCGGAGGGGGATAGCTACTATCAAGCAGACGGGATTTTAGGTCCACCGGGCGGACAGAACAAAGGGTCTCTCCGGTTAAGATCGCGGAGGGGGGTATGCCTCATGATAAACAGATCTTGGTGCAACCAAAGTTATGTAAATCCCCTCAAGTCTTTTCTGGACCTGGAGTTCCTGATGCACCGTCCATTCTGGCTACCTCGGGAGTTTACAGCGGTAACTGTGACCGCTGTTTACATTCCCCCACAAGCCAACACGGACACAGCGCTAAAGGAACTGTATGGGGCTATCAGCGAACAGGAGTCGGCACACCCTGAGGCTGCTCTCATCGTGGCGGGGGACTTCAACAAGGCGAACCTGAAGAATGTTCTCTCGGAGTTATATCAACACATAATGAGCAACACACGGGGTGAGCGGATACTTGACCACTGCTGCACACCCTTCCGTGATGGCTACAAGGCCCTCCTCCGCCCACCGTAATCAGACCACCGCTCTATCCAGCTACTCCCCGCTTATACGCAGAGACTGAAGCAGCAACCAATCGCTGTGAGGGAGGTTCAATGCTGGTAGGACCAATCGGACTCTATGCTACAGGACTTTGATCGCGCTGACTGGAACATGGTCACCGGGTTCATCAAGAAGTGCATAGATGACGTTGTTCCGACCAAGTCGGTTCGGATATATCCCAACCAGAAACCGTGGATTAATGGCGATGTTCACGCTGCCCTCCACGTGCGTAACGCCGCCTTTGGCTCCGGGAATATGGAGGAATATATGAGAGCCCGCTACGACTTCCGTAAGACCCTCGTCACTGCCAAGCGGGAGTACAAGGTCAGAGTGGAGGAGAAATTCAAGAGCCACGATGCGAGGGGTATGTGGCAGGGGCTACAGACGATTACGGACTTCAGAGGGAGAACAAGTTGTGTACAGAACTCCTCTACCTCCCTCCCAGGAGAGCTAAATACTTTTTTGCTTGGTTCGACGTGAACGGCAGCCCGCCGAAGCCAGCGCCGCCTGAGGAGACCAGCCTGCTGAACATCTCGGATGCGGATGTGAGCTTTAGCATATCGTCAAAACAGAACCACAGACGACGCAATTGCCATGGCCCTTGTGGTGGAAATCTACGTGAATAAGAAGGCAAATTATCAATCAATAAGAACTGTCACACATGAACTCAATTAAGTTTGAAGATTTATCAAGCAAGCAGAACACAATGAACAAATACAAGTAGACAAGTGGCCAAACAGACAAATTGACAGACAGTCAGACAACAGACAGACAACAGACAGACAAAGCTTTGTCGGGAGCCCCGAATCCTATGAGGTGAGGATAGGGAAGTCCGCCGCAATGCTGGCAACACTCAGTATTTATCCCTCCTTAGGACTGCCCCTAAGACACTGTCTTTCACCCCAATGATGCAAGTCTTGACCACCTGGCTCCACCACCCCCATCCCCAGCACGGGAACAGAGGAACTCTCGTGCAGGCAGAGGAAGCCAGAGGTGTTGGACCAGGAGCGGCCAAGCCTTTGATCCAGCTCAATAGTTGTATGCCAACCCCCCTTCAACAGCTGTAGACTGCAATAGCCACTGTCCCCCGCTGTGAGATAAACATTACAGTTGGTCAAGCAGGATACGGATAAGGATAAGGATAAGGACAAGGACCCCTCAGGACAATAGGACAAAAGGGTGATAGGAAGAATTACATTGGGGGTTCACAAGGTCAAAGAAACAGAGAGTGATAGAAGGGACAACATATGATTTTTCCATTACACCCTCCACACTGCCTTTTCCCATCTGGAGGGAAAGAACTGTTATGTGCGGATGCTGTATGTGGACTACAGCTCAGCGTTCAACACGATAGTTCCTGCCAAGCTTGACACCAAGCTTAGAGGTCTAGGCGTGCCCCCATCCACGTGCAGCTGGACCTCCTGTCTGTCCGCCGCCAGGTGGTGAGGATGGGCAGCACCACCTCAGAGTCACTGACCCTCAACACGGGAGCCCCCCAGGGATGAGGGGTGAGCCCTCTCCTCTACTCCCTCTACACCCACGACTACATGGCTATGCACAGCTCCAACAGTGATCAAGAGTCTTGCTGTGTCTTGTTGAACATGAGATGTGTTTGTAGTATTTTGGCAATACCTTCTTTAAGTTGCAGCGTATAAGTCTCCCGCTACGATGGGGATCTCCTCAGGGTAGCCATTCTGAAGTTTGCTCACTTCGATGTAAAGTTCATCCAAAGCGATGTTCAGCCCGTAGTTGGACGTAAACCGCCGCCTTTAAAATAGCGGAGATTTCCCTCGGTAAGTAAATAGGGCAACACTTGAGTGTCAGTAAAAACAAGTCAATGGTCAGTGGGGTTTTCTAACTCCATGAGGAAATAAAACGTTGATTGTTAAAGTTATTCCCAGTTGTTCTAAAGAGAAAAAAGGGACTTGGGCGAAAATAATACATCTGACATTTAAAATTAAATGTAATCTAGCATGTTGTACCACTATGCATGGAGACACTGTGTGTGTTTCACAGCCTTCACCACTTCATCAAGTATTGTCTTATTGCAGATAAATACTGACGCATATATACTGCGCAGTGAAATGTAATTCAGTGAAAATGTAATCAACCATTCTCCCATACACACACACACACACACACACACTCACACACACACACAGACACACATACAAATATAAATAAAAATGAACAATTTTCAAACGCTTATGCTGTCCTCGTGCACTGCATGCAGGTGAAATAACACAGGCTAAACACTCTCTCGCTCTAAGTGTTCCACACGGGAGGTCGTGACCCAGCCACACATCAATACAGGCCCTTGAGCTACGTAGCGCTAAGGAGGCGTGCAGCGCGGACTTAGCATCGCTATGACGGTGAGGGAGAGAGAGAGAGAGAGAGAGAGAGAGAGAGAGAGAGAGAGAGAGAGAGAGAGAGAGAGAGAGAGAGAGAGAGAGAGAGAGAGAGAGAGAGAGAGAGAGAGAGTACCTGTGGATGTGATTCAGGGTAATAGACTTGTAACGGTGGATGGATCGAGGTTGAGGTGAAGGCCTGATGACTAACACACTATAGAACTACACACCTCTTCAACACACTACACAACTACAGAGAGAGAGAGAGAGAGAGAGAGAGAGAGAGAGAGAGAGAGAGAGAGAGAGAGAGAGAGAGAGAGAGAGAGTACCTGTGGATGTGATTCAGGGTAATAGACTAGTAACGGTGGTTGGATGGAGGTTGAGGTGAAGGCCTGATGACCTCATGCTTTTGGACCGGGAGGATGCTGATGGTGACGAGGAGACAGTGACGCTCACCGTGATCCAGCTTTGTTCATTCACACTCTTCTTCACTCTCATATTTACGGTGTATTTGAATGAGGTTCAGGTCACGCTACATAGGCACCTGAATTAATGGAGAAATGGAGGAAATGAAGGAATGACAACGGTACCTAATGTTTAGTGTTGTCGTTTCCATCCAAACACGCAATGGGACGTCACATTACATTTGAAACCCGCTCCCCGTGGTATAAAATAACATCAGCCCGTCAGTGGCCTTCATCACGGCTCTCTCTCCCCCTCATCAACCTCACTAACAAAGAACCAAAACCATTGGACAGCCACGTGCCGGGGGAACATCAAGGGAGGGAATAAAGACAATCTCTTTATGCATCGTCGCATACACACACAAAGCAATGGGCCGTGAGCTGTTTGCAAACGAGCTGAGTGGAGGATCCCTCAAAACACCAAAACACCGCTCCATCTGGGACCCTGTTCTCCACCACCTTGACCATCACCTCCACTATCACCACAACCACCTTGACCACCACCTCCACTATCACCACCACCACCACCACCACCTCCACCACCACCACCAGCACCACCTCCATCACCACCACCTCCACCACCACCACCACCTCCACCACCAGCACCACCTCCATCACCACCACCTCCACTACCACCTCCACTATCACCTCCACCGTTCCACAGTAGGTGTGAGGCATATAGAAGAACCTTCTAGCGTTATTAGAGAGAGGGAAATAAACAAAAGTCAAGCTGTAAATATATTAAGGAGCATGCATGCAAAGTATCCCTCGATAAAATATGTCAAAATGGACTCAATGTCGTGTTTTGCTAATCGCGGTAAATCTACAACCTTCATTCATAGACCTTTCGTCTTATTGCCTTTTTTCATTCTTTTTTTAAACTGCTTAACTTTTTAACGGCCGGCACTGAAGTTTAAACCAGCGAGCTCCGTGTTTTGTGGCTCATGTATAAAGCGTATAAATCACAAGCCGTATATCACGTGTTCCCGCCTGGAAAAACATCTCTTTATCACCTGCTGCATTGCGTGCTGAACCCCTAGAGCAGAGTACAACATTCATAGATGGATGGACGGTAGAAATGAATGGATGAATGATGGGTGGGCGGGATGGACGTATGACTGGGCGGATGGGGAGTGAACGGGTGACATATACAAGGACGGGTGATGCATCGATGAATGACTGACGGATGGTTATCGAATGAACGAATGGATGACAGCTTGTAATGGATAGATGATAAATAAATCTATTGACGGTATATGTTTATGGATGGATGAGTGGTTGAATGCTATCCCCTCACACATGCTTTAACATGACAAAACCCTGGCCTTGGGAGCAGTCATTAATTATACTTCCTGGGGTTATCTGTAATTAATAAAATGAAGAATCTGTAATGAAAGCTAATTTCCCTAAATGTCATTCTGAAATGCCAGTCTCTGTTAAAAAAAAGAAAAAAACAAACAAATGCTGGAACATCCCACCTGCAGTGAGTCCAGAGGAAGCATCTTGCTGATGTACGGTTTGTGTTTGGACCCAAAGGTCAAGTTAAAACCTGCTGCGTATAATACGCCGACTCTCTGAGTTGGTTGTGATGCGGGGGGGGTCTACTGTTGAGTAACTGCGCGCTTGTGCTTACACCACTCGCTAGCTGCCCCGTTCCAACCGTCAACCGTGGAGGAACGCAGCGGCTTTTGCCAAACGGCGCCAGCGGCTTCCCGTCGCTCGCCGGGTGACTAGTGACAGTTTAGCCAAACTGAACACGCCACACAACATGGCTGAGCGTGGATTACAGGCCAGCGCACAGAGAGGGGAGGGGTGTGGGGGAGTAATGCTTGTGTGACAGCTTCCACAGTTTGAACTGACAAGCCCGTACACACTGGACTCGTCCTGATGGCCAATTTGTCCCGGAGGTTCAAACAAGCGAGTCATTTGCTCCCGTCTTTAGGAGAATGTTTTAGAAGGTCTGTTCAACGGTCCGGGAACGGAGGAACAGGGAAAATGAGAGTTGGATTGGGTTCTCGATAAAGTGGTGGACCATGCAGGAGCCTCAGGGATCACCAGTGGAACAGTTCCATCTGGATGCTGTTTGGATGGTTGAGGTTTTGTCAATGGATGCGATGGTCCAGGCTGTGGATTGGAAAATGAAAGACATGCTCCAGGGAGATGAAACGGACCTCAACCTGTTCCTGAAGAAACAGGAAAAGTTCCACCTGATTAAAACAATTTAAAAAAATGTACACAACAGAAGGACACAATATTTCAAACAGTGAATAGATATATGACTTTAATAATGACTGTGGCATGCTGCTGTCCAAAATCCACCCACCCACCCACACACACACACACACACACACACACACACACACACACACACACACACACACACACACACACACACACACACTCATACACACACACACACCCAGATTCTAACTAAAGCTGGTGGGGGTGCTGGTATCTGAGGTCATGGAGGAGATAGAAAGAAGTCTTTTTTCTGTAAGCTGCCCTTAAGCACTTCATTTGAAGGAAAGGTGACAGACGGGTTCTGCAGGTCTGCACAGAATCCCTCACAGACAGAGCTGAGAGAAGCTATGAATTAACTATGAAGCTCCATAAAGGACTCAAACAGGAACCAGAGCGGAGACTGCCGATAAAACCCATTTGAGATGAGTGTATGAGCTCATCAGTTGTGAGTGTTGAGTAAAATAAAATAAATAAATCAAAGAATGGCCCTTTTATCCTATTTAAACAAATAAAACCCGTGGGGTGGGGGGAGAGAAACGGCGATTAAGAAATTAGTTTTAAGAGCATGGGAGACTTAAAACACACACTTGAGATGTAATTTCAAGTTATCATCAGAGTGCAGATTGGGGGCGTGGCTCCGTAATCAACGTGTGATGGAATGTTTACTCCCCATTCCCTACCACAGTATGAATTTACTACAACTTAACACTATATACTATACTATGTACTGTAGTGCCGAGAGACGGGAGTCGGACGCGGTGTATTCAAAGTCAAAATGAGATGTTAATTTGGAACAACGTTAACAAAACCAACTGAATTTCTAGCGGAAGGGAACAGAGTAACAACGGAAGCTTATCCATCCAGGTGCTGTCCGTCAGGCCGGCGCACGGCCGCCTTCATGGATCGGTGGAAACGCTCACATAAGCCATTAGTGGTGATAGGCGGTAGTGTGGCGCAGCTTGACCCCCAAACCTTCGACTCTGAGGTAAACTGGGAGCCACGGTCAGAGGAGAGGTCGGACGGGGTCCCAAAGCGCGACCCAGGTGCCGATGAATGCGCGGGCCACATCGGAAGACGCTGTTGGAGGAGAGGGGAACGGCCTCGGGCCAGCGGGTCGTCCTGTCCACCATCGTGAAGAGGTAGGTGAAACCCTGAGAGGGGGGGAGTGGACCTACGAGGTCAACATTCACATGGTCCAACCTCCTCTCGGGAACAGCGAAAAGTTCCAAAGGGGCTGTAGTATGAAAGTGTATTTCAGCCCGTTGAGTCCGCATGAGTCGACCCAGCTTTTCACATCCTTCTTTAGTACCTGCCACTCAAACATCTGAGCAATGCTGCAGATCAGGCTGTTCCAGCGGTCTGTCAGCGATGGTCACAGACGGTGGAGTCCACTTTAATAGAGACATTTGTATTCCTGGAGTCGTAACGCGTCACACTGAATATGTTCGTCTCACTAACACACGACAACGTGACACAAAGACAGTTTAGAGTTTAAAGGAGACCTGCGGATTTCCTCTTTTGGTTATTTATTGGAAGAGAAACAAAGATTTAAGACGGCGTTCAGTCATCTGTTTTATTCATGTGAGGTTTTTTGTTAAAACAAGCCAGTCGCACGGAACCACTTTCATCACGGCTGAAGCTCAAACTGCAATATTAAATTATTATCACGTATAAATAAATGGGTCAGAGCAAAGAAGAAAAACAAAAGGTAATTTAAGGGGCAGTGACTAAATCTTAGTGGAGATCAGGAGCTTAACATCTTCATAATACTAACGTCTCAACACGGCTATTCCTTCAGATTATGAATCGGTCCCTTCCCTGTGGTCCTGAGGCCGAGCCTTAGCGCCTTAGCATGGATCAACTAGTACCAATTTAAGTTGGTGTTGTTCTACAATTGAATCACTTAAGACATTTGATCCAAAGCAGCTAATAGTGAATTCTGATCCAGGTCATTAAGGAGCGTGTACAGGATCCCTGCTGTTACCTCACTAACCACTAATTGGAGGACATGCACGCATAATTCCTCTATTGTTGGTCTGAGAGAACTGATTGCTAATTCAATAGCACCAGTTAGGGATTTCAGTTGTAGGAATAATTCATTTGAGGGAAGCAATTAGTAACTCGATGCAACATATTATAGTTTGAGAGGTCCTATTAGTAATTTAGAAGGAATTCATTATGCATTAATCAATATAAATAAATAGCCTTGATTGTTAGTGAGCGACTAGCTGTTTTTTCTCCTAAAACGATCGGTAGTAACAATATGATGTTATCCTTGTTTTCCAGCCATGAGGCCCAGCATATAGAAACCAAGCAGAAATAGACTTCCCTTGAGACTGTTGGATACGTGCCATTTAAACGTGTAGAAGAAGAAACCCATTGAAATCCTACCTTCACTGTATGCCAGGTGGTCCATTACAGGACCACCAGGAACTAAACAATGCAGCGTCCAATCAGATCAATCTGACAGGTGATTTACATAAAGGCTCCAGGGGGGACATCAACGCCACGTTCAGGTTGTGGAGCGTGTTCTGTGTGGGTTCTGTGTGTGTTCCTTGTGTGTGTGTGTGTGTGTGTGTTCTGTGTGTGTTCTGTGTGTGTTCCTTGTGTGTGTGTGTGTGTGTGTGTGTTCTGGGTGTGTTTCAGTAGTTGTGTGTGTTCTCTATGTGTGCGTTGTTTGTGTGTGTGTGTTCTATATGTGCGTGTGTGTGCTGAATTAGTTTTGTGAGTATGTGTGTGTTTAGCTTGTTCTGTGTGTGTGTGTGTGTGTGTGTGTGTTTGTTTGTTTGTGTGTGTGTCCTCTGTGTATATCTTTATTGTTTTTGTGTATATGTGCGTGTGTTGAATGTTTTGTGTGTGTGTGTGTGTGTATGTGTGTGTGTGTGTGTGTGTGTGTTTGTGTGTGTGTGTGTGTGTGTGTGTGTGTGTGTGTGTGTGTGTGTGTGTGTGTGTGTGTGTGTGTGTGTGTGTGTGTGTGTGTGTGTGTGTGTGTGTGTGTGTGTGTGGACTGGTCTCTGGTGTCCTGGTAGTAGGTCCTACACCTCCCCTGCTGATAGACATGTGTTCTGACTCCTCACGTGCTGAGACGCCCGGAGGAGAACCTTGTTTCTCCTTCCCTCCCATCCCACCACGCTGGCTACACACACACACACTCCCCTCATCCTGATGCTCAGCGTCACCATGGCAACTGTCAGCAGTTACCAATGAGCAAGGCCCAATGTCCTGAAGTTGATCTGAGTTCAGGGGCATTACAAAGTGGAACAATGAAAGGATGATTCAAAATGTAATTTTCATTTTTTTGTATTGGAAATTAAACATCTCAAAGTCATCTCGTCAAAACATCTCGTTAAAAAGTTGATACATTTTCTCAAATGTGAATTAACTAAATATGATCCCAAAATGATATACTGAATATATATGCACAATATACATATATGTATATGTATATATATATATATATATATATATATACAAAGTACATATATACAGTATATATATGTATATATAAATATACATAGTACATATATACAGTATATATATATATTGATTTATTTTTTTATACTGTATATATACAGTATTTATTGGGGATTTTGGTCAAATCTCATTGGTCAGGCCAGACCCATAGTTCACTAATCCTTTCATTATATAGCCTGTATATTTTAGTATATGAAGCTCAATGACGCTTCAACAATAATCGACATGCTTCCAGGGTTTTCCACAGCTGTCTATAGATGCCTCCTGCTAAATTACCTCTCCAATCAAATGAACTGTGACGACCACGTCCGTTCATGTCAGCATCTGTGTTACGTTGCCATTGACAATTAGACGGCTCGATGTCTGGTCAATGCAACATAACGAGGAGACGGTAGCCAAAGTAATCAGAAAAGAGTATTTTAATTAATAGTTACCATGGTTTGAACAAAGGAAAGGTAAAGTAATGACAGACAAGAACATACACACATAACTGCACAGACAGGATCAGCCACCAGACAAAGGGGAAGACAGACTACTTATACATGAGGGAATGACGAGACGAGACACACCTGGGTTGATTACAAATGGGTACACCTGGAAGGGAAAACGATAAGGACTACAAAACCATGACAGGGAACTACAGCTAGACATGACACATCAAACTAGGAGCGCCTGATCAGGGCACAAACACATAACACCCCCGCACCCAACTTTATGTCCATAACCCCAAGGCGAAATGGGGGGATGAACATAAACAGAAGAAGGAAGAAAGAAGCAATAACAGCACCGGTATGGACGGCCATAACCCCACAGCATCCACCTTCTCTCTCCCAATTTCAACCCCGCCCGTATATACCGAGTTATCTACCCAGTAGTGTCATGATGTAATCCTTTAGTGCGCGAAGGAATGTCGGAGAACAGCTCACAATGAGACCTAACCAAACCCCTGATATCATCTCGCTGCGTCGTTGATAAATGGCCAAGATGACAGTCAAGAGTGATCAATGACTCAGTGTTTGTCAACCGTCCCTCCACGACCGCCTTGGACGGAATAATGACGTCATCTTCCAGTTCTCCAACCCTCTCTGAAAAACAAAGACCGTCATTACTCTCATCAACGCTAGATAGGGCCAACATACAAACTGACACCGGCACAGTGGACACACTCGCAGAGGGAACAACAATACTGTCAACATTCACTCTGACAAAACACATAGGTCACTATTAGCCTAATAAACTATTATATACGCGTTACATAATATACCGTAATACATCTCTGGTATCAAACAGCGGCCGGTCTCTGTGGGGCGCTCCGTTCCGTTTGATTAGGAACCCGATCGGGACAAACCCGTTCATAAAGAGAACGTGGAAGCGTCTGACTGATTAAACATTCAAAGACATGTGAAGGATGCGTTTCTGCGTGTTTCATTCAGTTCAGCAGAACCAGCGTGCAGCACAGAGCACTCAGAGAATGGTCTCCACCATCGCCGCTGGTATATCACAGCTTTCTTTAATCTTTAATGGTTTCAAAATGCTACCAAACTTTAGAAGTTGTTATTTTCCCTGACATTGTGTAACCTAGGAGACTGAGGGCCTACAATGTGAGCTCTACTTCCCACAGGAAGTGATTGGACCATCGCCGTGACACTAAGGGGTTATCACACACACAATAAGACATTCATTAAAGGATAACATAGCACAGCGAACTGCAAACAGAAGAAATAACTTTCTATAGAAGATTCATGCAACATTCGCAGTCACCCCTAAAATATATATTTATGTATGTTCTTATGACCTGACAACAACTACTATACAGTAATGGCTGATTCTGTAGATATTGCTACTGTCCATACATAGTGCGTGCGTCTTTTAAAACTATAATGCAGACAAGAAAAGACAAAACAAACTAGCAACGTATCTAATATGTTCAACTTGTTCTGACCATGTGTAACGTTAGCATAAAGACCATGTGTGCACACATAGCTTTGCATTATGCATTGGACAACAGACATTTATTCAAATTGTCCACTTGAATACAAAACTCTGTCAAACACTAAAAAGGCTATTTGGCAAGAAACCAACTTCACAATTGAGACCGCTTTGATCTCTTTTGGGGAGAAAAAAATAGTTGTTTTGGAGCGTTTCCAGGAACAAGCTCATCTCTGCTGCTAATGAATGCATGAGAAACTATTAACCCAGAATGAGTTCACTTCTTCTCAATAGTTTGGCTGCCTTCGGAAAATAGAAAATTGTGTGTCCAGTCGCACACACACGCATACATTCATGCACAAGCACACATGCACACAGACACACACACACACACACACACACACACGCACATACACACCCACACCCACACACACACATGTAAACACACACACACACACACACACACACACACACACACACACACCAACACATGCACACGCACACACACACATGTAAACACACACACACACACACACACACACACACACACACACACACCAACACATGCACACGCACACGCACAC
This sequence comes from Muraenolepis orangiensis, assembly GCA_027704905.1. Taxonomy (NCBI): domain Eukaryota; kingdom Metazoa; phylum Chordata; class Actinopteri; order Gadiformes; family Muraenolepididae; genus Muraenolepis; species Muraenolepis orangiensis. The sequence goes on from CM051006.1 coordinate 3,090,792, forward strand.
ACACACACACACATGCACACGCACACGCACACACACGCACACGCACGCACAGACAGAAGCACACACTTCAATGTGAAAGTGAATGTTCTGCCTGATAGTTTCTTTTCTCCACCCGTGTTTGTGTCACTCTGATAAAATGTATTACAAAAACCAACCGACATCTAAATGAACCCCGAGGAATGAACTCTCTCCTAGTTCTGACAACTAGCTGTCTACAGCGCCGAGGCTTGTGAGCACATGCTGTTCCGTAGACAGGCAATACTTGTAAGCAAGAGACAACAGCACACACTGCCTCTCCTCGTCTCATTGGGAAAGTTGGACATTCGAGGGAAAAACATTGACTTACGTCAGCCAGCCTAACCTGCTCAGTTGATGGGGAAAAACAATAACTCAGGCCGTCTCAAGCCTCTTGTTTAGGTGTTGTGGATGTAGTCTGGATCGCCAATGCTCACTAACGTCCGACATAGGGAAATGGCGCGGTTCCTTGTTAGGTTCCGACGCCCGTGATATCGTGATATCGTACTCCTTTATTAAATGAATGGACTGCCTTTTATATAGCGCTTTTATCCAATGTGCTTTTCATGCTTCACATTCACCCATTCATCCACCGACGGCGGAGTCAGCCATGCAAGGACAAATTTTAGCTAGGAGGAGCCGGGGGATCGAACCAGCAACCTTCCAGCTGGCGGCGACTGCTCTACCTCCTGAGCTATACTGCCGCCTACTATTATCTTAAAGCTAGCCTCGCCACCAGGTTCTTTTTGGCACTAGTTCACCTCTTTTCTCTTCGTCTCTGTCTTTTTCCCGGTCTTCCTGCCTCCATCTTGACAGGTGAGTGACCTCGGGAGTTAGAAAGGCTCTCCTGAGGTGACAGCGGTGAAGTAGCCCTTTCCTGAGAGCCCATTAGAGCTAAATGAGCTCATTATAAAGCACTGCTGTTATGCACGCTGCTCTCCTGAAAAGTGTGTCAAAAGGCGCTTGAACTAGACTCAGGTAGGAGATAGAAATAAGTTATGAATGTTAAAAAACTGTAAAAAAATACAACAGAATAATATCAGTTTAGTGACAGTAAATGACTGACTATTAATTAATCAGATTATGTCAAGACACACAGCCAGCTTGCTGTGCTTGTATAGCTCGTCCCTCCAAATCAATTAAATTCTTCCAAAGTATACTACAGGCTCTCTACTTAAGGAACAGGAAACAGTATTCATGTCAACAAAAATTTAACAGGAAAGACGTCAAACTGACTCACTTGCATGTGATGATGTGATGTGACGATGTGATGGGATGTTAACGAACACTACCTAGATTGTCACACATCCTTAGATTTATACTATGTACTATACTTTAATGTATACACTAAATATTATAAACAACATTATGCTGTATCAATACTATCCACAATAGCTCTACGTGGAGCCTGTCTAGTACATATGAACATCATCAGTTCACATTCTGCTTGCATTGCACTACGGACGTCATTGAAACAGGAAACCGTATTTCCGTGTCAACAAACCAACAGGAAACAGTGTTCTACAGGCGCCAAACGTCACGCAGAACACGTTTCCCGTGGGGTACAGTGAACCTGCATGGCGCTGCCTAATGATCCCCGGGAAAACCTAACTTCACACATACTCAGAAACACACACAGTGGAACATCCTCTCCTAGGCGGCCATGTCACTTCCATCAATCAAACTCCTTCCAAATCCGGATTAAAGTTCAGCAGACTCTGGAATCCATTTAGATTTTCATTGTAGTGTGCGGAAATAAATCATTAATAGCCAGCCTTTAGGAGCAGTGAGTACCGACGCCTCGTAAATCTCTCCTCCCGCCTCCTCTTACGTTTGGGTTTTATTCCAGGCGCGTTCTCACTTTTTTCCTGCCGTTGCACTCAATAGCGCCCTCTGGATGACCCGGGGAGAACTTAGAGCAGGAACAACAAGAGAACTCTTTTAAGTGGAAAAGAGACATTGTTTCCAAATCATACGTGTTTTTTCGAATCACAGAATAATTATGATAAATCTACGACTATTTAACATGAGAGATATACTAGGCAGCAAACTGTTGTTTTCCTCTCAGAACAACAGACGGCTCGACAATCTTTAGCTACACTTTATCACATAGCTTTGTTGAACCTCACCTAACCTCACCTTTCCCACACTTTTGGAGAATTTGGTTTATTCCCACTTACCCAAAGTTAAACCAGAAGCAAGGTTCTCATTCCGCCCAACTTAGCATTGAAAAAATCAATGGAAGCGGCTGAGGTTGACTTGCTCTGTTAATGAATTGAGGGTAAAATAAACAATTCCAGCTCCTATTTTTTTGTCATTTTGTGAACAGCGAATCTAAATCACAAAAAAGCAGCATCTGCTAGATTTAGGGTTTGTTTATCTTGCGTCCCTGGGCTGATTGAGAACTACAATGGTACGATGCTTCTTGTTCCACTATGGGAACGTGGAGAATAACCGTATTTTACTAAGAGTTTTGTATCTGGGAACACACTTTGGATAACTTGGTACTTTGGAGTAGAGTAATATAATCGAATGCCACAGACGCGTCCTCAATACATAGTCAGGTCTCTGAATCTATGAAGTACCAACAACACTTTACTTAACAATTCATTTAAACAGTTATTACAAGCGCAACAGATCGAAAGACTGAATTAACTGCCATTTCGACAGCGTGGACATGAATAAAGATGAACAGTAGCTGAAAATCCTCTCCGGGAACCATCACCTTATCGTGGTGGAGAGGTTTAGGTGTCCTTGTGAACCTGAGAGCTGTGTTGTGTGGAGCCTAGTGCTCCTGGTAGGGTCTTCTATGGCAGATTGGTCTCAGGGGAGGGGCCAGACTAAGAATGGTTCAAAGACCCTAATGGACAAACAAATAAGTAGAAGTGAGGATACCCTGCCCAGAGGAAGCCCGGGGCCCCTTTCCGGAGCGAGGCCTGGAAAGAGGGCGCGTCAGCGAGCGCCTGGTGGCCGGGTTAGCCACGGAGCCCGGTCGGGCATAGCCCGAAAAAGCAACGTGGCCACTTCTCCTTCCCGCGGACCCACCACCAACGGGAAGAACCGCTGGTGTCGGGTGCACTGCCAGTTAGGAGGCAGTGAAGGCAGGGGGCATTGACGGACCAAACCCAGCCAACAGAGACTTGCTTTGGGGACGTGGAATGTCACCTCTCTGGGGGGGAAGGAGCTTGAGCTTGTGCGGGAGGTGGAGCGCTACCAATTAGATCTGGTGGGGCTTACCTCTACGCACAGCACTGGCTCTGGAACTAAACTCCTGGATAGGGGTAGGACTCTTTCCTTCTCTGGAGTTGCTCAGGGTGTGAAGCACCGGGCGGGTGTGGGGATACTCACAAGTCCCTGGCTGAGTGCCGCTTTGTTGGAGTTTACCCCGGTGGACGAGAGGGTCGCCTCCCTACGCCTTAGGGTCATGGGAGGGAAAACTCTGACTGTTGTTTGTGCCTATGCACCAAACAACAGTTCGGAATATCCCGCCTTCTTGCACACCCTGGATGGAGTCCTGCATGGGGATCCTGAAGGGGACTCTATAGTCCTCCTGGGAGACTTCAATGCACACGTGGGTAATGATGGGGAGGGGCGTGTTGGGGATGAACGGCCTACCTGATCTGAACCGGAGTGGGGTTTTGTTATTGGATTTCTGTGCTAGTCATGGATTGGCCATAACAAACACCATGTTCAAACATAAGGTTGCTCATTAGTGTACATGGTACCAGAGTCCCTTAGGCCGAAGGTCAATGATCGATTTTGTTATTGTGTCATCTGGCCTGAGGCCGCATGTTTTGGACACTCGGGTGAAGAGAGGGGCAGAGCTGTCAACCAATCACCATCTGGTGGTGAGTTGGGTAAGATGGCGGCGGAAGCCTCTGGACAGACCTGGTAAGCCCAAACGTGTAGTGCGGGTGAACTGGGAACGTCTGGTGGATAACCCTGTCCGGGAGACCTTCAAGACCTTCAATTTTTCTGGCATCTCTGTGGAGGCTGGGGGCATTGAGCCACAGTGGTCATTGTTCAAAGCTTCTATTGCCGAAGCTACGGTTGAGAGCTGTGGCCTCAAGGTCATTGGTGCCTCAAGGGGCGGCAACCCTCGGACTTCGTGGTGGACACAGGTGGTCAGGGAAGCCGTCTGGCTGAAGAAGGAGGCTTTCCGGGCTATGTTAGCCTGTGAGACTCCGGACTAAGTTGCAAGGTATCGACAGGCCAAGAGGACGGCAGCCTCGGCTGTAGCGGAGGCAAAGCAGCGGATGTGAGAGGAATTCGGAGAAGCCATGGAGAAGGACTTTCAGTCGGCACCAAAGCGTTTCTGGCAAACAATCCGGCGCCTCAGGAGGGGGAAGCGTGGATCCATCCAAGCTGTGTCCAGTAAGGGTGGGACATTGCTGACCTCAACTGAGGAGGTGGAAAGAACACTTTGAGGAACTTCTTAACCCAACTACACCCTCAATGGTAGAGACAGAGCTGGAGGATGAAGGCCGGCAAACATCAATCTCCCTGGAGGAAGTCACTGCGGTAGTCAAACATCTCCGCAGTGGCAAAGCCCCAGGGGTTGATGAGATCCGTCCAGAAATGCTAAAGGCTCTGGGTGTTGAGGGGCTGTCATGGATGACACGTCTTTTCAACATTGCGTGGAAGTCTGGGACAGTGCCTGAGTAGTGGCAAACCGGGGTGGTGGTACCCCTGTTCAAAAAGGGTGACCAGAGGGTGTGTGCCAATTACAGGGGTATCACATTACTCAGCCTCCCTGGGAAAGTCTACTCCAAGGTGCTGGAAAGCAGGGTTCGGCCGATAGTCGAACCTCAGATTGAAGAGGAACAATGCGGATTCCGCCCTGGTCGTGGAAAAACGGACCAGCTTTTCACTCTTGCAAGGATCCTGGAGGGGGCTTGGGAGTATGCCCATCCGGTCTACATGTGTTTTGTGGATTTGGAGAAGGCATATGATCGGGTCCCTCGGGAAATACTGTGGGGGGTGCTGCGGGAGTATGGGGTGCGGGGGTCACTGTTGAGGGCCATCCAATCTCTCTACTCCCAAAGAGCTGTGTCTGGATTCTTTGTAGTAAGTCCGGCCTGTTCCCAGTGGGTGTTGGCCTCCGCCAGGGCTGCGCTTTGTCACCCATCCTGTTTGTGATTTTCATGGACAGGATTTCAAGGCGTAGTCATGGTGGGGAGGGGTTTCAGTATGGTGGGCTCAGGATTGAATTGCTGCTGGTTAAAGATGATGTGGTCCTGTTTGCGTCATCAGTATGTGACCTTCAGCACTCACTGGATCGGTTTGCAGCGGAATGTGAAGCGGCTGGGATGAGGATCAGCACCTCCAAATCTGAGGCCATAGTTCTTAGCAGGAAACCGGTGGATTGTCTACTCCAAGTAGGGAGGGAGTCCTTATCCCAAGTGAAGGAGTTCAAGTATCTCGGGGTCTTGTTCTCGAGTGAGGGGAGGATGGAGCGTGAGATTGACAGGAGAATAGGTGCAGCGGGAGCGGTATTGGGTGCACTTTGGCGCACCGTTGTAACCAAAAGAGAGCTGAGCCAGAAGGCAAAGCTCTCGATCTACCGATCAGTCTTCATTCCTACCCTCACCTATGGCCATGAACAATGGGTAATGACCGAAAGGACGAGATCGCGAATACAAGCGGCCAAAATGAGTTTCCTCAGGAGGGTGGCTGGCATCTCCCTGAGGGATAGGGTGAGAAGCTCAGTCACTCGTGAGAGACTCGGAGTAGAGCCGCTGCTCCTTTGCGTAGAAAGGAGCCAGTTGAGGTGGTTCGGGCATCTAGTAAGGATGCTTCCTGGTCGCCTCCCGAGGGAGGTTTTCCAGGCACATCCAACTGGGAAGAGACCACGGGGCAGACCAAGGTACAGGTGGGGTGATTAAATCTCCACACTGGCCTGGGAACGCCTCGGGATCCCCCAGTCAGAGCTAGTCGATGTTGCCAGGGAGAGGGATGTTTGGAGTCCCCTGCTGAAGCTGCTACCTCCGCGACCCGATTACGGATAAGCGGGAGAAGATGGATGGATGGATGGATGGAGTTGTTGAAAATAGAAAACATGCATTAGTTTCATTACTCTGTTCTATATTGATGGTTCACTCCATGACAACACAGCAGGGGTTCAAACCGGCAACCCCACAAACTCCCAAGTTCGATCAAAACGGTTTACACACGCAATCTGTTGCAGAAGCAACTGGCTGTTCTATTGAACCCGGTTGTCAGGCATCGCACAACAAAGACATTTCCAGAACAACACAATAGGACAGAATGTACCGTTATGAAAATAATAAGATTAAACATAAACAACAACGTGTTTGCTTACGTTGTGAGGAACCTTCAGAGAGCCGAATGTAATGTAAATGGTTTAATGCTGTTTATACACCGTCGGCGGTGGAAGACAAGGTTTTACATATGTGTGTGTTTGTGTGTGTGTGTGTGTGTGTGTGTGTGTGTGTGTGTGTGTGTGTGTGTGTGTGTGTGTGTGTGTGTGTGTGTGTGTGTTTGTGTGTGTGTGTGTGTGTGTGTGTGTGTGTGTGTGTGTGTGTGTGTGTGTGTGTGTGTGTGTGTGTGTGTGTGTGTGTGTGTGTGTGTGTGAATAAAATACGAGCTCCTCTGCTCCTCTGAAATCATGCTTTCATGGCGATGACACTTCTCTCTGCGGTAAGTGTGCCCGTCTGGCTTTTTAAACAGACTTCCTGATAGCACCGAATAGCCTTGTTAATCTGCGTACAATGCGTCCCTAATCGCTCGGGGGGGGGGAGAGTGAGAGGGGTGAGGGGAGAGAGGTTACCTGTTGGTCTCTCCTCTACTTGGGTAAGGTGGGTGGGGGGGGGGGGTGAGGGGAGAGAGGTTACCTGTTGGTCTCTCCTCTACTTGGGTAAGGTGGGTGGGGTGAGGGGAGAGAGGGGAGAGAAGTTACCTGTTACGCTCTTCTCTACAGAGGGTAAGATTTGGTGGGGGGGTGAGGGGAGTGAGGAGAAAGAGGTTACCTGTTGCTCTCTCCTCTCTGGGGATCAAGTTCAAGTTCAAGTTAAGTTATTGTCACTTCACAGTTTACACTGTTAGTGTATAAGCATGAGTTTGAGTGAAAATCTTATGTGCAATACCGAACGACAGACAGCAGTTATAAAAAACAGAATGGAAAAAAAGTAAGAAGTACAAAACTGTATAAGTTAAATAAAAATGCAATATATAAAATGCAATATATCAACACAGAAATCGTCTGTAAGTCTATTTGTGCGGCACTTGATACTGCGGTATCGCCTGGCTGACGGTAAAAGTGAATACAGTTCGTGGCTGGGGTGGGCAATGTCTTTTATGATGCGCTTGGCCTTGGCTAGGCACCGCTTGTTGTATATATCCAGGAGGGAGGGGAGCTCATCTCCAACGATTTACTGGGCCGTCCGCACCACCCTTTGAAGCGCTCTGCGCTCGAGTGCGGTGCAGTTCCCGTACCAGGCGGTGATACACCCTGTAAGAACACTCTCGATTGTGCCGGTGTAGAATGTTCTCAGGATGCGGGGGCCCATGCTGAATTTCCTCAGATGCCTGAGGAAATCCAGGCGTTGTTGGGCCCTTTTCACCACATGTGTGGTGTGTCCGTGGACCATGTGAGGTCCTCGGAGATGTGCACTCCAAGGAACTTGAAGCTGCTGACCCTCTCTACTGCAACACCGTCGATGGAGATAGGGGCGTGCTCTCCTCTCTGCTTCCTGTAGTCCACAATCAGCTCCTTGGTCTTCTTGACTTTGAGGGCGAGGCTGTTCTCCTGGCACCACCGCTCCAGTGATCCAACCTCCCCCCTGTAGGCTGTCTCGTCGTCGCCGACAATCAGCAAACTTGATGATGACGTTGGAGCTGTGCATAGCCGTGCAGTCGTGGGTGTAGAGGGAGTAGAGGAGAGGGCTCAGCACGCATCCCTAGGGGGCTCCCGTGTTGAGGGTCAGTGGCTCTGAGGTGGTGCTGCCCATCCTCACTACCTGGCACAACCTATCCAGCTGCACGTGGATGGGGGCACGCCTAGACCTCTAAGCTTGGTGTCGAGCTTGGCAGGAACTATCGTGTTGTCCTAGCTGTAGTCCACAAACAGCATTCGCACATAACAGTTCTTTCCCTCCAGGTGGGAAAGGGCAGTGTGGAGGGCCATGGCAATTGTGTCGTCCGTGGATCTGTTTTGACAATATGCAAATTGCCATGGGTCCAGCGTGGCAGGTAACACATGGAGCAAATGAAGTCCTTGACCAACCTCTCGAAGCATTTGCTGACAATCGAGGTGAGGACTACAGATCTATAGTATATGAAGCATAGGAGCACAGGAATCAAAGCCTGGGCTCACAGCAAGGATCATTACAAGACATGTGACCTCCATGGCTAGAGCCACGCCCCTCTTTCTTCTCCATTATTTTAACTGCGTTCCTGTTCCTCTGCTTGTGTGTGACGCAGCAGGTCAAGACAAAGCCAACAGGGAGCTGGCCAGGAGGTCAGTACCCGATCCACGGAGAACATCCAATCAATATAGTCCAGTTAGCCAGTCTGAGTCCTCATGATGAACTCCTGTGTGACCACAGGGCGAATGGTGTGTAACCAGTATGAGACAACTTCAATTATTATCTCACTGGCACTTATTTTGTCGTTTTGTTGGTTACTTCAAAGTTTAGAGGCACACAAGAAGTGCTGCCATGGTAACAACCCAAGAAGAGAGATGTGACGTCATAACTAACTAGCTGTGATAAATCCTTAGTCAACAGAAAGGAAAGGAATGCGTAGCTTTAAATATGACATTACGAGGTTGAGTTTGTAGCAAAGAATAAAAGCGGCTGAATGCAAAGGTTTAATAGGATCAGTGTGTTTAAATAACAATGGAACAAATAAGAATTCACTATTTAAAGTAATAGCACAATTAAACTAATACAAGGTGACGCCTTATTATATATGATGTAATATTAAACAGGAGTTGGATACAGTTTACACAAATATCTTATTTTCTTCCTATATATGGAAAAGGAAATAGATTGTAACTACAAGCCAATAACTAAGATTATTCTTCGAGACGGGTGAGAGGGTTGGAATTCTCCAGGACATTCCTCCTGAAAAACCCTCTTCTGACACCTCCACAAGGAACCACTTCCACCAAAGGGGTGGGAGACATCATGGATTCAGCAGCGGTGGCGACGGTGGTGGTAGAGGTGGAGGCGGAGGCGGAGGCGGAGGCGGAGGCGGAGGCGGAGGCGGAGGCGGAGGCGGAGGTGGAGGTGGAGGTGACGGAGCGAGGTGGAGGAAGGGGGAGACTTTTCTCTGGCGGAAGAAAGAAACCTTCTGTGCCTTGCTTGGCACCGGGAAACCCTGATTCAGCAGACGGCACCACCACCAGCAGCTCTGAAAGCGCTGTGTCCGCACAAGTTAGCAGATGAAAAATGCAGGGCAGGAAATAGGAAAAAAAAAAAAATATATATTTTATATATAATTATTCCTAGTTTGTGGATGGTGATGGTGATGATGGTGATGGTGATGGTGATGGTGATGGTGATGGTGATAGTGGTGATGATGGTGATGATGATGATGGTGATGATGATGATGATGATGATGATGATGATGATGATAATGTGATGATGATGACGGGCCCTTAAGTGTGGGGGCAAGCAGACGGCCCGAAGATGCCAACAAAGTGGACGGGTTGGGATGTAGGCCTTGACCATTGCCTGGAGGAAGGATGGAGCAGTACCTGTTACTGCCTTGTAGGCTAGCACCAAGGTCTTGAACTGGATGGAGCAGCTACAGGTAGCCAGTGTAGAGACCGAAGGAGGGTAGATGTGTGGGAGTACTTGGGGCGGTTGAACACCAGGCGAGCTGCAGCTTTCTGAATGAGCTCCAGGGGCCTGATGGCAAATGCCGGGGCGCCAGCAAGGAGGGAGTTGCAGTAGTCCAGCCGGGAGATGACTAGAGCCTGGATAAGCACCTGGCAGCCTTTTCAGTGAGAAAAGGCCGAATCCTCCTGATGTTGTAGAGGAGGAATCTGCAGGAGCGTGTCACCGATGCAATGTTTGCCGACAACAGTTGGTCATCCAGGGTCATACCTAGATTCCTTGAGGTCCGAGTAGGTGTCACCACAGCATCATCAATGTTGACAGCCAGGTCTCGGTGCGGACAGCCCTTTGCCGGGAAGAACACTAGCTCAGTCTTGTCCAGGTTGAGCTTTAGGTGGTGCATCGACATCCAATTTGAGATGTCTGCTAAGCACGCGGCAAGGCGTGTTTCCACTTGCGTGTCCGAGGAGGAAACGACAAGACCAGTTAGTTGGGTGTCGTCAGCATAGCAGTGGTAGGATAAGTCATGGGAGTGGATAAAAGCACCAAGGTGATGATGATGATGATGATGATGATGATGATGATGATGATGATGATGATGATGATGATGATGGTAGTGGGGATGATGGGGATGGTGATGATGATGATGATGATAATGATGATGATGATGGTGATGATGATGGTGATGGTGAGGATGATGATGGTGAGGATGATGATGATGATGATGATGATGATGATGATGATGAGGATGAGGATGATGATGATGATGATGATGATGATGATGATGATGGTGGTGATGATGATGGTGATGATGATGATGATGATGATGATGATGAGGATGAGGATGATGATGATGATGATGATGATGATGATGATGATGATGATGATGATGACGATTATGATAATGATGATGGTGATGATGGTGATTGTGAAACTCATGACAGGAGCAGGGGAGAAGCTTTATCCCGGCCTACTTTGGAGAAAGGAGCCATGTCATCTTCTCATCCACAAGCCTAGAGAGAGAGTTATTTTTCGTATCAGACGGATATTGTGGTTGATGTTGTGGTTTTATCCAATCATCCAGACTCCAGTTCATATCCCTAACTGATGAGTAGCATCCTTGATCCTGGGGTCAAACACACCCTCCCCGGGCGTAGTACCAGGAACAGGCTAGTTTAGGCTGATTTAGCGATATATCACATTGATTTCGCGGAGTGGTTTTGGCAATTAGCTGCGTCACTGCCATGACGAAAGATCCCGGGCAGCCTTTCCCTGTGAGAGACGGCCGGCTGTCCGTGGAGGAGGACTCACCCACAGATCAAACAGGAACGCTAGCGGTGGCCTTGAGCCACCGTGATGGGATCTCTAACTCTGAGATACACTTCCTCCAGGATGAACTGGAGGCATTAAGGGAGGTGAAGCAGCAACGCAACGGGAGCGTAGAGCCGCCAGATTGAATACAAGTGGGCACAGCGCTTCTCTTATCAGTTATGTAGATATTAAAGGCATTCTTATGGTGTATCCTGCTGTAACCCCATTATCCTTGGAGATTAAATGTCATGGCTGCTTCACATGTGTTTCCAAAACATCCCTATTTGTTGGAACTGGCTTCTGACATTCAATAAAACATATAATTCAGGTTCACGTTTACATACCATCTATGATGGTACATACTCCAATCTAACATTTATACCATATATTTAATATGAACGTCTTTTCTGCAGGGTATTCTCTCCTGCTGTAAGTTTAATTAAGTACAGAATACTACAGTTCCATTATTTCCGGTTAGTTTAAGTTCTTCACCTCCTGGGATATTTGAGTCTCTTTTTACTGCATCTGGTTTCCTCATGCGTGGATCCTCCAATGGTCTTCCCTCTAGCTTAGTCACCACACGATGTTTTCTTAGGAACTAATTCACTTCTCACTATTTTTCAATTTAAGCAGACTCTTTTGTACAAGGTGACTTGCAGCCACACAGAGTCAGGCTCTTGAAACATTCGGGTCTGGAACCCTGAAAACCTCTATCCTTCTTCTCGGTTTAAGCTAATCCGTGTTCCCCCGTGGGCCCCGTGGTACATCCCCCCCTCCCTAAGCCGAGACCTCTTCCCCTGCTCCTCTTATCCGCTGACTCGCCGCCAGCTTGGACCCCGTCCACACATCCAGCCAGCAGTTCAAACATAGATCATCTGAGAGAGAGAGAGAGAGAGAGAGAGAGAGAGAGAGAGAGAGAGAGAGAGAGAGAGAGAGGAGAGAGAGAGAGAGAGAGAGAGAGAGAGAGAGGGTAACAAGGGATATGGCTCTGACCCCCTTATCTCTGTGTCTAGAAGGAAGATTCTCCCTCCCCAAAGTACTCTTGCTCCCCTTGTGTTGTTGTGTGTTTTCACAACGTGACCATCTGGCCTCCAGGCCTGGTAGCAGTGCAAGTACCCACGGGGGCTTTGGGTACATGTTAGTCGTTAATATGAAAGTACGAGGAGGGCCGGATGGACGGCTGCAGGTTAACGCTGTTGCTTAATGCATTGTTGTCTAATACTTTGCGACAATTTCACCCTCGCCTTGACCTTTTTAACACATTTACATGTCAGCCGTTTAGAAGACAAACTACTCTGTGTCTCTGAGTCTCTGTGAGCAGGTAGGGGTTAGGGGGCATCTTGCTCATGGATGCCTACAGGTTAGGGGAGGACATGAGGGGAGGCTAAACAGTAAGATTTTCTTGTTAAAATGTCACAATCGTTCACCAACACACACTCGTATGAACCTCACCGGGACACAAGGATGGGCCCCCCACAGAGAGAGAGAGAGAGAGAGAGAGAGAGAGAGAGAGAGAGAGAGAGAGAGAGAGAGAGAGAGAGAGGAGAGAGAGAGAGAGAGAGAGAGAGAGAGAGAGAGAGAGAGAGAGAGAGAGAGAGAGGACAGTAAAGTGTGTAAAACATGACAAAACATGTAAATAGAAAAACAATGAAGTTCACAGTAATTTTTTGTTAAATACTGAACCAAACACCACTGTTCATTTTATAAAAAGAAGATGTTAAATGAAATATATTTCTTTGTAAATTGATGGATTACTATAGTTTAAACACAGAAAAACTGTAATCCAAAAAATAATACAATGCATTTATAATGACAACATAACAACCGTGTTAAAATCATTGTTTTTGTCAGGTATACTTTGTTAATATTCAGAAAGAAACCGTATTACATTTTCCAAAGTCATATGTTATACTTTACCGAAAATAGTAATTGTAAATATATAACATATCATTATGTTCATATGAAACCCTTATCCTAACCCTAAAAAACAGATGATGTGTCTGTTTAGAACTGAGTAGGACTTTGATATATATCAGTAGTAGTGGGTCACCACTGAAAATAAATTGCATTACATATGAACTATTTTAATAGCCTCCCTATTAAAATACCTTAAGAAACTGAACTAAATGGATCATTGACCTTGGGCCTAAGGTACTCTGGTGTTCACTTATGAGCATCCTTATGTTTGAACATGGAGTTTTTTATGGCCAATCCATGGCTAGCACAGAAATCCAATAACAAAACCCCCCTCCACTTAGATCAGGTTCATCCCCATCACGCCCCTCCCAGTTTCCCCATCGTTGCATTGAAGTCTCCCAGGAGGACTATGGAGTCCCCTATAGGAGGACTATGGAGTCCCCTATAGGAGGACTATGGAGTCCCCTATAGGAGGACTATGGAGTCCCCTATAGGAGGACTATGGAGTCCCCTATAGGAGGACTATGGAGTCCTCTATAGGAGGACAATGGAGTCCCCTGTAGGAGGACCATGGAGTCCCCTATAGGAGGACTATGGAGTCCCCTATAGGAGGACAATGGAGTCCCCTATAGGAGGACTATGGAGTCCCCTATAGGAGGACTATGGAGTCCCCTATAGGAGGACTATGGAGTCCCCTATAAGAGGACTATGGAGTCCCCTATAGGAGGACTATGGAGTCCCCTATAGGAGGACTATGGAGTCCCCTATAAGAGGACTTTGGAGTTCCCTATAGGAGGACTATGGAGTCCCCTATGGGAGGACTATGGAGTCTTCTATAGGAGGACTATGGAGTCCCCTATAGGAGGACTATGGAGTCCCCTATAGGAGGACTATGGAGTCCCCTATAGGAGGACTTTGGAGTCCCCTATAGGAGGACTATGGAGTCCCCTATGGGAGGACTATGGAGTCCTCTATAGGAGGACTATGGAGTCTTCTATAGGAGGATTATGGAGTCCTCTATAAGAGGACTATGGAGTCCTCTATAGGAGGACTATGGAGTCCCCTATAGGAGGACTATGGAGTCCTCTATAAGAGGACTATGGAGTCCCCTATAGGAGGACTATGGAGTCCCCTATAGGAGGACTATGGAGTCCCCTATAGGAGCCCCATGCAGGACTCCATCTAGGGTGTCCTAGAAGGCTGAATACTCCAAACCGATGTTTGGCGCATAGACTCAAACAACAGTCACAGTTTCCCCTCCCATGACCCTAAGGCGTAGGGAGGCGACCCTCTCGTCCATTGGGGTAAACTCCAACCAAGCCACACACAGCCGGGTACTTGTGATTATCCCCACCAGAAAATGACAGAGTCCAACCCCTTTTCAGGAATGGCTATTTCCAGAGCCAATGCTGTGCGTAGAGGTAAGATACAAGAGAGACACGATTTTTATTGGCCATTTGTAACAAGTACATAGGAATGCTTACTCCCCATTCCCTCCAGATCTAGCCCCACCAGATCTAACTGGTAGCTCCACTTCCCGCACAAGCTCAGGCTCCTCCCACGCTGAGAGGTGACATTCCACGTCCCCAAAGCCAGTCTCTGTTCGCTGGGTTTGGTTCATCGAGGCCCCTGCCTTCACTGCCACCTAACTGGCAGGGAACATGACCCCAGCGGTTCTTCCCGTAGATTATGGGTCCGCAAGATGGAGAAGCGTCCACTTTGCTTGTTGGAGCTATGCCTGACCGGGCTCCGTGGCTAACCAGGCGACGGGCCTTCTCTCCGGGCCTGGCTCCGGAAAGGGGCCCTGGGCTTTCTCTGGGCGGGTTGACATCACTTCTTTGTTGTTTATCTATTGAAGTCTTTGAACTATTCTTAGTCTTGTCCCTTACCTAAGACAGGTTGCCATGGAAAACCCTACCAGGGGCACTAGGCTCAAGACAACACAGCTCTCAGGTTCACATAGACACCCAAACCTCTCCACCACGATAAGGTGATGGTTCCCAGAGATTATTATGATTTCTAATAGACTCTAATATATGTTTCAATTTAATTTGAGGTGACTGGCGACTGGTAATTAAATTGCAGAAATGGTATCTTTGTCCTCCAAATGGACGGTCAGCTGCTTATCTGTTCTTTATTGTTGCTTCATAGCCACAAATAGTTAATCAGTTGTAAATAGTCAAATTAAAAGTTTCAGTTTTTTTATTACAGAATAATGTCATTTGGTCATATAGTGCCTTAAGGCCATTTTAAATGTAATTAATTTCAATGGTAATGATACATTCCCGCAAAAATAAAAGCCTGTGAATTTCAACCATGAACTCACGGAGGAGTAGCGTTGATTTCATTGGACGACTAAATGATCGCGGGAGCAGCCATCTTGGTGACGTTGACGCAGGAGCAGTCTGCCAGCGCATGGAGCTGTTCTACAAGACGACACGGAGAATCACCGGTCTGTAAGCGCTGGTAAGATAACTATTAGTTTTCTTCAAACGTTAACTACATGACCGTTTGTTGTCAGAGTAATACAGAGTGGGTGTGTTTGGTGTTTATGGTGCGGGCACACGGTGGGCGCATGCTTAACGTTAGCTTTAAGCTCAACAATTTTACGTTTTTGTAGAGTCATGCTAGGACAGTAAACACTTAAACAACAGGTGGTTTTGTTAGTTTGCTCTAGATGATTTCCTGCCGTTTTTGCCGAGTCATACAACAGGATGATATGCCTTTAAATTGGACTGAAGATATTTCACAGACCCATTCAATTACAGTATTTAGATATAGCTTTCACTAAACTCTTGTCATTATTACTGTAAAATACACTACATTATAAACAACTTTTTTTTTTTTAATTGCAATTGTTTAAGTGTATGTGTGTGAAGTGTTTAAGTGAATATGTGTGTGAAGTGTTTAAGTGTATGTGTGTGAAGTGTTTAAGTGAATATGTGTGAAGCATTTACAGTTTTTTTCAATTGCTAACACGCATTGTTCACTACAGAAGTCACTTTTTCAAAACTCTTCACACAGTCAGCGAAACAGAAGTCTATGCGGTCGAAACTGTGGTTCATTTTTCATTGCTTTCACACAAAATGCATTCAATGACTACAGTTACCAAAACTCATGAACTCCTTTCTCAGTCAGAGTCTACAGCCTCCAAAACACTACACTTTTGCAGCACATTTTTCAAATGCTAACACACTTTGTTCAAAACAGTTAAAAACACAATCAAAACAGAATGATGGGAAAAAAAGTCAATTTCTTCTGCAGCCACATTGAAATCTATGGAAATAATATTGACAATAAAATGAAATAATTCCAAACACAGCTCACTACACTACATTTCACAGTACACTATGTTTATATTTGACATCTCCTACATTTTTCAATTCTATTGATTGTTTTGTGTTTTACTGTGTATTACTATATGTAGGATTCAAAGGTTGCCTCCTACAGGAGGGAGAGGCCGCATTTGTTCAGATGCCCAGGAGACTGCCATCATTGATATGGTCATTGCTAACAATGCTATTACTGTAAACTTAGACCCATTGGGGACCGAGTGCTGGCAGACAACGTGACTTTTGCCAATGTCAACACGGTCAGCATTACAACAATTGCCAGAGTCCTGGATAAACATAAGGTAAGGATGAAGCAGTTATACACTGTACCGTTTGAAAGGAATGGAGAGAGGGTAAAAGAGATCCGTTATCAATATGTCCAGGTCAGATGTTTGTTCAAAAACTAAACAGAATACATACATAGCTATGCATAACGTGCTGTACTAAAACTGTGGTTTTATTTCATTTTAGACGGTAATGGAGATTGAGGCCAGACCAAATTTATTTATCTATGTGGATGAAGCTGGATTTAACCTGGCAAAAACGAGATGGACAGGAAGAAATGTCATTGGGCAGCGGGCCACTGTGAATGTTCCAGGCCAGAGAGGAGCAAATATAACCATGTGTGCAGCCCTCTCCAGTGATGGCTTGCTTTTGCACAAACCTCTGATAGGACCCTATAATACAGAGGCTAATTTCTTTCTTAGACTACCTCCATAATCACCTTGTGCCAGTAGGTGCGAGAGGTCCAAGGGCAAGGAATACATTTGTTGTTTTCTCCGCGTGGAGGTGGAAGGTGTATGACCACTCCCCACATGACCAGCTCTCCTTGCTGGATGCAATGAATGCAGGGTGTGGAGATGTTTCTCCTGAATCCTGCCAGGGTTGGATCAGACATTCAAGAGATTCTTCCCAAGGTGCATTGCCAGAGAGGATATAAGGTGTGATGTGGATGAAAACATGTGGCCAAATGCAGAAGACAGGGAGTGAATGTGATGCATAAAGTACTGTAAATCACTATGTAAAGACATTAAAAAAAAATGTAACTGAAGCAAATTGTTGCATTGCTGATTCATTCTTGTTTCAATATACAATACAATATACAATCATTCAGTACACTCAACAATATGTTAAGATTGTATTCTATAATCAAATTATTCTAAAATTAAAAACATCATTCAAACTTCAAAGATAAAAGTTCATTATTTATGTAATGCTCCCTGTTGTTAGTGTTTTGTAGGTCAGTGTGATATGACTGACAATGTGTGCTTTCTGAGTGAGAACTGTTGCTAGTGTTATGGACGTATGAAGTGTTTTGGTGGTTTGAGTGAGTTTTGGAAGTGAGATTAACTGTTTGGCCAAGATGCGTGTTGGTATGGAGACTGTGTGAAGAGTTTTGAAAAAGTGACTTCTGTAGTGAACAATGCGTGTTAGCAATTGAAAAAAACTGTAAGTGTTTGTGTGTGAAGTGTTTATGTGTATGAGTGTAAGTGTTTACAGTAAGTGAATATGTGTGAAGCCAAAGACAAAACATACATTGTATTCTATCACTATGTACACTACTCCACATAGGATGACAACACGGACAAACAATAACAAATAAAACAGTTTCAACTCGCTTTGTAAGACATGGTGTTCTTAGTTTAACACACACACACACACACACACACACACACACACACACACACACACACACACACACACACACACACACACACACACACACACACACACACACACACACACACAGACACACACACACACACACACACACACACACACACACACAGACACACACACACACACACACACACACACACACACACACACACACACACACACACACACACACACACACACGTTGTTCTTTAAAGCAGCAGCCGTGGACCCCCAAATTGAACACAAGGAAGACGGCAAGACATTAATCACAATAACACAAAGAACATGCACCTCCTAACACACACACACACACACACACACACACACACACACACACACACACATACACTGGTGTGCACAAACACACACACACACACACACACACACACACACACACACACACACACACACACACACACTCATGTAAACACACACACACATACAAAGAAACATAGACACACTATTTTGTGACACGTGGGTTGCATTGAATATTTTTAGCTTCCTTACGAGAGGGGGGAGGGGGGACAGCTAGGGATTATGTGTGTGT
>CM051006.1:3114375-3134375 GCA_027704905.1 Muraenolepis orangiensis
AAAATCTGCAGCTATCTTTAAAAAGAAAGGTTCTACATTGTCCGGGCCAGACGGTTTCTTAGGATCTAACTTAGATAATGCTTCATGAACAACATTAACAGTAAAAGGAGTAAAACTGAAAGGGTTTCCTAAACCAAATTGTTCAGAGTCACGGATTGAGGTGTTCACAGAAGCAGAGTTAGTCACAGAATCAAACATAGAACCGCAGGACACAAAATGCTTATTAAAGCAATTTAGCATAGTGGCCCTGTCCGATATAGTGCCAGATGCTGTGGTAAGGCACGGAGGTAGCTCATTACGGATTTCACCGGTGGATATCGATTTTATGGCTTTCCAAAATTTCCTAGGATTATACTTAGACTTTGCACGTTTGACATGTGAAGTGAAGCTATTCCTTAGCTGCCTAAAACACAGCCATTCTACCTCAGAGCCTGATTTCCTAGCCTTTGCCCAGGCCTTGTTTCTCTCATACAGCAGAAAACCAAGGATTGTCTCGTCCCTTTACTCTAAATGTACGCAGGGGTGCGTGTCTATCAATGATCTCCATAAAACCAAGATAAAAATAAGACCTTGCAGTTTCTACATCAGGACACAGATCGATTCTTCCCCAATCAAACCCAAACAGATCATGAACAAAACCGAGCTCCACAAAATGTTTTGTGTCTCTCTTAATGATAACACGAGGTTTAACCTTTTGGACCTTTGTGTCCCTAATTGTGGCTACAGCACAGTGGTCACTCACATCAATCGCAAATACTCCCACAGATGAGTATTTATGGGGAACATTAGTTAGAATGAGATCAATTAGGGAGGATTTATTTGGGGACTTAATGTTAGGGCGAGTAGGTCTGTCAACAATCTGAGTAACATTCAATGAGATACAAAGGTTTTTTAAATCCTCTGATACTGCAGTTAACCAGTCCCAGTTAAAATCTCCAAGTAGCACTATTTCCTTGTATTCTAGTTGAGCTAAAAGATTAGCCAACGAAGACAAGGAGTCCTTGACAGCTGAGGGGGGTCTGTAACAGCCCATTACCATGACCTGTTGACCCTTTGCTACTTGGATATTTAAGGCTAAAAATGTATTATATATTTAACTTATTTTTCACATAAATGGCAACGCCACCACCTTTATTAGGTCTGTCGGTACGATATACACTGTAACCATTTAAGGATATGTCAGAGGCCAATATGGATTTATTTAGCCACGTTTCTGACAAGACAATGACATCAGCGTCAGTCGAGCTCACCCAAATGCGGACAAAATCTAGTTTACCTAACAGACTGCGCACATTTAAGTGAATGAAACCCAGCCCAGACCTAGAATTAAAATCAGTAGGAGTAGCGATCTGACTACTACTACTGGGCGGTCCAGGGTTAGGTTGTACATTTCCTGATAGCAATAATAACAAGAAAACCAGGCATCTTTTCCTCTTAATCGACACACATACATTGTCATCTTCTTTAAAATCACCAGCAAAGTCTGTGAAAGTGTGATTAGAGCTCAAGAAGCAGTCCTGAAGAACCATCATAGCAGGCAAGTGAAAAAGACAAACATATTTTGTCGAGCAGATTGTCTGTGACAAGGCAACCGGTAATTGTTTGTGTAACACATCCGAACCTTTGCAGGGGATGCCCACTGCGGGTGGGAGAACAGACCTGAATCCAGTAGACTTCTCAGAATGACTAGACATCTTCTCATAGTCCAAAACAGTTAACAGGCACAGCAGAATCACGATAAGGGCCATTTCCCCAGACCAGCACACAGTATCCTGTTCAGCGCGCGGGTGGGAGAGACAACGAGACGGCAGCGCGAGACGACGCCGCATTCAAGGACCGTCCGCTGCGCCCTTCCTTCCCCCTGGTGTTCATTTGGGGAGTTGGAAAGGATCCTAGCCCAGCTGGACCTCGTGTGACCACTCCCACCAGGCTCTTGTGACGCAGCCTTGAATCTGCCTCTTGAACTGCTTCCTCTGCCCTCCATTTCCTGCCAGTCCTCACTTGGATCCCTGCTTTAGCCACCTTCGGATCACTTGAGTCCCTGTATTGAACCACTTCTCTGGCTCTAGTTACCTTGAATTCCTCTTCCAAGGATTTGAGGAATTCAAGGTAACTAGAGCCAGAGAAGTGGTTCAATATATACACATATATACACATATACATATATATATACATATATACATATATACACACACATATATGTATATATATATGTAGTTCAAGTGCTGATTGAAGGTCTCATGTGGTCTGTTTTTAACTACGATGCTCCCTTGTGAGAACATTAAATGGCTGATTGGGTCCAAGTAAAGAGTTATTTTCTAGCCTTTATCCCATTTCCATTCTGTTCTGTTCTTTTATATTTATATCTCCGCCTGAAATCTTGCATGCAATGAAAAAAATATTCTCTTGCTGAATTTTCTTATATAAATGATAAATAATGAATAATGAAGATCGTTTTTTAATTGATTACGAAGCGAAAACTACACACGAAAAAACACACATTATCATACACACCACAGAACTACACAAAGACACTACACACTACACAACTACACTACACAACTACACACCTCTCCAACACACTATAGAACTACACACCTCTTCAACACACTACACAACTACAGAGAGAGAGAGAGAGAGAGAGAGAGAGAGAGAGAGAGAGAGAGAGAGAGAGAGAGAGAGAGAGAGAGAGAGCAGAGAGAGAGAGAGAGAGAGAGAGAGAGAGAGAGACAGACAGACAGACAGACAGACAGACAGACAGACAGACAGACAGACAGAGGAAGAGAGAGACTGAGGGCTGTGCAGAGCAGTATGGGGAGAGAGAGACAGAGAGATATATGGAGGAGAGAGAGAGCCAGGCCAAGAGCTTGGAAGAGAGGTATGGGTGGAAAGAGAGAGAGACAGAGAGAGAGGTAAGGGAGAGAGAGAGAGAGGTAAGGGGACACACACACATTTACACACAAACACACACACACACACACACACACACACACACACACACACACACACACACACACTCACACTTACACTGCCGCCCTCCCAGCCGGTGGACCCTGCCTGCCAGTCGTTCACCGTAGCGTAAGATGGAGGGCTTGTAAACCGCCCCTCCCCTCCCCCCACGGTCCTGAGCACTGACTCTGCAGAGTTTTAATGGGAGTGTCCTTAAGGCTCCAGGGGGCTTATGACAGGGGTCACCGGGGGGGGGGGGGGAGGATCAAACCACCGTCACCGTCTCCTCACCAGATGAATGTGCGCTGACGGAGACAGGGCTCGCCGTGGTCTCGGGTCAAGGATCTACAGGACGTTGCAGGGTGTAGAGTTAAAAAACATAGTTGAACCAACCTTTAGTTTAGTTCTATGCAGTAGAAGTGAAGCGGAGGACGGGTTCAGGAGGACGGGTTCAGGAGGACGGGTTCAGGAGGATGGGTTCAGGAGGACGTGTTCAGGAGGACGGGTTCAGGAGGACGTGTTCAGGAGGACCGGTTCAGGAGGACCGGTTCAGGAGGACGTGTTCAGGAGGACGGGTTCAGGAGGACGGGTTCAGGAGGACCAGTTCAGGAGGATGGGTTCAGGAGGACGGGTTCAGGAGGACCGGTTCAGGAGGACCGGTTCAGGAGGACGGGTTCAGGAGGACGGGTTCAGGAGGACGGGTTCAGGAGGACTGATTCAGGAGGACGGGTTCAGGAGGACTGGTTCAGGAGGACCGGTTCAGGAGGACTGGTTCAGGAGGACGGGTTCAGGAGGACTGGTTCAGGAGGACCGGTTCAGGAGGACCGGTTCAGGAGGACCAGTTTGGGAGGACCGGTTCAGGAGGACCGGTTCAGGAGGACCGGTTCAAGAGGACGGGTTCAGGAGGACGGGTTCAGGAGGACCGGTTCAGGAGGACCGGTTCAGGAGGACCGGTTCAGGAGGACGGGTTCAGGAGGACGTGTTCAGGAGGACGGGTTCAGGAGGACGGGTTCAGGAGGACGGGTTCAGGAGGACGTGTTCAGGAGGACGGGTTCAGGAGGACAGGTTCAGGAGGACCAGTTCAGGAGGATGGGTTCAGGAGGATGGGTTCAGGAGGACCGGTTCAGGAGGACCGGTTCAGGAGGACGGGTTCAGGAGGACGGGTTCAGGAGGACCGGTTCAGGAGGACGGGTTCAGGAGGACTGATTCAGGAGGACGGGTTTAGGAGGACTGGTTCAGGAGGACCGGTTCAGGAGGACTGGTTCAGGAGGACGGGTTCAGGAGGACTGGTTCAGGAGGACCGGTTCAGGAGGACGGGTTCAGGAGGACCAGTTTGGGAGGACCGGTTCAGGAGGACCGGTTCAGGAGGACCGATTCAAGAGGACGGGTTCAGGAGGACGGGTTCAGGAGGACGGGTTCAGGAAGACCGGTTCAGGAGGACCGGTTCAGGAGGACCCGTTCAGGAGGACTGGTTCAGCCCCTCGGACATTCAGCAGCTTTACGTAAGCAGGGAACACATTATAGACCAGACATATTTAAAAGGCAACCAACCAAACCAGAAATGTCAACGGAAAAGATAAGAAAGGCAACATTAGTCGTAGCAGAAGCAAAACCAGAACGTGTTCAATTGAAAAGCACACAAACAATTCTAACTTCACATACGTATTCTCATCATTAAACACCATCCCATATGAAGATGAAGATACTGATCATCTAGAGGTCGGGTCCTTTGAGCGCAGCAGAATGATTGATGGTTAACGATATGGAGGCAACCTGTCAGCTTATTGTGAGCATTCTGTGGTATGAGGACATAAACACATACAGACATAAACACACTCTAACCAGATCAGAGGTTATGTTTGTCGGATGAAATGTACACTTGTGCTGGTTCCTGTCGTGCTAACCTTTGAATGGAAATACCTGTTCTCTTGTCTCACGAATCACACCTTAGATTAATATCTAACCTTTAGATGAATATCTCATATCTGGTCTATCGATGGTTTCTATCATGCTTATTGCTGGAGGCAGGGATCAGTAAGTACCTATTTGGCCAACATAAACTCTGCCAGCAGTTGCGTCTGAAGAGTCTATAAAGGTTTAAATCAACTACGTGTAGACTGTAGAAATACACCGATTAAAAGTCTCCTTCTGAAAGCTTAATCTGAGTATTATTTAATAAAATGGAAAACAGGAAACAAGACATAACTTGCAGTTCTGGTTTACGACCCAGGCACTGTGCCGTCTCCCCCCAGAAGTTCTATAACACAGCAGGACTGCTGGATCAGAAGTTCTGCTATAACACAGTAGGACTGATCAGAAGTTCTGATATAACACAGTAGGACTGATCAGAAGTTCTGATATAACACAGTAGGACTGATCAGAAGTTCTGATATAACACAGTAGGACTGATCAGAAGTTCTACTATAACACAGTAAGACTGATCAGAAGTTCTGATATAACACAGTAGGACTGATCAGAAGTTCTACTATAACACAGTAGGACTGATCAGAAGTTCTACTATAACACAGTAAGACTGATCAGAAGTTCTGATATAACACAGTAGGACTGATCAGAAGTTCTGATATAACACAATAGGACTGCTGGATCAGAAGTTCTGCTTTAATTATATATAATTATATTATGTGAGTGTGTATGGATTTCTGCAATGAAAGAGCTAATGGTAATGCCAGAAGCTAAATAGATAAAACAGAGATAAAACAGTTTTATGATAAATACCTTGTAGAAATCCATCCATATTTCACTGTTTTACAGTTTAAATCAGTTTTGAAGCATGAGAAATAGCTACAAGTGCAATTTGCAAAAATATTATTTTGTAGCCATGAAGGATAGGCTACTCACTGTCTCAGTATCCGTGGGCACAAAATATTATTTTATGGCAATTTTAGCTAAGGTCTAGCGCCTCTCCAAGGCTGGACTGCTAACATGAGCTTACTGAGCGGTAGCCAAACATAAACCAACGTGGGGCGAAAACTGCATTATTTTCAATAATAGACTTTTTCTTCTTAGTCGATCCCAGTCGATGATAATAAACCCACAGAATTCTGCACAGTTATTTTCTGGTGGGTTTGCTGAAGTGTGACCCAGGTGGTTAACCCAAAATGTTGTTGGGGTAAATATGTACGTTTTTCCCGCCTTCTCCCCATGGGCCAGAGACACATGCATGTTAATCCACATGCATTAGGGGGGGTCTAGCTTTATTATTTATTAGCCAATGAAGTGGAAAAAGGAACAAGGTAAATATTATTTCCTCGTCGACGATGATTTATACCCTCGGTCCGAGTTTGGGAAAGCTCATAATAACCACGTTATGCTAACTGGACGTCTTGGGAATTATAAGATCCATAATTAGATTTTACAACGGAATTCAAGATAAGCACTCATTTTAGCCTTACTACTGTGAGAAATATTTAGTAAATTAACAGGATTGTTTAGCTTACGTTCTACCAAACAAGTAATGCAAATTCAAATGTATAACTATATAAATATATGAAACATAAACATGGGTTTTGTATTGAAATAATAGCAATAACAACGTTGTGTATGATGACTCATCAACTTCTGAGCAAGCTACCGCTAACAACAAGACAACATTTACAAACAAATCAAATACCAACCAGTAGTGTGTGTGTGTGTGTGTGTGTGTGTGTGTGTGTGTGTGTGTGTGTGTGTGTGTGTGTGTGTGTGTGTGTGTGTGTGTGTGTGTGTGTGTGTGTGTGGGTGTGTGTGTGTGTGTGGGTGTGTGTGTGGGTGTGGGTGTGGGTGTGGGTGTGTGTGTGGGTGTGTGTGTGTGTGTGTGTGTGTGTGTGTGTGTGTGTGTGTGTGTGTGTGTGTGTGTGTGTGAGAGTGATCAGCAGGAGGTCTCTCTCTAATTAAGCCATGTTAATGAGGGGAGGGTGTAAGGGGAGGAGAGACACACTCATTACACTGGGAACAGATGCTCCTCCCTCCCTCCATCCCGTCTCTCTCCCCCCTCCCTCCCTCCCTCCCGTCTCTCTCCCCCTCCCTCCCTCCCTCCCTCCCTCCGTCTCTCTCCCCCCTCCCTCCATCCCGTCTCTCTCCCCCCTCCCTCCACTCTGGCTCACCATATCTCCATCACATACTCTCTCTCTCTCTCTCTCTCTCTCTCTCTCTCTCTCTCTCTCTCTCTCTCTCTCTCTCTCTCTCTCTCTCACTCTCTCACTCCTCTCACTCTCTCCTCTCACTCTCTCACTCCTCTCACTCACACACACACACACACACACACACACACACACACACAGTATCTCTCCCAGCACAACACCATGGCCTGCCAACGGCAGCTTAGAGCTCATATTTGATTCCTATTTATTTTGTGACTCACACCCCCCCCCCCTCCTCCCCCATCCCTCCCTTTATCTTATCGGTTTGGACGGCTTGTGGTGGAGGATGAGACGGTATCTCCAGCGCTCGCGACAGTTTAACCTGGAGGTTGTGAGGCGGAGGAATGTGTGAACCGACGAGGCTGACACAGAGGCAGGCGAAGGATTTCTTTAAGACTCACACATTGGGACCTCCCGTAACTGGAGACTGGCACCAGCCTTCGTCTCCATCAATGAGGCTGTAAATACAATTCATGTCAAGTTTAATGTTGTCCATCAAACCATGGAGTTTATCCCTCCTGTCTTTCCTGTACGTTTGTTTGTCCCCATCTCTTTCTTTATTTTGTAAAGCGTCTTTACAAAATAAAATGTATTTTTATTATCATTATTATCATCAATATTATTATCATTATTATTATTATTATTATTATTATTATTATTATTATTATTATTATAATTAGAACCAGGTCCACCCTAAGTGCTCGCTTTAGAACTCACTATGTTAACAGAGTGCACCTAAACTCTGTGATAACGGAGTGCTTTGTCACATTCTGAAAGTCTTTTGTGAATAATCCCTTTAGCCTCCTGAACTAAACATTGGATAACAGACAGAAACCAAGGCAGCGGTATCAGTGAGAACGGAGCGAGGTTCTTTTCAGATATCCTGCCCTGGATGTTGGATGAACGGTGAGAGAAACAGCAGGAGGCAGAGCGTGTCAACAGGGTGGCGGTTAGCAGCACAGCTAGGCTACTGTTAGCCCCACAGTTAAACAGGTGGGCGTCTGCAATGTGAAACGGTGAAATGAGAACAGCTAATCAACCTCGTCACGTGATATGTGTGTGTCATATTTTGTATTATTTGACTGTGAGCTGGTGGACGGAGTCTTATACAGTTAACAATACAGTAAACCTTTCAGTTACTCCTCTCCACCTTTCTGACCACTACTTCATGTCCTTCTTCCTCTCCCTCCCACTCTCCCCCTCCCCAGATGGGGACTTCCCGTCGTAATCTCCACACACTCACCCCTGCCGATCTCTCCTCTTCTGTTCTCCCCTTCCCTCCCTGCTCCTGATTCTTTCTCTGTTCTATCCTCTGATTCTGCCACTGACCTTCTCACTGAGGTCAGTCCCTGTCCTCCTCTCTGGACACTCTCTGTCCTCTCACCTCCAGGTCTGCACGTCCAACTCTAGGTTCCCCCTGGTTGTCAGACTTGTGCGTACTGAGAGACAGAGCCCAGAAAGGCGGAGCGCAGGTTGAAGAAAATCCCCAGAGGTCCTTCTCCACCTTCAAGGGCTCCTGTCTAACGTCTCCTCGTCTCTTCAGCCGCCAAAGCTGCCTTTAACTGTTCTAAATTTCAAAGTGCAGCATCTTACCCTAAACAACTCTTTGACACATTTTACTCCATCCCCCACCTACTCCGCCCACCTCCTCCCTTTTCCCGGGAACATTTTGCCAACTTCTTTGACAAGAAGGTCCACGATATCCAATCCTTCTTTCCTGACCCCCCTGATGAGGCTCTGCGCAACAACCACTCATGTCTTCCCCACTCCCTCCCACATCCCTCCCTTACCCGTTTCTCTCCCCTCTCCACAGATGATGTTCTTCACCTCATCACATCCAGCCGCCCCACCACATGCTCACTGTCCAGTCCCCACCCCACTGTGCCTGAATTCCTGCCCTTCCCCCTGGAGCTCATTCAGAAAGCTGCAGGTCGTCTGGTGTTCAACCGACCCAAGTTCTCCCACACATCTACCCTTCTTCAGTCTCTACACGGGCCACCTGTAGCTGCTCCATCCAGTTCAAGACCTTGGTGCTAGCCTGCAAGGCAGTGAAAGGAACAGCTCCATCCTACCTCCAGGCAATGGTCAAGCCCTACATCCCAGCCGGTCCCCTTCGCTCTGCTTTATCGGGCCTTATCCTTGCCCCCTCGCTTAGGGGACCTTGTGGCCGATCTACGTGGTCATGGCTCATGGCTCATCTATTTTCTGGCCCCAAATTGGTGGAATGAACTTCCCTCGGATGTCAGGACTGCAGAGTCACCGCCCATCTTCCTCTGCAGGCTAAAAACGAACGAGCATCTGTCTGAGTAGATTGTCTAAGTAGATTGTTAGTTAGATATTGTTCTATTGTTTGTGGTTCTGTACCTACCTTTGTTGATACACATTATTGTAATTGGGTTTGGATAAAAGCATCTGCTAAATGACTATAATGTAATGTAATGTAATTTTTTGTGTTCAGAGGCTCTTTTGCTCACAGCCCTAATAGCGTTGTTCAGATGTCCTGGAAAATGAGCTTTGGAGGCGTTCCTTGACTTGGTTTTCTCTCTGTTCCGGAGCACCGCCCTGAAGTACAGAGTGAATATAAACCATTATGGAGGAACAGCGCTACTGCCTGCTGTCTGTTTCTCCATGACCACCATGAGCACCAGCCAGATTCGGTCTCCACGCTAACCCATCTTCTGTGTGGAGTCAGGACAGCAGTTGACTTTCAATTTCACGCCGAAACGCAGAATGGAAATTTAAATGGATTTTTCCTCTCTGAAGAGCTACAACAAGAAAGGGGGAGGGCGGGCCATATATCTGCACTTGCGTGTGGCTCTCTCTCTCTCTCTCTCTCTCTCTCTCTCTCTCTGTCTCTCTCTCCTGCTAGCCTCTCTCTCGTGCTGCTAACCTCCCTCTCCCTCTCTAATTGGCCGCGGGTAAAGGCCAGGATGCAGATTGTCACAAATCCAATACATAATTTATCACGGAGCATTAAAAAGTAATGCATATTAATAAACATGGGGGCGGGCCAGAGGGCCTGGTGTCGTCCCATTGGCTGGTATTTCATGTCAAGGTGACATCATGGCCGACAGAGGTGGACAGCGGTTAGCTTTGAGGGGCCTTCCCTCTTGCTGCTAGCACTGTAGCTTCACAATTATACAAACACACTTCACTCTGATAACATCAACGGAGCACAACAGACGTCATGGCTTTTTGTTCTCCCTTCACCATGTGTTATAAAATAGAGGACGGATAGATATCAAATTATTCCACAAAGATTTTATCAGGTCACAATTTCCGCCGCTTTTCTCACCAAACGTAAAAAAATAATGAAAAATATTCCCCGAATCATAAATCAACAAACAAACAAAACATCAGAAAACAAAACTTCTACACAGCCAAGACCTCATCTAACCGCTCCAACAGCTGCGTCCAGTCCAGGGAGAGAGAGAGAGAGAGAGAGAGAGAGAGAGAGAGAGAGAGAGATTTCTTTCTATTTCTTTCATTCTCGCTATCTCTCTCTCTCGCTCTCCCTCTCTCCTCCTCTCTCTCTTCCACTCTCTCTCACTCATTTACAGAGGAAGGCGGGTTGAAGGACAGGAAACGGAGAGGAGGAGGTGGAGGGAGCCTTTACTCTTGAAGTTTTAAAGGGGCCCTATTTCACCAGCAGGTGTGAAAGCTGAGTAGTCATTAAAGCCATTTTGAAATCCACACGCCACCCATGTGTGACATCAGAGATGGGATGGGTGGCTGATCCAATCATCACACATCTGGACACAAGTCGGAGTGGACAGGAGTTCAACTTGTGATGTCACAAGTTGGAGTGGATGACTCACTGACACCTTCTCGTCAAGTAGGGGCCGATGAATGAGGGATTCATCCCGTTAGCACACACACACACACACACATACACACACACACACATACACACATGCACACACACACACACACACACACATACATCATTATTATCTTCATCTTCTTCTTCTTCTTCTTCTTCTTCATCTTCTTGGCCCCTGGATTCAGATCCCCCAGCATCCCATTGCCAGGGAGCTGGGAGGGAGCTGAGAGAGAGAGAGAGAGAGAGAGAGAGAGAGAGAGAGAGAGAGAGAGAGAGAGAGAGAGAGAGAGAGAGAGAGAGAGAGAGAGAGAGAGAGAGAGAGAGTTCCTGAGCTGGCTTTCATCAGGACCGTTTACCATGTTTTGACACCAGCGGAAAGAGACTTCATAATAGCTGAGCAAAAATGAGGCGTAAATAATACCTTAATGAAGTGGCGTTTGATGGCGGGACATAAGGCAGGAACAAGAGATGGATGCTGTGAGAGCAGGGGACCCAAACACAAGGACCAGAGACCCCAACACAAGGACCAGAGACCCCAACACAAGGACCAGAGACCCCAACACAAGGACCAGGGACCCCAACACAAGGACCAGAGACCCCAACACAAGGACCAGGGACCCCAACACAAGGACCAGAGACCCCAACACAAGGACCAGGGACCCCAACACAAGGACCAGGGACCCCAACACAAGGACCAGAGACCCCAACACAAGGACCAGAGACCCCAACACAAGGACCAGGGACCCCAACACAAGGACCAGGGACCCCAACACAAGGACCAGAGACCCCAACACAAGGACCAGGGACCCCAACACAAGGACCAGGGACCCTCATACACACAGGCTCTGTTCACACTGGGCAATTCTTCCTAGCGGGCTTTAAAAAAATAACTACATTGTGCCAGTGTCAAAACATTCCTCTGCATTCCTCGAGCGACTTCCGCCCTGTTGCACTCACCCCCATCATCATGAAGTGCTTTGAGAGGCTGGTCCTGGCTCACCTCAAATCTGTCCTCTCACCCTCACTGGATAAACACCAATTTGCTTACCGTGAGAACAGGAGGACACCTTCTCCTCAGCCTTTCACTCTGCTCTCTCCCACCTGGATGAGTGCAACACCCACGTGAGAATGCTTTTCATCGACTTCAGCTCAGCCTTCAACTTCGACACAATGGTGGTGGGCCTCATCAAGAAAAACGATGATGCAGCCTACAGACTTCTCCTGGTCCCTCAACACGGCCTCACTGGTAAAGAAGGCTCACCAGCGTCTCTTCTTCCTGGAGACTGAGGAGGCCCACCTGTCCCTTCAGATTCTGGTGAACTTTTACCGTGTGCCATCGAAAGCATCCTCACCAACTGCATCACAGTGTGGTACGGCAATTGCACAGTTTCCGAGAAAGCGCTGTATAGGGTGGTAAAAACCGGCCAACTCATTGTTGGATTATCCCTCCCTGTAATGAACACTACCCACCCCAAACGGTGTCTGAGGAAGGCACAAAAAATTGTCAAAGACACCTCCCACCCCAACCATGGACTGTTTCCCCTCCGGGAGGCGCTATATACACCTTTGTTCCAAGTTAAGCAGGCTTAGGAACAGCTTCTTCCCATCAGCTGTCATCTCTCTGAACTCTGTACCCCGATGACGCCCCCCTCCCCTCCCCCCCTGAACTCTACCACAGTCGTCACCCCCCCCCTCCCCCCACCTCTGAACCCTGTACCACAGTATGTACTTGCTGTACACTGACAATACATTTGAATAATATAATCTAATTAACATGAGGTTCAAAAGAGATTAGGAACGTGGTCTGATGAGACCATCTAATCTAATCTCACTTCCCCGCTCTATATGCAAATAATTACACAATTACAATTAAAAAAATATATAAATCATAAATCGCACAGTTGAGATACAAATCACCAAGTTTGCACTGAACAGACGCTTTCGCCAAAATGGTGATGAGGGGGCATGTCTCTGCCAGGATCCATTCTGCCTGTTCTTCTGCAGGCTGTTCTCATAAACGATACGTAGGATTCCCTACGATAAAACAGTGCATATCAACCGGGTGCGCATGCGCAAACTTCTGCAGCTATGTCAAGCAGTCCCATTTCTGTCAGGGCTCGGTGTAGGTGGGACCCAAAAGCAGAGTGACAGAAGCCATGTAGGACAGGTCGCACACGCCGATTAACGCGAGCAAGGCAAAGGTACAGACAGGGCACATCCAACACGTGGTCAAGGCAAGCAGAGGTCGGTAACCGGTTGTCGAGGGTTGAGGCAAAGGTACAAAAACACAGAGGCAAAAACAAGGTGGTTATCCAGGCGATGGTGAAACATGGTGAATCAAAAACCAGGATACGATATGTGACTTGATACAGGCGTGAGGCTTCCCAGAATCACAGTGTGTGTGTGTGTGTGTGCGCGCGCGTGCGTGCGTGTGTGTGTGTGTGATAATCCAGCCCCGTGTGAGTGCGCGGGGTAGGTTTAAATAGCAACCTCAATTGTGATGCGCTGCAGCTGGGGGTGAGAATTAACAAGGGGGCGTGGCTATCCGGTAGTGTGTAGTGGGAGGAGACAGGAATGTGGAACGTGATTAGGGGGCGTGGCTATCCGGTAGTGTGTAGTGGGAGGAGACAGGAATGTGGAACGTGATTAGGGGGCGTGGCTATCCGGTAGTGTGTAGTGGGAGAGGAGACAGGAATGTGGAACGTGATTAGGGGGCGTGGCTATCCGGGAGAGTGACGTGGAGACAGGAATGTGGAACGTGACAATTTCCTTGTATTCTCGGTGGAAAATGTAATAGATAGGTAGATAGTTTCGGCATTCTAATATGTTTTATAACATTTCTAGCGAGAAATGTCTGTTTTACTCTCACACGCTTTGTTCAGTGAATTTATACGATCTTTCGTTTTTGAGTTATTACGAAGATTTGTTCACGTTTCTATCGTTGCTATGGACACTGATATCACTGCCGCCTTATTGTTCTGTTACGTTTATTATTCAAGTTTATTTTTACGTGTATTACTAATCCATCGGATTGCAGCGGCACTGAGCTGCACCGTCTCGTAAAAAATATATAAACCACATTATTAACACAAATAGATCGAGGGACGAGACCCGGACGTGGGCAAAGAACTACAATTTGCAGCGTGCTGTGTCACATGTTTTGTAGTCACATGTGTTTTCCCTATTATGTGAAATTGTGACCAGGAATCTTGCCATCTTATTATAGGGTTTACTGGTCGAAAATCACACTGGCGTGGTCAGATTTGATCTTTCTTATTTGTAAGAGGGTGGAATCATGTTTTTTACAGGTTGTGACCCTGCTCATGGTAGGAGAGGTCAAGAGCTTTGCAAAACTGTTGCTCCCATGTCCGTTGCACGTTTTTTGGCTTCCTTGTAAGCCTTCAAATGTGGCACAGGTTCCAGGTTCAAAGGGCACCCCTGAGGAGCAAGAACCCCCAACACCTTTCATACTGACATATGTTACTCTCTAGATCAAGACCTTTCCAGTGATGTCTTCATGGTTGCCCTACGACTAAATGTAATTTTCATCTTGCTCCAAGCCAAGGCTACTTGCAGTGTTGCAAGGCTACTGTCTTTCTCCGAGCCTTTTAGGGCCAAGCTGGATAAAATCAGTCAAACATGTTTTAAGGGGTATGAAGTAGCCAAATGTGTTCAAGATATTGATGTTTGCCTTGTGCACACACACATGCGTCATACCTTTCAATTTGGACCGGTTTAGACTCGATTTTATTGTTTAACATACATATTTTCCAATTAAACTTAATATTATCACGTCTCAACCAGCCTGCAGAGGGTGCTAAAATCCCAACATAGATTAAATCTAAACCTAAACATGTAAATAATAAGAATAAAATAATTGATCAAAACAAACAATTTCACAGAATAAAAGGAAAGCTGATGACTTAAACCAGTGGACCCTAAACATACATGTATTAAATGTCTAAAATAAGTGTTATTTTAGACATGATTTCAGCTGCTCTGTTCGCCGACTGAAAGGGGCGTAAACAAACCTACGTACGATTCCTGCGAAACGAAGTGCACAGTTTTTTCGCTAGAAATGTTATAAAAAAATATTTAAATGGCCAAAATATATGATTTTTTTGCATTTTCAACTGAGAATACGCGGAAAGTTGACAATGTTGCTTTGTGTTCTCGCTGTACGATTTTGTACGATTTCGTACAAAATTTATGTACATGCAAATGCGCTGTCTTCTGCTTGTTTAGTACTTAGATCCGTGTTGTCATGGTGTTATTGCTTGTTAACAATGTTTACTATGATGAAGAGAACTACTTCCACTTACACGGGGGACGTCAGTTCAGTGGGCTGTTCTTAATGTGGCCAAAGACACATTCACGTTCACACTGCAAAAAGTAATGTGGTCACATGTGGTCACAAGTGGCCTAGACCACAATAAACTACCGAACTACCTGAATGTGGTTTCAAAGATCGGTCCAATGTTGATAGAAACCACATTGTAGCAAATTGTTCACACTTGGCATTAACATGAGGTTTTTGAGATCTGATATCAAACACCACATGTTAATGCCAAGTGTGAACGGGGCCACAGGTGTATGTGGCCCCGTTCACACTAGGCACACACACACACACACACACACACACACACACACACACACACACACACACACACACACACACACACACACACACACACATATCTAACACAGACGGACACATGAAGGACAGGTGACGGTACCAAGGATCAGGAATACACGATAGAACGTATGCATGAAGGGATGATGGATGGACGGACAGTCAGAGGGACAGACAAAAGGACAGAGGGATGGATGATGGTGAAAAAGTGGATGGAATTGAACAAACGGCACAGAGCAACGCAAGTAGAGATTCAAGATTCAAGAATTGTATTTGCCATTTGCAACAAGTACAATGGAATGCTTACTTCCCATTTGTCACGGATTGTGACAAATGGGCAAAATGCAGATATTTAATTCTGAAAAACCACAGGTGAGCTGGTACAATGATCACACAGTTAAACAAGGCAGGGGCGTAGTCGAGGACAGGTAGAAGATCGGGAATCAGGCAGGGCAGGTTGGGTGGGGTAACAGGCGAGGGGGCAGGCAGGTCCAGGGCAGGCAGGGTCTGCAACAGGAGATCAGTAGATCAGAAAAGCCATCAACAAGAGTGAATTGGATTACAAAAACAAATTGGAACTACAGTTCGGGGGCTCTGACACCGGCCGTATGTGGCAAGGTCTGAGGGTCCTCTCCAACTACAAGGGGAGCTCAGGGGCGGTCACCAACAATGACCCTAACCTACCAGATGAGCTAAACAAGTTTTTCGCTCGCTTTGAAAAGGACCATGAGCTAACCAACAACTTGAACATCAGCCCAGAGGACTGTTCGAGTCCAAGGTCCGCAGAACCTTCAGGAGGGTGAAGACAGGGAAGGCAGCTGGCCCAGACAAAGTTCCATCCCGCGTCTTCAAGACATGCGCTGACCTGCTGGCTCCTGTGTTCACCAACATCCACAATGCATCACTGCAACAATCGTCCCAGCATGCTTCAAAGCAACAACCACTGCGCCGCTACCCAAAAAGACCAAGGTAACAAGCCTCAATGTTTATCGTCCAGTGGCTTTAACACCCGTAGCCATGAAGTGCCTGGAGAAACTTGTAATGTCGCGTATAAACTTTTCCTTCCCTGAGTCCCTAGACCCACTCCAGTTTGCATACAGACCAAAAAGGTCTGTAGACGACGCCATCTCCCTGGCACTACACACCTACGTCAGACTGCTGTTCGTTGACTACAGCTCGGCGTTCAACACCATCATTCCCTCCAAGTTGGTCCTGAAACTGAGGGACCTAGGTCTGGGCGCAACCATCTGTAACAGGATTATGGACTCCCTGACGGGCAGGCCTCAAGTGGTGAAGATTGGGAACAACATCTCATCCACTCTGGTCCTCAACACCAGAGCACCCCAAGGCTGCTGCCTCAGTCCCCGGCTGTACTCACTGTACACACATGACTGTACTGCCACGCACAACAATAATCGGATTATCAAGTTTGCAGACGACACCACAGTCATTGGCCTGATAAGCGAGGGAGTACAGAAACGGAGTACAGAGATGAGGTAGTCCAGCTGATGCGATGGTGTGAGGACAACAGCCTCACACTGAATGTCAGCAAGACTAAGGAGCTCATTGTGTACTTCAAGAGCCACCGGGGCACCCACTCCACCAGCATCCTGGACGGGAGACCGGTGGAAGTCATCAGCTGCTTCGGTTTCCTTGGGCTACAGATTTCGGATGACCTGGCATAGACCCGCAACATGGAGGTCATGCTGAAGAAGGCACACCAGCACCACTATGCTCTGTCGTAACTCAGAAAAAGCGGAATAGGCCAACGGTGGCTAGTGAACTTCTACTGTGGCACCGTAGAGAGCGTCCTGACGAGTGGCGTCACTGTGTGGTACATAAAGGACTGCAACCACCCTGGGCACCATCTCTTCTCCCCCATAACGTCTGGTCGCCGTTTTGCGCAGCATCCGTATAGCAAGGACTACCAGGTTTAAGGATATTTTTTATCCACAGGCAGTGACTGACCTGCTAGAAGTGCTTTCACTTTCACTTTGATCACATTGTCATTAACATTACACTTACACTTACATACTGTACTGCACTTTATTCATGATGCTACTGCACTACTGGCACTTTAAATCCTTTTAAATATATTTGCACAATCAACAGATGTTCATACCATGTATCAGTCACTTTCTTTTGTTTATCTTATTTAGATTTTTATTGTATATATTATTTTTATGGTATTTTTTTTTGAGATGTTCACTGCGGGAGGGAATCGGGAGCAAGCATTCCAATGTACTTGTTACAAATGGCAAATAAATATCTTGTATCTTGTATCGAGCCGGGAAATAAACGCTGGAGAGTCTGTCAAACAGTCTGGGAACAATCTGTCTGATTGTAATGCGCTGCAGCTACAAGTGAAAACTAACAAGGGTTGATGCTGCCCTCTGGTGTAGGACCTCCTTCTCCAGGGCAGAGAATAGTGGAGGCTTGAAACCGTAGGCACACTGGAAGGCGGATGGTCCAGGGGCCAAGCTGAGTGTTTTGAGCATATTCCACCCACAGAAGATGTTTGGACCAGGAGGAGGGGTGTTTGGACACTGTGCACAACAGCGCCATCTCCATCTCCCGGTTATTCTGTTCCGTCAGTCTTGGACTGGGGGTG
Organism: Muraenolepis orangiensis; assembly: GCA_027704905.1. Taxonomy (NCBI): domain Eukaryota; kingdom Metazoa; phylum Chordata; class Actinopteri; order Gadiformes; family Muraenolepididae; genus Muraenolepis; species Muraenolepis orangiensis. Next base: position 3,132,531 of record CM051006.1, read on the forward strand.
GAAACCGGATGACAAACTGACGGTGGCCCCGATCAACGAGCAATGAAGAACGAGCAGTTCTGCCGTCTGCAGTTTGGGCGGGGGGATGAAGTGGGTCATCTTACTGAACTGGTCAACCACCGTCAGGACAGTGGCAGACTGGTAACGAACTCCAGGGATATGTGGACCAGGGATGATGGGGCACAGGCAGAGGGGAGGCCAGGAGCCTGATGAGACTTGAGATTTATACTGCGGGAGGGAATGGGGAGTACTTGTACTTGTTACAAATGGCCAATAAAATCTTGTATCTTGATGAGAGGGCTTGTGCTGGTTACAAACCGGACAGATGTTGACAAACTCGGCCTGTCATTCTCCAGGGTGACACCAGACTGGGGAACGTCTGGGGTCTGGAACAGATAATTAGGAGGGCAGGTGCGAGGACAGGGCTGATCCACCAGGGTGGCCTTGACCCCCTCCTCTATTTCCCAGATAAGGGAGGCAATTAGTTGACCATTGGTTCCCCTTTTATGAACATAAAAAGAAGAATAAAGTCTCTGATGGATGATATGTACATGCTATATTGTGCAAAAAGCATTTAAAATAATATTAAAGTGCCAGTAGTGCAGCAGCATCATGAATACAGTGTAGTGCAGTGCAGAACAGTGCAGTAACTGTAATAAGTCCAGAAAGTCCAGCAAAGTATGATTGTGTATGATAGTGAAATGTTAATGACAATGTTATGATAGTGGCAGCACTCCTAGCAGTTCAGTAGGCGCGTAGGAGGGAGTAGGTTGGTGAGCCCACGTAGCAGAGTCTATCTGTGTTCCTGCACTGAGCTCCATGAAGCTACAGCAGACAAGAGATGCCCACGTCTTATATTTCTCTTTCCCCACCGTGGAAGCGGTGATTGCCACAGCAGCTAATGTCCTCGGATGGCGACACCCACACGTCTCTTATATGCTTACTGTGTGGTGGGAGGGGGGGGGGGGTCTGTCCACTTTACTCCCTGGTCCCACTGGGCCTTGAGTGGTCCTGACACTTTCTTCCCAGCCTTCTTCTCCCTTTTTCTCTGATACAGTGGATGAAGAACATCTTGGCATCCAGAGAGAGAGACAGAGAGAGACAGAGAGAGACACAGAGAGACACAGAGAGACACAGAAAAAGAGACCGATAGATCGAGAGGGAGAGAGAGAGATCGTGGGGAGGCTGTAGGATGTAGACACCACCCATAGAAAGAAAGAAAGAAAGAAAGAAAGAAAGAAAGAAAGAAAGAAAGAAAGAAAGAAAGAAAGAAAGAAAGAAAGAAAGAAAGAAAGAAAGAAAGAATGAAAGAAAGAAAGAAAGAAAGAAAGATTGCGGTGATTAGGGTAACAGCTGTAGTGTAACGCTGGGACAAGGACATCACACGGCACTGCAGCCGTCTCCCCCTAATGGGGAACGTCCTCAGGGTGGGGCTTGTTTGGCCCCGCCTCCCCCTGCTACAGGGCCCCGCCCCAGGGGGTCTATAGGAGGTTATTCAGACAGATAAATGTAAAATTACCCAGACAATAGTTACAAGAGTACAAGAGTACTTCATGTCTGTATACACCAGTCTCCTCTCTATCAGAGTGAGCCCTGAACACAGACTTACAGAGTCATTTTAACATGAGTGTGTTATGAGTGTTAACTAACTCTTTACAACTCTTTACAAATGTTGGCGTTTACAAACACCAACATTACCACTACCTAGTACCTGATGGTGTCCATGATCTGGATTCACTGTAGGTGTGAAAACCCTCCCCTGAAAGAACAACATGTCTAAAGGTAGGCTGCAGTCAATGGGGTTTGAACACAGAACCTCTTGGTTGGGATTGGAACATTCTAGCT
>CM051006.1:3139375-3209375 GCA_027704905.1 Muraenolepis orangiensis
TCGTAGCGCTAAGTAAATGAAGGCAGTCAAAAGTAGATTTCATATTGTAGATATTGTTCTAGATATTGTTGCATATTGTTTGCCAACTTATTGTACTTTTTCCCTTAAACTTTTGCCTGAATTATTGTACATCTACCTGAGCACTGGTTCAGTTATTGGAGACGTGTTAGAAATGAGTTGTTCTCTTACCTTCCTTTGTTGAAACACAGTATTGTAAGTCGCTTTGGATAAAAGCGTCTGCTAAATGACTGTAATGTAATGTAATGTAACTTAGAACCACGTTCACATTAATGCAGAAATCACAGTTTGTAAAATGAAAGAAAGAGCCAGAGAGAGAGAGAGAGAGAGAGAGAGAGAGAGAGAGAGAGAGAGAGAGAGAGAGAGAGAGAGAGAGAGAGAGAGAGAGAGAGAGAGAGAGAGAGAGAGAGACTATCACATACTAGCAAGGCTGTCTCCATTTGCAGCTCTCTGCCTGCCAGCTCCACCCATCCTGCCAATAAATCCTCACAATATCACAGGCCTTGAAACAAGCGGAATATCCTATCTCCTGAGGAGGAAGATCCATACATGGGCATAACTGATGTCAGCCAGATACTGCCAGATACAGGTGAGGCAACAGTCTGGCAGGACAGGAGATACAGGCAGACAACAGTTTAGCAGGACAGGAGGTACAGCTAGACAACAGGCTAGCAGGACAGGAGATACAGGCAGACAACAGGCTAGCAGGACAGGAGATACAGGCAGACAACAGGCTAGCAGGACAGGAGATACAGGCAGACAACAGGCTAGCAGGACAGGAGATACAGGCAGACAACAGGCTAGCAGGACAAGCACGACCCCACTCCGGGGTCACAGCACGACCCCGCTCCTTCACACTGCAACGAGTGCCACTTGGTTTGATTTGAAAATGAGGACCGAAAACATAGAGGCTTTTCCAAGCAATTATTAGAGTCCATTCTAAGCAACAGCAGCATACTGTTTATGGGTACAGACCAGTGGAGCCTTGTCCATTGAGGAAAGGGAGGACCATCCTCCCAAAAATTTCAGAGAAAAATGTACTTACTTACTAAAATACTGATAATATTACTATTTTTAACACTTCAAAGGCACTTCAGACAATCCTGTCCCCATGTCAAAGTACCAACAGTACCCCCTACATCAATTGAAAATGGGGAGGACGGAATGCCATCCTCCCCAAGCTCCCCATGAAGTCCATTAAAAAACTGCCAGACCCGAACGGCCGGTGAGTCCTGGTTTTTAACGTGAGTGGGTATGGCAGTAAGGGAGGACGATCCTCCCTTAGGGCGGGTCTAGACAGAGGCTCTGTAAACCAATCAGCAGAGCTCATTGCACTAGTGAATACCCAATCAGAGTTTTGATAATTCAGATTGAAACTTTTTAGTTACGAATTCAAAAAGTCGTAACTCAACGCCAATATATTCGTAACTCAACAAATATACTTAACACTTTTGGTACTAGCCATTGTGCAATTTCTATTCAGATTTTTATAATTTTCATCATTAATTGGGTAATTTCTAAATAGATCTTTTTCATTAAAAGGTTGCATTAAAACTTTTCCCCCTCAGATCATAATCGGTTTCGATTCAGATTTCTCTGCTAAAATGACCCACTAATACACTATTAAAATTGATAGTGAGGCACCTTCCTTCCTCCCCTTCTTTTACAACCACCAGCCGCCACTGGTACAGACGACCATCAGCACCATAGATGGGTGCCATTGGAACTAGATGTACTGCAATACAACTTTATTTGTATGGCATATTTTGTACAAAAACATTTCAACACTTACTTTTCAATAGATGTCAATGATAAATTAGTGTATGAAACAAGGACATAATAATTCATTAATATCTCAAATTGGACAGTACTATTTGAATGTGGTTTGAATGGTGATGCAATAAGAGAAAAGAGATGACAATACAAGATACACAATACAAACTCTACCGGAACTTTAAATATTCACCCTCCACCATATGAAAAGCACACATTCTATCACACACAAGAACTGAGCCTTAAACCTTTGTGTGGTCTTATTCAATCAATGCTCAGTGGACACAATCATGTTCTGTTGGGGATGATCATAAAACCAGGACCACAAGGCAGGGCTGTGACATTTCATCCCGGCCCGACCGTGCTCCCCGGGCCGCTCCGTGTTCTCCTGGAGGCTGAGGTTGGCCTGCAGCCCGTTGGGTTCTGACAGATTCTATACATCATCAGCAGCAGCAGCACAACCACATCTTATGCTATTTATACATACGGGGGTGAGGGAACAAGCAGAACTCATCGCTTCCCAGCCGGTATTTCATCATACATGGTTCTGTACATGCATGTGTCATGGAGTCTATTCACAGCTGTGACAACAGAAGCACATCAAGTCAAGTCAAGTCAAGTTTATTGTCACTTCACAGTTTACACAAGTATAAAGCAGTGAGTGAAAATGTTATGTGCAATACCCGACGACAGACAGCAGTTAGAAAAATAGGATAAAAATAGATAAAAATAGAATAAAACAGATCAAATAAAATAGAGGCCATCGCGGCCAGCCTAACGAGCAGCCTTAGAAGCGACTGTGTGTAAATGCAGTTTCTTTAGCGCAGTGTTCCTGTCATTCCTCTCTTAGTTCCCAGTCTCCTCCTGGCAGTGGAACCAGCCCTAGTCACTTCCACACACCTTCCTCAATGGGATTATCAGCCCATGGACCGTGGGGTCTGATGATGTTGTTGGTGTGTCGGTGTCAAAGTCATACTCTGTACAGTCATGCTGAATCGTCTTACTTGGCAGATATTTAATCCAATAGTCTGCATCTGCAATGTCTGCAGCTTGTATAAATACAGAGAGTCGTGACTCCGGGAGCTGCCAAACTGTTCTCTCCCTAATAGAAATCCACTGGAAGGCCCATTAGCCTAAACTCAGTTAGCCCTTTAGCTCTCAGCGGCTTCTGGCTTTTACAAAACGCTTTTTGAATTCCATCTGAAGCTTGGTGTGGCTCCATCTGGGCTACCTGCTAGTTTACATTCTGATTAGTGGTTTATTTGTCACATGTATAAGGTACAGTGAACATTGTATAGTGAAATGTTATCACCAGCTCGGAAGATGTGCAAACGTCACAGAATTACAAGAATTCCGAATTAGAATTTTTTTAAATTTACAACAATGGTTTACGCACATTACATATGTTAATAATTAACAGTGTGTGTGTGTGTGTGGGGGGGGGGTTATAGAAAATATGAATACAATGTGTATCATATTATGGTAAGTCTGTATCTGTGTGCTGTTTCAGCAAGGCAGTCCTCTGGTGTCTCCAGACCCTTGAACGTTAAAAGTGTCAGAGGGAAGGAGACGGCCGTTTAGCCCCAGATCAATAGCTGTGGCTTCACACTGAGTTTGTGTCACACTGAGCCTCTGATCCATTAAGAGGAGGACAATGTACTCAGAGTACTCAGAGTACTCAGAGTACTCTGAGTACTCAGAGTATCTGAGTTTGTATCATAATGATGAATGACTTAAAGTGCTCTTATTGTACCATAATTATGAATGACTTACAGTGTTCCTCTTGTACCATAATGATGAATGACTTAAAGTGCTCCTATTGTACCATAATTATAAATGACTTAAAGTGCTCCTGTTGTACCATAATGATGAATGACTTAATGTGCTCCTGTTGTACCATAATTATGAATGACTTAAAGTGCTCCTGTTGTACCATAATTATAAATGACTTAAAGTGCTCCTGTTGTACCATAATGATGAATGACTTAAAGTGCTCCTCTTGTACCATAATGATGAATGACTTAAAGTGCTCCTGTTGTTCCAGCATGGTGTCATGTGTGTTGAGCCCTTAATGAGTCGAATACTATAATGACTATATTTTATTATAAACTATAATAATTGTGTATTACGTCAATACACAATACACAATATTCATTGGTGACATCACAATATGGGAGGGTCCAAGGGGCTGGAAGGAGCTGATTGGTGGACTGTATGGTGCGGTGAGGAGTCCATCTGTCCAGTGAACGTCTCAATGGACGCTTGTGAATCCACATATTTAGTTAAAGTAATTCACTTGTTTCCATACAGGATGGTCCTCAGCAGGCGAAGCCACAACTTTAAAGAAGTATCTTTAGGTGACTCTCCGACTCCCCATAGAGAACAGGAGTCCACTGCGCTTGCTAACCGTTAGAAACACACGGCCATTCAGCCAATGAAGGACACCCTAATGGCCCATTAAAAGACACTGTTAAGGAAATTTAAACGCGCTAACTACTGCTAATTAGGTTTACTCTCATTCCATCTCAAGCCTTAAAACATGCATATTAATAACTAGTCCAATAGGACATTACATGAAGAACAAGCACCCTCTTACAGCTGCACATTATCAGCGGCAAGAGTAGTAGGTTTGAGTGTGTGTGTGTGTGCCTGTGTGTCTGCCTGCGTGTGTGTGTGTGTGTGTATGTGTGTGTGTGTGTGTGTGTGTGTGTGTGTGTGTGTGTGTGTGTGTGTGTGTGTGTGTGTGTGTGTGTGTGTGTGTGTGTGTGTGTGTGTGTGTGTGTGTGTGTGTGTGTGTGTGTGTGTGCCTGTGTGTCTGCCTGTGTGTGTGTGTGTGTGTGTATGTGTGTGTGTGTGTGTGTGTGTGTGTGTGTGTGTGTGTGTGTGTGTGTGTGTGTGTGTGTGTGTGTGTGTGTGTGTGTGTGTGTGTGTGTGTGTGTGTGTGTGTGTGTGTGTTAATGTATGCATACCTCTGTGTGGATGTACATGCCTGTGCTTGTGTATGAGTGCCTGTGTGTGGTGGAATGAACTCCCGTCTCATGTCAGGACGGCAGAGTCCCTCGCCAGCTTCCGCAAGAGACTCAAGACCCACCTGTTCAGAGTCCACCTGGACTCTCCTTGAACCCTCCTTCTCCTTTGTGAACCCCTAACTTGCTTAAGTCCTGACATTAATAGCTCTTAGCATGTTGTATATTCTAGCAAGTGTATATCCTTAATGTTGATAACACGCTCTTATCACAGCTACTTAAGCAGGTGACCTGGCAGTACCACATAGTGTTATTCATCCTGTTAATATGAATGCTTGTGAACTGCTCTATTTTTATGTTTGCGTACCTCAGTGTTATGCTATTGTCTGCTTCAACAAATGTACTCCTTGTAAGTCACTTTGGATAAAAGCGTCTGCCAAATGTCCTAAATGTAAATGTAAATGTAAATGTTAATGGTATGCACGTGTGTGGTGTGTGTGCGTGTGCACAAACGTGTGCGTTCAGCACCGTGCAAACCTAAGAATTGACCATGTCAATTCAGATCAGGTTTATTTAAGTGGAAATGTGTGCTACTAAAAAAAGGTGAATAGAGATAGACGGAGACGGGTGGCTGGACAGACAGAAGGACAGATTGAGAGACAGACAGATGAATGGATGGGTAACAGATAGGGACGGTTGACAGACAGACAGGTAAACAAACAGACCTTTGGATGGATGGACAGACACATGGACGTGTAAAAAGTTACTACAGCCACGCATCTCTTTACCTGCCCCTTACCATAGACACTTCTAGAACACTGGATAAACTACACTCAGGTTGGGTCTTTTTTAGAAAAGACTAAACACATACATTTTGTTCAGCTTTGTTAGAAGTTTGTTTGCTTGTTTGCTTTGTCTGAGTTATTGTGTTCTGTACACAATCTACCTCTCTAGATGTATCTACCGTTAAAAAATAAATAATAATATATAATATAATAAAATAAAAAACTTGAGTTGTCCTGTCCGGTCTTAATGAAGTACATGTTATCTTCTCTCTTAGAATCAGCTTTTGTTGGTATAAACACGTGTTTGTTGTTCTTGATGTGAGAGCTTTGGCCCTTGATAAGAGCGTTTGTACAACATACTAGGCGGTGGTTCCGGTTGGTTCCGAGCCACACGTTGCTCTGCAGCACTGACCCATCACCACGTCCAGGTCTCTGGTTCTGTCTGTGTTGGTGAGCTGTAGCTCCTGTGTTCTGTGAGTACTCTGTGGTACAGTCCACCCCGGCTGCTAAAGTCCACATCAACTGGCTGTTTTATGGCGAGTGAGGAAGCAGTAGCAGCTGGTGATTGTTGATGAGGGGAAGGACCTGGATACTTTCACCGTTTATTACAACTCCTGCTGTAAAGCCATGCATTGATATATGCTCTCCAATATAAAGTCTTATTTTATTAACGTATGGAGATATGGGGGCAGACTCACACCACTATGGGAGGAGGTTGATTACGTGGGTGGAGGGTAGATGGTTGTTGTTTCTATGGACGTGTTTAAGTGGAAAGAATAGTTTGTTGAATTTAATTCATAATGCAAAGGTCTCCTTTGGTTAGGAAGTACCGCAGACAGCATGGGGCAGTAGCCAATACATATCTCTCAAGATTCACAATAAAAATAATAATAAAAAATAACAATATAGTGACTGATGGATGTGTAGAATTGTGAACAAAAACATTGAAAAGCATTTTTAATTGCCAGTAGTGCAGTAGCATCATTACTACAGTGCGTTACAGTGCAATACAGGGCAGTAACTGGAATGAGTCCATAAAGTCCAGCAAAAGCATGACAGTGTAATGTAAGTTACTCTACTACTGTATCCATAGCTGTAATGAGAAAGTGTCAACGTGTACATTGCTGGGGTCAAGGAATCCATTTAATAAAGGTGTTCCAGAGTTAGAAAAGCAATGTTTTCCCCTGACAATCAGACAATCAGGGTTCAAATATCCACATTACATAAAGGACACGTGCTTTCAAAGGTCCACCCACAGAAATAACAAAGAACTTTAGATTCACTTCACTAGTGATCGTGACGAACATCACTATAGTGACTCACATTACTATAGTGACTATCATCACTATAGTGACTGACATCACTATAGTGACGAACATTACTATTGTGACGAACATCACTATAGTGACGAACATCACTATAGTGACGAACATCACTATAGTGACGAACATTACTATTGTGACTGACATCACTATCCTGACTAACATCACTATAGTGACGAACATCACAATAGTGACTCACATCACTATCGTGACTCACATCACTATAGTGACTCACATCACAATAGTGACTCACATCACAATAGTGACTCACATCAATACATTTAGATTTAATTTAGAGTTCATTTAGTTATATCTTGTTTATACTAGTTTTGTTTTGTTTTGCATTTATTCCCCCTGTGTCAACTGTTGCACCTTAATTTCCCTCGGGATAAATAAAGTAATCTGAATCTGAATCTGAATCTGAATCACTATAGTGACTCACATCACAATAGTGACTCACATCACTATAGTGACTCACATCACAATAGTGACTCACATCACTATAGTGACTCACATCACAATAGTGACTCACATCACTATAGTGACTCACATCACTATAGTGACTCACATCACAATAGTGACTCACATCACTATAGTGACTCACATCACTATAGTGACTCACATCACTGTAGTGACTCACATCACTGTAGTGACTCACATCACTATAGTGACTCACATCACTATAGTGACTCACATCACTGTAGTGACTCACATCACTGTAGTGACTCACATCACTATAGTGACTCACATCACTATAGTGACTCACATCACTGTAGTGACTCACATCACTGTAGTGACTCACATCACTATAGTGACTCACATCACTATCACTCCTGCTGACAATTGGTTCCATGATGCATGTTTCCCTTCCGATTGAGTGAAGGCGGATGGGGAGAACTTCCATGTGAGAATTCCGCCTCATGGACCAGAATGAACAGTCAGCAAAAGCTGGGTCCCTATTGCTTGTCCTGCTAGTCAGACATGCAGGATGACAAACAGCCTCTCAGCACCCAGTAGGTTCTTGTCACCACCTGAGGATTCTTTCACTTTTCAATCCAAGCCGAGGAGGACAGCCCTCAGTTCCTGTTTGTTGACCAAACTACACCTGCGTTCAGCAGCTAGCTAGCGATGAGCTAAGATGAGATGACGGAAAACAAGCGTTGCTGGATAGTTGATTGGTAGATTACAGACCTAACGATGATGACAACAGCACAACACTGCAGGAAGGGAGGGGGGGAGGAGATTAAACAAGAAAACAAAAGCTTCTTTCAATGGGAATACGACGAGACGTACATCAAATATGGCTTCATGGTAACCGGTGATTCCAGTGCTCCAAACCCCCTCCCTGTGTGTGAGATGTGGACACAAGCTGTCTAACGAGGCCATGAAGCCCTCTGAACTGCTGCAGCATCTTTCAGTTCCAGCTCCCGCACTTAGAGACACACTGAAAGGGACTGACTAAAAGGGGCGAGCGAGCAGGACAGAAGCAGGGGCTCCGAGCCACCCTCTCTATAAATAGGGCTGCTCTGAGGGCCGCGTATATATTAATATAATGAATATATATATATATAATATATGTATAATCAAGCTAATTATATTACTAAGGCTAACAAGCCTTTCACTTTTGGTGAGGAATTAATACTGGCTGCTGCCAAGGACCTGTGAACTGGGAGAAGCTGCAGCTACCAAGATGAGAGAAGTTTCCTGTTCCTATTGAACCATATTTTCAATATCAAACCCGTCTGCAGTGCAAACAAGGTGGAGGACCTCTGGGCTGTAGGACACATGGCATGTATGGAAGTGGCTGCACCGCTAATAAAATATATGATCGTTTTTAAAGGAAGGAATATGAAGGTGTATTAGTGGGTCATTTTAGCAGACAAGCCAAGCAGAATAGAAACCGATTGTGATCTGAGTGGAAGAAGCATTTTTTCAATTAAAATTAAGTGATTACTCGATTAATAAAAACAATCCGGAAAATTAATATGGCGGGTTCTGTGGCCAAACTAACCTAACAGAATTGAAATTGAGTGAGATTTTAGGGAGAAGCGTTTTTTGTGTAAAGTATATTTCCGTGTATTAAAACCAGTAATGCACGTAACTCACTTAAATTGTCTAATCGGGAGCCAAAAAAACAATACCTTACTATAAAATACTATACACAATAAAAATGAACATAAAAGTGACTGATGGATGCGATGTACATGTGTTGATTTGTGCAAAAAGCATTTAGAGCATTTTAAAGGGCCAGTAGTGCAGCAGCATCATGAATACAGTTCAGTACAGTTCACCTTAATTTCCCTCGGGATAAATAAATTTATCTTGAATCTTGAATCTTGAATCAGTACAGTGGTCACAGTGAGCCATGCTTTCTGTTTACGTTTGGCGTCATGCACCTGGAATGCTTTGAGGTCGGAAAAAAAGTTGACAGTCTAAAATATTCGACTCACAAGTTGTCTGGAACAAGGAATTAATGAATGACGCAAGATAGATCCTTGCATGATGAAAACCCGCCCCCCAAAACTGTGATTGGGTATTCACCAGCGCAGTGAGCTCTGCTGATTCGTTCACAGAGCCTCTGGCTAGACACACACACACACACACACAAGCAGCATTGGGCAGCATAGAGCAGTTTCCGGTGGTTCTGTTTCATTTGTTGTACACAGGGTCCATGGGTGAGACCTAACCACACACACACACACACACACACACACACACACACACACACACACACACACACACACACACACACACACACACACACACACACACACACACACACACACACATGCTCCCTTCCTCCACTTCACCCAAAACCACTTAGTACTGAGACCCGGCGAACAGTCAAATGAAAGAGTTAAGAACTCCAAACAAAGCCATGCCAGGGCTTCACCGTGACCCGGTTAGAACAGCCGTCCTCCAACCACGGCTGTGGGTCAGAACCGCTCCCAGACAACATCTCTGCTGTGCTTCAACTTGGGATGGTGGTCTGTGCGCTGTAGTGTGTGTGTATGTATGTGTGTGTGTGTGTGTGTTTGTGTGTGTGTGTTGTGTGTGTGTGTGTGTGTGCGTGTTTGTGTGTGCATGTTTATGTGTGTGTGTGTGTGTTTGTGTGTGTGTGTTGTGTGTGTGTGTGTTTGTGTGTGCATGTTTATGTGTGTGTGTGTGTGTGTTTGTGTGTGTGTGTGTTGTGTGTGTGTGTGTGTGTGTGTGTGTGTGTGTGTGTGTGTGTTTGTGTGTGCATGTTTATGTGTGTGTGTGTGTGTGTGTTAGTACCATTGCTTGATCTAATATGAAACATATATTCTTTGGCAGGGCTTCTAATAAATCAATAACGCAGAGATATTCTTCCTGCTCCTAAAGGATTAATATTCCAGCTGAGCTCGGTAATTATCCAAGGAGAATCTGGCTGACTGGTCTCCTCTCATCCCCCCTCTCATCTTCTCATTGGGTTCCTCTCTCTCTCTCTCTCTCTCTCTCCACTGAAGGTTTCGAGGGCCGGAAAAAAAAATTTACGCTAAGAAAGTCAAGAGGGGCGGTGAACAAAGCACGGCGGTCCAACAGGAGTCACACGCCGGATCTCAGACGACCCGAGGTGACGGCACCGCATCCCCCGCTTCCTATCCCGCCGCCTGAAGGGCCGGAGAAAGGTCCAGTGTTACTGAGAACAGATCAGCGCCCTGGACCGTCGAGGGCGTCACGTCTCAGTTTGGAGTGAAAGGCTTCACCGTCTCGCTCCGTCGGTGGGGAGGTCATTCGTTAAAATCGTTTCGCACTTTGTACAATCTCATGGTACAATTCAAATGGCGAAATGAAGACGAGACGAGGGCTGTTGAACAAATAGAAATGTGCAGATACAATAGAATATAATCTGTTTCTGACAATCGTCAAGAAATTCACCAACTGGGGGGCAAAGAATTGCTGGGAAGAATATCCTTCAACCAAAGTATTCCCGATGACTTTGACCCTTAGACTGAATGAGAGCGTACGTTTGGATTGACAATTTGATCAACCAATCATATAGTGATTTGTAGCCAATGGGTGTATTCTTTCAGATTTCCCCACAGCTCAATAGGGAGCTAGAAGGTAAACTTGCTGGAGCGAGAGTGGATCTAGCGTAGTGCTACGTTTTTTCTACGTAGTTTTTTTACGTCAAAATGGCAACAGGCGAAGATGATGTCCTTGTGGATTTATTGTCGGAACCATTTTCAAGACTCAATGTAAAGATGGACATTATTAAAAAAGGCCATCCAACGCCTGACAATCTTGAGCTGAATCAAGTTGTTTTAGGCTATGTTCGCCATTTTCAAACTAGCAACTGGGAAAGATACCCGTGGCTAACGGGTATCTTTCCAGGAGGATGGATTTGGTCTTTAAGTGAACATCATTGGTGAGTGAGTGTCACAAAGGTGTGTGGTGAGGTTGGACCCAGAACGCAGGCGGAGACCAGAAAAGGGAGAACAATCGATTGTTATCTCCAGGACAGACGAGGGATCTGGGACCGGGAGGTCGAGGTGCGTCGAGCCGACAGGTAGCAGACGTAGGGATAGTTGGGACAGGCGATGGGTTGGGTTACCGGGAAGTCAAGGTGCGTTGAGGTGCGTCGATCGTCTGGACCGACGAGGGGCTGGAACAGCAGACGAGCGGGCTATCTCTCTGATAGTCCGTAACAGGGTGATCAAAAGCCAGGGATGAATGTCACCTGGGGACTGGTAGCGTACTGGTTACACATAGTCCGAACAAGCGACGTCTCTCACTGACGCCGCGGTATAAATAGCCCCCAGGTGAGATCAATGGCAATTAGCCACGGTAATGTTTGGCAGGTGCATGTGTGTGCGCCTCTAGCGCACGCGGCCTGGCCACGCCCCCTGTCAACCACCGTAACCGTGACAGTGAGACTCATTTGTCTTTGCTGGTTTTGTCTCAGTGTTGCGTCTCGTTGAGCTGGTTGTTGCATTTTGTTTCCACACACTTGTTGAATGATTAGTTAATGGCTGTCTTGAGTTAAACATTGTTGTGCATTTGAATTGAGAGTTTTGACTTGATCTTTCTTTGCATCGCTTAACGTGAAAATACTTAACGTAACTAAGAGTTACAAAACCGCAATCAATAATCACCAAATGTCTCCGGCGTATGTCTTGTCATTAGCACTGTCAAAATATCTCAACTTAAATCCTCCCATTATGGACGTTATGTGAAATTGAGTGTTTTCCTCTCTATTGAGCCAGTAAGGGAAAGTTTAAACGCAGATTTATGAGAGGAAAACTCTTAATGTATTTAGGTTTTGATATTTTGACAGGTGGAAGTGCTAATAACAAGTGGCTTTGGACAAATGTGTCCGGTAAACAAATAAATAGTCCATTGCCAAAATGTGTAGTTTAGCACAGCCAACACTCGCTCCCTGTGTGTGGAATTGATTCACTCCCTAATTGGAGACAGGAGGAATCTTCCGGTAGTTTTATCAGCTCTGATCCTTCACGCTGGAAGGCTTTACGACACGTTTTGAGGCACAAAGTCGTTTTTATCGAGGGGCTCCTGGTGGACCTCTAATGGAGATCTCCTCTCTGACTCCCTCTCCTTCCAGGACCTCTAATGGAGATCTCCTCTCTGACTCCCTCTCCTTCCAGGACCTCTAATGGAGATCTCCTCTCTGACTCCCTCTCCTTCCAGGACCTCTAATGGAGATCTCCTCTCTGACTCCCTCTCCTTCCAGGACCTCTAAAGGAGATCTCCTCTCTGACTCCCTCTCCTTCCAGGACCTCTAATGGAGATCTCCTCTCTGACTCCCTCTCCTTCCAGGACCTCTAATGGAGATCTCCTCTCTGACTCCCTCTCCTTCCAGGACCTCTAATGGAGATCTCCTCTCTGACTCCCTCTCCTTCCAGGACCTCTAAAGGAGATCTCCTCTCTGACTCCCTCTCCTTCCAGGACCTCTAATGGAGATCTCCTCTCTGACTCCCTCTCCTTCCAGGACCTCTAATGGAGATATCCTCTCTGACTCCCTCTCCTTCCAGGACCTCTAATGGAGATCTCCTCTCTGACTCCCTCTCCTTCCAGGACTCCTTCCTCCTCCCCTCCATCTCCTAATTAAGTCGCTATATGAGCTGTAAAGACAGACCTCTCTAGAAATAAAGACACCATCTGTTCCTCCTCCTTCCTCTTTCTTTCTCTCTCTCTCTCTCTCTCTCTCTCTCTCTCTCTCTCTCTCTCTCTCTCTCTCTCTCTCTCTCTCTCTCTCTCTCTCTCTCTCTCTCTCTCTCTCTCTCTCTCTCTCTCTCTCTCTCTCTCTCCACCACCTCCACCACCACCACCTCCATCACCACACCACCACCACCACCACTACCTCCCTCACCTCCACCACCACCTCAACCACAACCTCCACCTTCACCACCTCGTCCACCACCACCACCACAACCTCCACCTTCACCACCTCGTCCACCACCACCACCACAACCTCCACCTTCACCACCTCGTCCACCACCAATGCCACCACCACAAACCAGCGGGGAAGAAGAACAGTCCGTGTCTCCGAGCCGAGACGGGCTGGTC
Source organism: Muraenolepis orangiensis (assembly GCA_027704905.1). Taxonomy (NCBI): domain Eukaryota; kingdom Metazoa; phylum Chordata; class Actinopteri; order Gadiformes; family Muraenolepididae; genus Muraenolepis; species Muraenolepis orangiensis. The sequence goes on from CM051006.1 coordinate 3,152,789, forward strand.
TCTGTGGGCCGTTTACAGCGTGCTGGCTAGTGGGGCTCCACGGGCAGCTGAATCCTGGCCCCCTTTCTAGTTCAAACAATAGACCATCCCCAGAGGCACCACGCCGCCACGCCACCGCACGAGTTAGAGCATAATTTATTGAATCATTAGTGTCTGTTTTGTGTTTGCCGAGTCTACGGGTATCCCTCAGGGAGCTGGGCCATGTTGGGTTTTTATGTTGGGGCCGTTTCAGCCGACGCTCACGCATAAGTCATAAATGAGGACCCGAATTGTGTCAGAAGTCTGATTCTAATGCAATGGAAGGCAGACAGGGGTCGTCCTTGAGCCCTAGCCCCTCCCCCCGCCATAGGAGTCAGGCAGCATCTGGCTCGGGGATGCCTGCAGGTGAGACTGCTGACATCAGGGGATCGAACCCACAAGCTTTCAGTACCTATGGCAGTCGGAACACCCCTGAGCTCAGCGCTGTCTCTCTCAGAATGCGAGATTATTTTCCAAAACACACACACACACACATACACACACACACACACACACACACACATACATACAAACACACACATGGGCCCAGTACCTGCACAGGTGAGTCACAGAATACATCTAATTGTGAAGTAGTTCTGACTCTGGGTTGGGTGAGGCTGCACACCTGTGGTGCATTGAGCAATTAAGGCCTACAGGTTATAGCAGCCACCACACACACACACACACATACACACAATAACACAACAGGTTTATTGCAGGGTTACAAGCAGAGCAGGTGGTGCATGAGGACATGTGGAGTGTGTGTTAACGACACACCCTCACCCCTGCACCAGACTACAGAACACCTCTATACAATCCCAGAAGGCTAATCACTGCCCTGCTGATGGGGGTCATGTGACCAGGTATGTAAATATCAAATGAACCCTGCGTGTTACCTGCCTGATGGGGGCTAAGGACAGGTGTGACCCCTCATCCTCTCCTAACCACAGTCATTAGAGTGGAGTGAAGGAGTGAATATTAAGCCCTCTAGAACCTCCTGTTGTGACAACATTATTTCCATATTTGCTGGTGAATGCAGTGAACCACAGCTGTCATAGCTGGTTTGATTGATGTTATTCTATCCTTCACCTCTGTGCTTTTCCCAGTTTGATCGTCAGTTCAAGTGTAATTCCCTGCGGTTTTATTTCCAATAAGGCAATATATTCTTTGTTGTAGCATAGAAAATGGAACATTTTAACTGTGCATTTTGTAACAAGCTTGGCACATAAATGTACTCCGACTACAAACTGTCAAATATATCTTATTGCATATATTATATATAATATTCAACCAACGACTCAAGTGTAGGTGATATCAGTACTATATTTACTATACTAATGAAAAATGCACAATTCATAAGCAATGATAGAATGATGAATAAAAGACCAACATTAGAATATACAGAATAATTATAATAATAATAATAATAATAATAAAGCGAATTTCAAGAGACCCAAGGCCGCTTTACAGAGGGGTAAAAAACAACAAAACAAACTAGCAAACAGCTAAGGCTAATTCAAAACTAAATAAAGTCAATATATATAAATATAGCAAAATGAGGGGAAAGGGATGGGTTATAGATTAAAGGCCGTGGTGAAAAGAAGAGTTTTGAATGTTAATATAATTCACTTTAGGATGTCAGACAATGGCTATAGCTATAGCACCAATATAAACAGTACAATAGCTTGAATGCAGGGACAGGTCATTAAAGGTCATTGATATAACAAGGGATGGATGGTCTGTGTCTTCAAAGGGTAAGGACTTACTGATTTGCTGTGTGTGATTAAATCTCAATTGGCCTGGTGATGATGGTCACGTTTCCCTGGCAACGGGGTCAGTGGCGGACAGTAACAGGACAGGACTGACCTCAGTGTCCACTACTGATCCATAATCTACACAGTTAGTGAAGTGGATGAACTCACGCGGTTTGCTGATCGCGGATCAATGGCTATTTGGGGAGGGGCTTGCAAAAACAAGGGCAATGTGGGGTGAAGATAAGCCACTTGTTTCTCTCCTTATCGTCCTCTCGGCTGCATTTCCCAAGGGAGAACTCTTACTGTAATACACATCGTCTTCCACATACCAGAAATCAGCAGCTCATATTCATCACATTATCGGTACAATGTACAAATATCTGTTCTTATTATTATGTTTTTTTCATAGTTAGTGCAGTCATAATTGTTATTTTGTACACATGACCAATGAACAATACAGAATAATCAATAATTAAGTGTAAAATTCTAGTCATCATGACCAGTCACAGTTCAAAATGATGGCGTCATCGGTTGCTATCGACCTACTTTAGCTTCATGATAGCAACAGGTAACGCTTCAATTACCATACAGATTAATGCTAGCTTAAGCGACAGAGTAAGCTTCAATTACCTTGCAGCTTTAGCGTCATGCTAGCTTTAGCCGCAGAAAACATTCAATTACTATACAGCTTAAAGCTCTCATGCTAACTTTAGCTACAGAGCCATCTGTAGTTACTTCAGTTACTGGGGAGATTGTGCTTCATGCTAGCTATGTTAGCTGCAGAGCGAATGCTGGTTGCTATACAACATAACACAAATCATCCATTCAGATACACACGCCTTGACTCTCAAATACACCTTGAGTCTGTTAGAGATACCGTTGGCGTTCTTCCCAGGGTCGGCCGGGATATCAGCAAACATCCTGAGCTACAAGAACCAGGTGGTACCTGAACCATGGAATACCAACGGACCAAATCACCCTGCCTTGCTATCATCTGTGGTTTTGATTTGAAGCCCCCAACCCACTCTCCTTCTCCATCCCTTGGATATTCTGATCACTCATCAGTGGAGTTAATTGTGTTGCTAAACGCTAGCTCCTTAATTAAGGAGGAGGCTTCTCCAGAAGGGTGGAGATGGAGGGCAGATAGAAGGCAAGAAGGACAATACCTTTTATCCGAACCCCAACCAGGTCCCCTATTAACCTGCCGTGGAAATCCAGGATGGACACCTTGAAGATGGGGGAAGGTTTGGATGGTGCCAAGCCTAAGTTAATGGAGGCCAGAACCTCACCCCTCACTGTGGCTCCTGAACAGTGTTCAAGAGTTACATATTTTCCTGTCAATCAATTGATGAGTGTTGACTTACGAACGACTGTCTTGAAAAATGATCCCCAAAAAAATTAAAAAATTATAAAAATGTGAACAATTATTGAAATTGATTCGAATGACAAATCAAAAACTGTTCTCCATATTGTGTACGTACTGTGTTGGATTACAGATGATTAATGGTAAATATAATTAAATTCCACTTCCACTCTCTCGATAACTTTCAGTCAATATGAGTGTGTGTCATCCCCGGTGGACGTAGCGCTGTGCTGCTGAAGTCTTACAGACTCAATACCAGCAGCACCTCCTCAGCTGACCACTAGGTGGTAAATGGACTATATTTATATAGTGCTTTTATCCATAGTGCTTTACAAGTCACGCCTCATCATTCATACACACACATCCACTGACAGTGTAGTCAGCCATGCAAGGGTGTCTTGCTCAAGGACACCTTGACCATTTTTTTGCTAGGAGGAGCCGGGGAATCGAACCAGCAACCTTCTGGTTGTCAGGCGAACGCTCTACCTTCTGAGCTACTGCTGCCCCACAGCTGGTGTGAGGGAGCGTATTTTTGCGAGCACCAGCATGGCGAGAGGTCCAAACATGTTGTCACTATAACTAAAATAAGACGGGATTTAGACAGCTGTCAAATCCTATGTTTTTGCATGTCTCCGCCAACCAGTTTGCGAACGTTCTACTCAAGTCGAAGTCGCTTTCTTTTCAAGATTCAAGATTCAAGATTCAAGATAACTTTATTTATCCCGAGGGAAATTAAGGTGCAACAGTTGAAACAGGGGGAATAAATGCACACAAAATATACTAATACCTAAAAACTAAATAACAACAAACTAAACTAAGCTAAACTAGTATAAACTAAATATAACTAAATTAACTGTAAATGAAATCTAAATGTATTGATAGATGAATTGCACAATTTACAGTATTATTACAGTAATACGTAGGTATATACAATACACAACAATATGTATAGTGCAAATTGGCAGTAATAGAATAATAATTAATAACTCAGATGAATACTGAAAAAGTGACATGTGAAAAGTGAAAAGTGAAATTGAATTTACAGTGCAAAATTACAGTGAAAGGATTTACAGTGCGTTGACCAAAAATAATAATAACAGTGTGTTGACCTCAGGTCACTGAGTCTCCACTGTCCCTCTCACGACCCGAGGTAGATGAATTAATGAGACTGATGGCCACAGGAAGAAAGGACTTCCTATGGCGTTCTGTGGTACACCTGGGTGGAATGAGTCTGTTGCTGAAGGTGCTTCTGTATGAGGTCAGCACCTGATGGAGACCATTTGGCAAAGGGACACCATGGGCGAGGTGTGGCTGTGAGGAGCGCCATCCGGGCAGTGGTTGATGATGAGAGAGGGTTAAGCTTCTCACAAACCTATACCGTCGGCTTTCTAAACGACACAACATTTGGTTTACGGAGCATTTTCAATGGCGCCACCTATGGAAGAAGCCCTTAGTAGAAACAATGGTAATATAAATAAAAGTGGAAATATATAATAAATGTTTCTGTAGCATATTTGTCAATACATGTTTTGCAATTTACAAACTGAATACTAGACACAGTGAGCTAGCTTTTAAAAACACATTTTTTGTGACAATTGCAAGTGACACATTATTTAGAACCCCCCGTGGTCCCCCCAGAACGGTGTAGTTTGTGAGGCTTTCAGGGGGTCTCTGTTCCCTGTCTTTGAGCCTCAAAGTGAACAGTCCTAAGTGAGGGCTTTTGGTTGGTTGACTTCAACAACAGAAGCAGCCAAACCTATAAAAAAAACAAAAAAAAAAACACATAGCATTGCAAACCTCTCAGTGGAGGGTCCTTATAGCATCCTACATGTGTGCATTGGAAACTCCCCGATATACCGCCATTATTTAAAATGCTTGTGTATCTGTATATTGTGTACATATCTGCCTTCCTCTCACTTAAAAGGAGACGTCGTTTTGTGAAACAATGATAAGTGTAAAATATATTTTCCTCAGTGTGACTAAACTAACCCTGCAATTGATTATCTCCTCAATGTATTCTCCCAGTGGGGAACAGAGCTCCCCTCAAAACACAAAGAACATCTGATGGCGTTTCAATCAGCCATTACACACACACACACACACAAGCACACGCACACACACACACAAACACATACAAACACACGCACACTCAGTTGTCTCTGACAAATTTATTCAGAATTCCACTCAACCTAAAATGTTTCTCATCCTGAGTTTGTGACGGAATGTTATTTGTGTATTGTTCTCATGCTTGAGAGACACAAAGATGGAATGTTAGCTGCAACGCAAGCTCTGTGTTGTCATACAGAAGATCCACTGGCTTATGGAAGGAAAATAAACACAGAAAAATACAAACTTTTTGTCCTCCGCCGGCGGTCCTCCTCTCTCACTCAAAATGAATATCAATTCACCCGGAGAGGACGTGGACATCTCAGGTGAAGGGTAGGACGTGGACATCTCAGGTGAAGGGTAGGACGTGGGCATCTCAGGTGAAGGGTAGGACGTGGGCATCTCAGGTGAAGGGTAGGACGTGGGCATCTCAGGTGAAGGGTAGGACGTGGACATCTCAGGTGAAGGGTAGGAGGTGGGCATCTCAGGTGAAGGGTAGGACGTGGGCATCTCAGGTGAAGGGTAGGAGGTGGGCATCTCAGGTGAAGGGTAGGACGTGGACATCTCAGGTGAAGGGTAGGACGTGGGCATCTCAGGTGAAGGGTAGGACGTGGCATCTCAGGTGAAGGGTAGGACGTGGGCATCTCAGGTGAAGGGTAGGACGTGGGCATCTCAGGTGAAGGGTAGGACGTGGGCATCTCAGGTGAAGGGTAGGACGTGGACATCTCAGGTGAAGGGTAGGACGTGGGTACAAGTTCACGCGTTGGTCCTCATTCTTGTTACGCTAAACACGACCATATGAGGGAATGTCTCATCAATTTATATTATCTGCTAATTACTGTCCTGCTTTAGTTTTTTTTTGGTGCTCCAAAGAAATCTGCCTTTTGAGAAAGGGGTCGACTTGCCACCCTTCAAAATAGATATTACCGCCAACAAAAACCTATTAACTACATGAGTACACTCCTCGGTGCTCTCAAAGTGCGCCATATGGGATAAATATTTAAAGTAAACTGATAAGGAGGAATGCACTGCGAATGGGTTTAGACATTTTCCTCTGAGAGCTCATTTTGTGGAGCGAGAGCCAGCGCCCGACGCTGACCTTGAAGTTAGGAGCCAATTAATTGACTGATGATGATTTTCTTCTCATTTGTAATCAACCAGAGGGTCAGGAACTCTGCTCTTAAAAGTCAAAGGACTTTTGCGGAAGGACTTGTGGATATCTGTCTTCACGTTGGATTTACACATTGCTAACACATTGCATGAGTGCCACTGCATGCAGAGGAACTGTGACAGCTCCCAAGGATTATGTGTGCCAACCAGGGGTCTGGAATCATCCCCCAGTGAGACTTATAATACATATGCATGAACATCTGGCCCCCGCAGAAACGTCTGTGATGGAAAAACCTCCTGAACAAGCACCACAATATTGGCCTGCCCGGTCCTTACCACATCCCCACCGCTCGGTGTATCCCTCTGTGTAACCCTGCATATCCCACAGTAACCTTGATAGCCCTACATATCCACCATCTGCGGGTGGATAGCTAGGTGGTTCTCCGGCCGGAGTGGAAGACAGCTTTGTGTTAGACGTTCCCCAGGAGGTGAAGTGGTTCACTCTCCTGAAGTCTAGTCTGTGTGACGCCCCCCCTGGATGGCCATTACACCCGATTATTCACTTTAACATTCCAGTGTAGACTGGAAATACTACACTAACATGTTTGTGACAGACAGATAGACATACAGACGGATATTGATCATTGATTGATTGATCAGGGGGATGGAACCCACAACCTTGTGGCTGAGAGTCAATAAGTATTAACTTCTCATAACTGGATACAATTCATCAATTAATTCAGTTAAGTCCAATAGGTTCAGAGGAGAAAAATCATGTCCACTGTGCCAACTGTAAGCTGATCCAAACCCTGCCCTGTGCCTGTCTGTCTCTGCCGTCTGACGTTTGAATTAGCTAGAAAACCCTCGACACCTAGCCAGACATAATACAGAAATACAGAAATACAGCTCAATCCCCTTTTGTCTGTCTGAAAAATAGGTCCTAGGATTCAAAAGGAAAAGCCGGCGTTATATTTTTATACGCAACCACATGGGAATTGTATCTCATAATAGGAAAAAAGGTAAGGTCACTTTCACTTTCAATTCTATATTTCTATATCTCTGGCCTTTAGACCTAGTTCTTCTGCTCTCCACTCTCTGCCAGCCAATAGACTTGCAGATGGTCTAGATGATTCTTCTTCATGTTTTTCCTGCGTTATAAATCCACCATTAACACTTTTTTTCCTCTCTGTCTTTTCATTTGAAACCTTGATCTGTTTGACCCTCTATCCATTTATGTTGAAAATGTGTTATTTCTGTTTGCATGCTAGTTTTATGCTACTTCAACAATTTTGTTTCCATTATAAGTCCCAGTGCAGATCTCTCAAACCCTCAGACACCCTCCTGCTACACAACCCTCAGACACCCTCCTGCTACACAACCCTCAGACACCCTCCTGCTACACAACCCTCAGACACCCTCCTGCTACACAACCCTCAGACACCCTCCTGCTACACAACCCTCAGACACCCTCCTGCTACACAACCCTCAGACACCCTCCTGCTACACAACCCTCAGACACCCTCCTGCTACACAACCCTCAGACACCCTCCTGCTACACAACCCTCAGACACCCTCCTGCTACACAACCCTCAGACACCCTCCTGCTACACAACCCTCAGACACCCTCCTGCTACACAACCCTCAGACACCCTCCTGCTACACAACCCTCAGACACCCTCCTGCTACACAACCCTCAGACACCCTCCTGCTACACAACCCTCAGACACCCTCCTGCTACACAACCCTCAGACACCCTCCTGCTACACAACCCTCAGACACCCTCCTGCTACACAACCCTCAGACACCCTCCTGCTACACAACCCTCAGACACCCTCCTGCTACACAACCCTCAGACACCCTCCTGCTACACAACCCTCAGACACCCTCCTGCTACACAACCCTCAGACACCCTCCTGCTACACAACCCTCAGACACCCTCCTGCTACACAACCCTCAGACACCCTCCTGCTACCCAACCCCAGCTGGTGACGCTGCTTTCACTGCAACAGTCTGCCTCAATGTTTACTGGAAAAAAATCACGATTTAGCTTTTATTTTATCTTACCTTACTTACTTGACTTATCTTACTAATTACTTTGTCATCAGTTCCTCATTTACCAATCAAATGTCTTGAGATGTGTGTTGATCTTTTTAACCTGTCTATGTCATTGGACTTCAGGTTATTCTTTCTTTTAATTTCAATCAAACATGTGATGAGTAGGCTGTGATTCTAGCGGCCGCTAAATGAGTGGTCTCTCTCAGGTCCTCTCCTCTCTCCTTCCCTCCTCTCCATCTCTTCCAGCTCAACAGATCTCACCGGCTTCATCACAACCCAGGTCCTGGAGGGGGAGGGGGGTCTATCTGAGGTCGACTCGGTTTAAGGTTTCATTGGCCTTCGACTAAATGGCACGTTAACAAGATGAAATCAATATGGCTCTTTGTGAGAGATGAAACTGGGATAGGAGACTGTAGACATGACAGGATTAGGCTAGACACACAAATGCCATTTCAAAGAGGTCAACGAGGACAACCAACCAAATGCAGGGAATTAGGATCAATCTCATGGTCTCCTGCTGGAGAGCGATGAGGATGAACCTGGCCGTGTCTTTAGGATTGAACGTCTTGAGGTTAATCAACACACATCTGGGATAGATGACCACACCATCAGGAAACAAGGTCAGCAGTGTCCACTAATGTCTTAATTACTGGCACATTAACCTATACTATGTTTTCATTCACTTGGTTTCAAACTAACACCACATACATAGAGGCATGTGCCTCTATGTATGTCAAAAGTTGGCCACATTGGCCTACTGAATTTACCACGTTCACAGGAATTTTTGTAGTAAACCCAAACTAGGCCATCAATGTATTTATTACCGGCACAAGTCTCTTGAAACCCAGACAATATCACAATAACTTGTCAGTTTGAAAGCATTACAAATGCCTCTATATCTTAGTACACCCTAGTTTAGTAGTCTGCCAAAAAAGTGTTAACTTCTAGATACTTTGAAACCACCACTACGGCAGCCGGTTTATAACGAACACTCAACGCCCCTCAAGATGCTGAAATGTTTTCCTCAATAGTTCTCCGGTTCAGTTCTCTTTTGCGGTTCCCCTCTGGAGCGCTATCCTCTTCCTAGGGTTTGACAGAACCTACACAGAGATGCTTAACTTTCCGACACAGTGGGATGGGTTTACCTAGAAGGGGAATATAGAGTTGCAATGGCCAGCCTGCTAAAGCTACGCTACGTGTGCCTTGTTCCAACCGGCTGTATATTATTAAAACCACTATTGTTGATCGAGCCAACAACCTCTCGCTCCATCTCTTGAGGCTAAGTGAGGCTGGGATAATGGACAGATTGGACCGAGGCCAAAAATGGTTTATTTTTCTAACCATTGTGAAAACAGTGTTGGCATGGAGAACATTGTTGTTTTTTGCCGCTATATGATGTGTTAAGATCAAATCAAACCCTCGCCCTGTGGCTATCGACTACCTTTGAGAACTTTGCTTTAGGGGTGTGATGGCATTTCTAGCCAAGCCCAAGGTGACTTATAGTGAAATACCGGCCATTTAAAGGAACCATCAGGCTCGGCTGTGTTCTAATATAGGAGAGTACTGCTTCAAACGCCTGCTGGGAAAAGTTCACAGAAAACTTTACGAATTGCTATGCTAGCACTTTTGAGAAGAAATACCGAAACACCACAACAAACACATGCCTCAGTATTTAGACATCTGTGAAGGACAGAAGATGGACTGGTGGTGTGTGAATCTGTTCTTTCACTCCTGAACCTTCTTCCCCACCCAGTGGGAGTTAGTGGCCAAGGTTTGGATTCATCATGTCTTTCATTCCTGGCAAAGAAGAAACCAAGAGAATATTAAGGCCTCAGTCGCTGTCGTCCAACAGATGGATTCAGCCAGTTCTAACCGGTTCTAACCAGATGCCCACCGATAATACCCAACAAGGATGAAAGTTCTGCAGTACTAAAAATAACATCAGTATTGGGGGGGGGGGTAGGGACTTTTTGAACTGTAGCCACCCCTTTTGTTCAAAATAAAGGGATTATTTGAGCGTCTAAAGAATAAAAAACATCCGCCCCTTAATCAATAAACCTCTGCAATCTAAGACAATTAGATTTTGAACAAAAAAAATGAAAAGTCATGTAAACATGTTTTTCTTTGAATGTATTATTCATATGAAGTGACCCTCTCTATTTCATCAATACAAATTTGGACCAATTACCTTCTCAGTGGTTACCATTGAAATACAAGCAAAATGTATACAAACACACACACACACACACACACACACACACACACACACACACACACACACACACACACACACACTCTCGTCACACTCTCGTCACACACACACACACACAGCCAATTGATCTGTTTGCTCATCTGAACAAGTAGTGGAGATGGGTGGAAGTCACGTGAGTCAAGCAGACCCGAGTGAGCCAAGCCATGGAGCAGCAGACCCCCGGGGAGAAGGACCCCCACAGCTGATCAAACCCAGCTACAGGTACAGCTCACTAGGACCCAGACTGTAGACAAACAGTCTCCCTCTCCCTGGATGATGATGACACATCTCATTAGGATCAGCCCATACGGAGTGGGCTGTCTGGCTGTATCAAACTCCATGCTTCAACAAGGCGAACCTGAAGAAGGTTCTCCCGAAGTTCTACCAACACATAAAGAGCAACACACGGGGCGAGCGGATCCTCGACCACTGCTACACTCCCTTCCGTGATGGCTACAAGGCCCTCCTCCGCCCACCGTTCGGCAAATCAGATCACCGCTCTATCCAGCTACTCCCCGCCTATAGGCAGAGACTGAAGCAGCAACCGATCGCTGTGAGGGAGGTCCAATGCTGGTCGGACCAATCAGATTCTACGCTGCAGGATTGTTTTGATCACGCTGACTGGCACATGTTCCGCGTTGCCTCGGACAATAACATCAACGAGTACGCGTCGTCGGTCACCGGGTTCATCAAGAAGTGCATAGATGACGTTGTTCCGACCAAGTCGGTTCGGATATATCCCAACCAGAAACCGTGGATTAACGGCGATGTTCGCGCTGCCCTACATGCGCGTAACGCCGCCTTTGGTTCCGGGAATACGGAGGAATATACGAGAGCCCGTTACGACCTCCGTAAGACCATCGTCACTGCCAAGCGGGAGTATAAGGACAGAGTGGAAGATAAATTCAAGAAACACGATGCGAGGGGTATGTGGCAGGGGCTGCAGAATATAACGAACTTCAGAGGGAGAACCAGTTGTGTAGAGAACTCCTCTACCTCCCTCCCAGGAGAGCTAAATACATTTTTTGCTCGGTTCGACGTAAACGGCAGCCCGCCGAAGCCAGCACCGACTGGGGAGACCAGCCAGCTGCGCATCTCGGAGGCGGATGTGCGCCGCACCTTTAAGCGGCTGAACATCCGTAAGGCGGCAGGCCCCGACGACATCCCGGGCCGCGTCCTCAGAGCATGCGCAGACCAGTTGGCAGGAGTCTTTGCAGACATCTTCAACCTCTCCCTGTCCCAGGCTGTTGTCCCCGCGGTCTTCAAGATATCCACCATCGTGCCTGTCCCTAAACAAACCAAGGTAACATGCCTGAATGACTACAGACCTGTGGCCCTCACCTCGATCGTTAGCAAATGCTTCGAGAGGTTGGTCAAGGACTTTATTTGCTCCGTGTTACCTACCACGCTGGACCCATGGCAATTTGCATATCGTCAAAATAGATCCACGGACGACGCAATTGCCATGGCCCTCCACACTGCCCTTTCCCACTTGGAGGGGAAGAATTGTTATGTGCGAATGCTGTTTGTGGACTACAGCTCAGCATTCAACACAATAGTTCCTGCCAAGCTCGACACCAAGCTGAGAGGTCTAGGCGTACCCCCATCCATGTGCAGCTGGATACTGAACCTCCTGTCGGACCGCCGCCAGGTGGTGAGGATGGGCAGCACCACATCAGAGCCACTGACCCTCAACACGGGAGCCCCCCAGGGATGCGTGCTGAGCCCTCTCCTCTACTCCCTCTACACCCACGACTGCATGGCTATGCACAGCTCCAACGTCATCGTCAAGTTTGCTGACGACACGACAGTGATGGGCCTGATCGCCGGCGACGACGAGACAGCCTACAGGGAGGAGGTCGGATCGCTGGAGCAGTGGTGCCAGGAGAACAGCCTCGCCCTCAACGTCAAGAAGACCAAGGAGCTGATCGTGGACTTCAGGAGGCAGAGGGGAGAGCACAGCCCTATCTCCATCGACGGCGTTGCAGTAGAGAGGGTCAGCAGCTTCAAGTTCCTCGGCGTGCACATCTCCGAGGACCTCACATGGTCCACGCACACCACACACGTGGTGAAAAAGGCCCAACAACGCCTGTATTTTCTCAGGCGTCTGAAGAAATTCAGCATGGGCCCCCGCATCCTGAGAACATTCTACAACGGCACCATCGAGAGTGTTCTGACAGGGTGTATCACCGCCTGGTACGGGAACTGCACGGCACTCGAGCGCAGAGCGCTTCAAAGGGTGGTGCGGACGGCCCAGTATATCGTTGGAGGTGAGCTCCCCTCCCTCCTGGACATTTACAACCAGCGGTGCGTGGCCAAGGCCAAAAGGATTATAAAAGACATTGCCCACCCCAGCCACGAACTTTACTCACTATTACCGTCAGGCAGGCGATACCGCAGTATCAAGTGTCGTACAAATAGGCTTAGAGATAGCTTCCACAGTCAGGCCATCAGGCTGCTGAACAAGGGCGTATAACATATAACAATGTATATTTTATTACATTGATTTATATATATATATTGCTCTTTTCTGTGCTGATTTTTGCATTTTATAAATTGCATTTTTTATTTTTATTTTATATTCCTTATTCTATTTTTTATTCCATTTTTTATTCTATTTTTATCTATTTTTATCTTTATTTTATCTTATTCTATAACTGCTGTCTGTCGTCGGGTATTGCACACAAGAATTTCACATCACTGCTTTATACTAAACTGTAAACTGTGAAGTGACAATAAACTTGACTTGACTTGACTTGACTTGACATGCACATGTGATTATGGTCCATTACTTTGTACAGTGTAGTCGTTTAAACAGATGCTGAAGACAACTCATTGTTGTTCAGGTAATTCTGAATCATGTCTTAACGGGCCAGTCAACTCAACATCATCTTTTAAACGTGTATAGTCGATCTTCTATGATCTCCAACATAGAAGTCCATAAGTATAGTATAGCATGTCATTTTGTCACTGTTACCAAGATGAGAAAAGCTGGTCCTGTTGTTTCCCTGCCAACCAGTTGGATCATTGGACTCTTCTCCCAATTCAGCTGACTTTTATTGAGTGACATGAAAGTCTTTCCTGTGTGTGTGTGTGTGTGTGTGTGTGTGTGTGTGTGTGTGTGTGTGTGTGTGTGTGTGTGTGTGTGTGTGTGTGTGTGTGTGTGTGTGTGTGTGTGTGTGTGTGTGTGTGTGTGTGTGTGTGTGTGTGTGTGTGTGTGTGTGTGTGTGAGTGTATGTGTGTGTGTGTGTGTGTGTGTGTGTATGAGTGTGTGTGTGTGTGTGTATGTGTGTGAGTGTGTGTGTGTGTGTGTGTGTGTGTGTGTGTGTGTGTGTGTTGTGTTTGAGGTCACTTCAAGGCCACTTCTTAGTGAGTCTGTGGCTCCGGGTCTGACTAGGGGGCCGAGGTCTGGCAGAGGGCCTTTAACCTCCAGGGGGCCGAGGTCTGGCAGAGGGCCTTTAACCTCCAGGGGGCCGAGGTCTGGCAGAGGGACTTTAGCCTCCAGGGGGCCGAGGTCTGGCAGAGGGACTTTAACCTCCAGGGGGCCGAGGTCTGGCAGAGAGACTTTAACCTCCAGGGGGCCGAGGTCTGCCAGAGGGCCTTTAACCTCCAGGGGGCCGAGGTCTGGCAGAGAGACTTTAACCTCTAGGGGGCCGATGAGTCCTCCTTTGGGGGGGGAAACCTCTTCATCACCTTCACTTGGTAAATGGACATTTATATAGCGCTTTTCTAACCAATGGTTACTCAAAGTGCTTTAGAAGTCATGCCTCACATTCACCCATTCATACACACATTCAACCACCGAGGGCGGAGTCAGCCATCAAGGAGACAGCCAGCACGTCAGGAGCAGTTAGGGTTAGGGTGTCTTGCTCAAGGACACCTCCACAGCTCGCTATACTGCCACCCACTTGAACCTGGCCACAGTCCCTACCGTGATGGATGAGGCAGAAAGGGGAGGATGAAGAGGAGGAGGAGTCAGGAGCCAGGAGGTGATGGGGGGGGGCAGAGTAGGTGTGACACCCTGAAGTGATGAATGAGGGAGAAGGAGGAAAAGTAGTGAAGTTGCAGAGGTGTGAGCAGGTGATGGGGGAGTGGATGGAGGTGGAGGCGATGGGTGTAGCGAGGGACCAGGGGGAGGGCAGTAGGTCCAGGGTCTGTCTGGAGGCTGCTGAGGGGAGGGTGGAGCCCCTAATAGATGGCCACCGCTATGGGCCAATTACTCAATTACCTGATCTGACAAAGTGCTCCATCTCTACCCCTCCCCCCTGCACTCCCTCCTCCCACCCCCCCTCTGAGTTTGTTTTTCCTCGCTTGCCACAATGTTTGTCCTCCACTTGCAAAAGGAGGAGAGGGAGGAAAACTGGGGGAGGGGGGAGGAGGGATGGAGAGGAGAAGATGCAGGTGAAGGAGTTTGGGGGGAGGGAGGGAGAGCAGGAGGAGCAGGTGGGGGAGGTTGGGGGGAGAGAGAGAGAGGAGAAGGTACAGATGGAGGAGATGGGGAAGGGAGAGAGAGGAGGAGGTGCACAGGTGAAGGTGATGGAGAGGGGAGGGAGAGGAGGAGGTACAGATGGAGGAGATGGGGAAGGGAGAGAGAGGAGGAGGTGCACAGGTGAAGGTGATGGAGAGGGAAGGGAAAGAGTAGGAGGTGCGGGTGGTGGAGGGAGGAGGGGAGGGAGAAAGAGGAGGAGGTACAGATGGAGGAGGTGGAGAAAGAGAGAGAGGAGGAGGTGCAGAGCTCCTTGGTTTGTAGGTCACAGCGTCACCACACAGAGCTGTTGTTGACCCCCAGGTCATCAGGACCAGCCATGGGTGAGCTAATACCACAGAACCTCTCACCTCGTCGAGCTTACATGCTTTGAAATGTGAGCCAGTAAGTGGCTTGTTGTGTTTTGTGTGTGTTTATGTGTGTGTATGTGTGTGCGTGTCCTGCAGTAGCAGAGTGGGTGGTGGGGGCGTGTCCTGCAGTAGCAGAGTGGGTGATGGGGGGCGTGTCCTTCAGCAGCAGAGTGGGTGATGGGGGGCGTGTCCTTCAGTAGCAGAGTGGGTGGTGAGGGGCGTGTCCTTCAGTAGCAGAGTGGGTGGTGGGGGGCGTGTCCTTCAGTAGCAAAGTGGGTGGTGGGGGTGTGTCCTTCACTAGCAGAGTGGGTGGTGGGGGCGTGTCCTTCAGCAACAGAGTGGGTGGTGGGGGTGTGTCCTTCAGTAGCAGAGTGGGTGGTGGGGGCGTGTCCTTCAGCAGCAGAGTGGGTGGTGGGGGCGTGTCCTTCAGTAGCAGAGTGGGTGGTGGGGGTGTGTCCCTCAGTAGCAGAGTGGGTGCCCTATTGTATGGGTGTGATGAGGAGGATCAGATGTTCCTCCTCTCATGAGGGCCGGAGGCCTGGAGGAGGTCCATGGCACTTGACCAGGACCCACCCACACACACACACACACACACACACACACACACACCACACACACACACACACTACACACACACACAGACTTAAACACATACACTCTCACTTTCTTATCAGTTCCCTCCAGCCATAAACAGACAACCACTGGTGTAAGTGGTGTACACACACACACACACACACACACACACACACACACATACACACACACACACACACACACACACACACATGCACACACACATACACACACACACACACACATACCCACACACACAGAATATTACATGTTGAAGATTGGATGGATCGGCAGTACTGTTCCTCGACAAACCACACTGAACAGAGTTTGTGAGTGTGTGTGTATGAATGTGTGTATGTATGTGTGTGTGTGTGTGTGGGTGTGTGGGTGGGAGTTGGTGTGTGTATGTGTGTGTGTGTGTGTGTGTGTGTGTGTGTGTGTGTGTGTGTGTGTGTGTGTGTGTGTGTGTGTGTGTGTGTGTGTGTGTGTGTGTGTGTGTGTGTGTGCGTGTGTGTGTGACCCTTGGCAGCTCCAGCTTCAGGCTGAGATCTCCGCCCCCCCCTCCTCCTCCTCTCTCTGTTGGAAGTTCACCACCACTCAGTTAGCTTAGCAGCGCAGCCGACGATAACAAGCAATTAAGCGTGCAATGAATCTCTCCTACTGGGCCTTTTGGATTTTCACAGATCAATATTGTCTTTGGGTTGTGTCCGCTTTGCGTGTCTGAAGCACAGTGTGGACTCTGTGAGGGGAGTGGACACAACTCTATCACAGGACCATGCCCGGATCTCTGCTCTATGCATTCGCTCATTCCCGAACCGCAAACCAAGGATGCTGACATACGCTTTCACCAACAGTACCGCTTTCACAACAGGCCACTCCGATCTCTCACAAGAAGGCAAGAAAGTATGATAGATGATAGATACATAGTCGATCGTTCACACCTCATAGCATTATATTCATTGCCGCAATATCCAAATTAAGTCGCCTACAGGTTTAAAGCTCATTTTGGTGTGAGTCACCTCGCTGGAGATTGAGAGGACTGTCCAGGAGGCGCTGGTTACGAGAACCAGGACCAAGTGACGTGCCCCCAGGTCGACTCTTTGTTCCCTTAACGTCTCGGGCTGATGTCTTGGACTGGGGACATAATTCAAGATAATTCAAGATCCGGGCGTGTCACGGACAGTGTCCCTTGTTAAACAGCGTTTCTGGTGGTCAACTTTAAGTGATGATGTAAAGGCTTGTTGTTGTGTGTCCCAACTGCTCACGGAATAAGGTGAGCAATCGACCCCCGGCTGGGCTCCTCAAACCACTACCGATTCCAGAGGGTGATGTTGTCCACCAAGCACATCCCCCTCAAAAAGTAAAGTAAAGTTAGCGCCTACGTTCATAGGTCCTTTCCCCATTTTCAAAATCATTAACCCATGCACGGTCAGGCTGGCTCTTCCTCTGTCTATGCGTCACTTTCACCCATCATTTCATGTGTCCAAGATAAAACCTGTGTTCTCTAGTCCCTTGTCCCTCCCTCCTCTCCCTTCTCCTACACCTAGGATAATCGATGGTGGAGAGGCGTTCACAGTCAAAAGGTTACTCAAGGTGCGATGCTGGGGATGTGGTCTTCAATACCTGGTCGACTGGGAAGGATACGGGCCAGAGGAGAGAAGTTGGTTGCCTGCCAGACACGACACATTTTGGACCGAACCCTCGCCTCTGAGTTTCACCGCAGACATCCCGATGCCGTGCCTAAGAAGGGGTACTGTCACGGTCCAACCCAGCTCTTCCCGCTCCTAGTCCTGGATTTCTGCTGGCTTCCTGGATGTCACTCCTTGTTTTCCCTGTTGGCCGTGTCATACTGGACTCACCTGTTGTCAATCACACCTCATTTACTAGCTGTATTTAAACCATGTCTTGTCTGTCATTCATCACTGGATTATCACACTGTCTGTTTCAAGTCACAGTATCAAATATCGTATTCTGTTTTTGATTCACCGTGTTTGACCATCGCCTGGATAAAGATCATGTTTTTGTACCTTTGCCTCAACCCTCGACAACCTGTTACCGACCTCTGCTAGCCTTGGCGACGTCTTTGGACTGCTGCTTTGCACCATTCAGGGTTTGTGAGCGATTAAAGATCATTTTTGTTACCCTGTTTCTTCTGCTCTGCTTTTGGGTCCCACCGACACCGAGCCCTGACACGATTGTTGTGTGAGGTCCTTGTGCGAAGTTGAAGGACCTCACACACCAACGAGGCTCAGAAGTGTGTTATTATTGATCTATAATTACTACTATTTCCATCAGCATCACCTCTCTCCTAGCGAGGCAGAGGACTCCTTCTGGCCTTTAGCTCTCTCCCTGGACCCCTGAGGGCCCCTGGTTTTAATCACACTGGGCTTTCCCGCCCGTTAAAACCAGCCAGTGACGTTTATTAGACATGGGAGGAAAATGAACATGCACCTAAATTGGCTCCCAGTGAGTGTGCTGCTCTCCCCTCGGCCCCACGGATGCCCGGTCGGAAGGATAACTCTCAGACACTGAAGGAGACCAGAGATAACTGGCCTTCAATGGAGGCCAATATCTCTCTCTCTCACTCTCTCTCTCTCTCTCTCTCTCTCTCTCTCTCTCTCTCTCCTCTCTCTCTCTCTCTCTCTCTCTCTCTCTCTCTCTCTCTCTCTCTCTCTCTCTGGAGTGGATCTCTCAAACTAATTCTCTCATTGATATTCACTAGAAAAACAGTTCTGGCCAGACCTGGGCTTGATAAAGGTTAAATGAGACGGAATGATTCAGAGGTTTTCTCTATTCAGACTGTAAAGACGTTGCTGTCAGCTTGTCTTTATTAGGATTTATAGAATCAGTTGAAAGATTTTCGCAGCTCATCTCTTTCTTGTTTAGTCTTTAACAGACACGCACGCATACATTCACACATACAGATACATCGTCGTCAAACACGGGCAGAGCGACGCTGTCAGGCGGGGGCAGAGTGACACTGTCAGACACGGGCAGAGCGACGCTGTCAGGCGGGGGCAGAGCGATGTAAGGGCCCAGGGAAACTCTCCCCAAAGCCTTCCGCAGTCTTGTTAAAGGCGCCAGGAAGGACGAGTAGGTCTTAGCCCCCTCAGAAGGAAAGGTGCAAGGCTTGGGCTCTGGTGCAAATCCCCACAGTGATGGCACTGGAACAGGCGGAGGTGAAGCAGGAGGAGACGCTGGAACTCGCTGAGCGAACGTGGCCATCAGCTCCTGCATACTAGCCAAGATAGACTGAGCCAGGGTAGCCAGCTGTGCACTGCTCAGAGCCAGAGTGGCCAGCTGTGCACTGCTCAGAGCCAGGGTGGCCAGCTGTGCACCGCACCATTAGAGGATTTCCTCAATCCTCTCAAGACGGGCCTGTGGTGACTTGGTGTGCGCTGGGTCCATCGTGGCCAGATTGTTCTGTCACGAATTACGTTAGGACCCAAATGCAGCACACGGACAGTTTGGGCACACCAAGGACAGTTTGTGATATTTATTACAATATTCACACTGACAGGGGCAGACAGAGACGTTGTCGAGACAGGCAATAGATCGGAAACCAGGCAGGGCAGACGAACCAGGCAGGGACAGGCAGAGGCATGGTCGGGGACAAGCAGAGGATCGGGAACAGGAATCAGACTTGGTAAACGCTTGAATGTCTGCATGATCAGGAACAATCTGGCCACGTGTGAGTGTGCAGGGGTAGACTTAAATAGGAACGTGAATTGTAATGCAGCTGCGGGTGAGAAATAACAAGGGGGGCCTGGCTATCCAGTAGTGTGTAGTGGACAGGAATGCAAACTGTGACACACACATACACACACATACAAACACATACACATAGACACACTTATGCACACACACACACACACACACACACACACACACACATACACACGCACACACACATACACACACATACACACACATACACACACACACACATACACACAGACACACACATACACACATACACACACACACACACACACACACACAAACACACATCACACTATTAAAAAACTGCTGCCTCAAATCTTGTGCCAAAGCAAACTCGCCATATTCATCATTGTCACCTTGAGAAAATGTTAAATGTTAATCTGTGAAACTCACATCTGTCAAACACTCACAAATCTCACACATTTGTAAAAACTCATATGCCTTAAACAACCCACATCTATTAAGGCATAACTACTAAATTCACATTTGTAAAACACAGGTAAAATGAGGTGTCAGATTGTTGAACAGCAACCACGCCTCCAAACCTGGGGGTAACACACACGTTTAAGTAACACACACCTAGAGGTAACACAACCCTGGAGGTAACACACCTGGAGGTAACACACCTGGAGGTAACGCACCTGGAGGTAACACACCTGGAGGTAACACACCTGGAGGTAACACATCTGGAGGTAACACACCTGGAGGTAACACACCTGGAGGTAACACATCTGGAGGTAACACACCTGGAGGTAACACATCTGGAGGTAGCGCACCTGGAGGTAACACACCTGGAGGTAACACATCTGGAGGTAACACACCTGGAGGTAACACATCTGGAGGTAACACACCTGGAGGTAACACATCTGGAGGTAACACATCTGGAGGTAACACACCTGGAGGTAACACATCTGGAGGTAACACATCTGGAGGTAACACACCTGGAGGTAACACACCTGGAGGTAACACATCTGGAGGTAACACATCTGGAGGTAACACACCTGGAGGTAACACATCTGGAGGTAACACATCTGGAGGTAACACACCTGGAGGTAACACACCTGTAGGTAACACATCTGGAGGTAACACACCTGGAGGTAGCGCACCTGAAGCCAAATTAGGTTATTAGGGAGGAGGCTTAAATGCCAACAGCAACCACACGGCCGGTTGAGCAGAGGTTGGCCGACTGCATCTCAAACTGTGCAGTTTGAGAAGAGTATGAGAGTAGAAGATTTAGAGAGAGAGAATGTGGAAGCAAGTGGATTGATTGTACTCTGAAATTAACTTTGATATCACCCAGAAGGAAACAGGACGGATCAGAACTACGGATGACTAGACGGACATAGATACCCCATCTCCCCGGCCTACTGAGTCTGACGAAGAACCCCAACAAAGAAGCCAGCCTTCCCCATTCCCTTCCTGCTAATTAGAATCAAACCTCAGACTTCAGTGTTGTGACCCTGACTGTGACTTCCTTCCTGCGATGGCGAGTTGCCACGATTCGTAAAAAAGAAATCTGCAAAAAAATCTGGAAAACTGAGCATTAGCATTTGTTTTGGACTGCTCCGTCCTTCAGCCATCGTCACTAAAAGTATTTCTGCCATTACACTTTAACTTCCACACCCTGACATGGACAGTAAACATATGGACGGAGTTATTGAACTGAACTAGTTTTAATAGTTTTAGCCTCAGCTCTTTGTTTATCTGTTTAGTCTGGCTGATTCCTTTATTTTCTCCACTTTTTGTGTTGGCGATAAGTGAGTTAAAGTGCTAGCTCCAAACCGAGGCCTGAAACCTGTTCCGCTGTCTGCTCTGTTTAAGGTCCTGTGTTGACAGGGATTAACATAGACCTTATCATCCACCTTTTGCTTTTCAAAATGACAAACCCATCCGTGTGCCCAGAGAGCTTATCCCCCCCCCCCCACGGCTCTCAACTTAATATGGAACACGTTGGATGTTATTAATCATGAAAGATGTCAAAATGAACACGCATGCGATCAATAAATTGAAATGCCTGTTCTCCTGCTCCTCAACGCCTGCAGATAGAGACAGGTTCACCCTGAACGGAGACATGCGTCTCCTAGTTGGATCGGAGTCTGCTTGGATTTTCTTGCCAGATTCATAAAGTGGAAATACAGATGGTCACATTATTTCATAATTTACCCCAAAACAGCTTGTTTCATAATTACCCATCAATCCCTCCATATCTCTATCTACCGCTCTCTCTCTCTCTCTCTCTCTCTCTCTCTCTCTCTCTCTCTCTCTCTCTCTCTCTCTCTCTCTCTCTCTCTCTCTCTCTCTCTCTCTCTCTCTCTCTCTCTCTCTCTCTCTCTCATTGTCTCTCTCGCTCTCTCTCTCTGATGGAAGGCCCCCAGGGATCCATACAGGAGCCAGGCTGACACCAGGTCTACACACACACACACACACACACACACACACACACACACACTCACAAACACACACACACACACACACACACACACACACACACACACACACACACACACACACACACACACACACACACACACACACACACACACACACACACACACACACACACACACAAACATAAGGAAACACACATGCAACACACATAGGCACATACAAAGGTGCTAACCGCCCAAGCTAAACCCCCCACGGAGCTGGTTGACACCAGAGGCTGGACCTGGACCAGACCATCACTGGTCCAGACCATCACTGGGCTCTATGTTCCCCATATGTTCCTTACAGTGTCCCTGTGGAATAAACAGCCTCATGAAGCCAGAGTCTTCCAGCTAATAAGCTTGATCGATATCCGTCTATCCACATTAGAACTGCCATACATCTCCTGGCCCCTTCTTCCTTTATAGTCCCATAGTCGATTCATAACTCCTAGTTAAGCTCTCCTCTAAAACTAAATGATAATTTCTCCCCCTCTCTGTTCATCCACCTCCCTCTCCTCTATCGCTAGCTACTCCTCTCTATCTCTCCCTACCAACTTCCCTCCCTCCCCCTCCCTGGCTGATCTAAATGTCTCCCTTTCTCTCTCTTCCTCCTTCTCCTATTCTCTCCCTCTCTCCACTCTTCTCTCTCTCCTCTATCTCTCTCTCTGTCTTCCTGTCTTAAGAAGGACAGTAGTCATTTTGGTTGACATTAGAATGTGTATCAATAGCTAAAGAAAAATATCTCTAGATTATCTGTATCTCATCTAGCATCATAGACACCAGAGAGGGGCCGGTCAAACATTTGACTCCCGAGAAATCGGGGGAGAACTATAATCAATTAAATGGGAGAGGACCTCTCTTCAAACAGCTTCCTATTCAGTGAATGCAATGGATTGTTCTGGAAAACATCTGCCAACTGTAGAAGTGACCTGTGGAGAATGGGTGAAGAGCGTTTAATGAGGCTCCACTGTGGGCTTCTGACACTTAATTCAGTTCTTTTATGTGGAGCAGTTGTACTCAAAGTGGGACACGGGCCCCCAGAGCTTCAGGGAGGAACTAGGAGTCATTTAGAACGTGTGCTGTGGTCCTCTGTCTGTCCGTCCCCCCTGGTTCTCCCTCAGGTGGAGTCTGCTGCTTGGTTTGTCGGACAGTTCTTTTGCATTATGCATTTGTATGCATAATCGATAAACTTACTTATATTACAATTAAACATGTATTTGTTCAGATGCTCTACATTTTAGTTACAGTTAACAGTAACAAAACCCATTTGGAATCTCAATTTTCAATTTATTTAATTTACTTTTTTATTTACAATAATGCACTAACATGTACAGTATACTGTTGTTATAGTATTGTGCTATATATAGTATATAGTATAGCATATCGTAGATAGTATATAGGGCTGTTTATAGTATTGTATTGTATAGTATAGTATAGTATTGGAAAGTTTATTATAGTATTATTGTTGAAAGTCATACAGCAGGAGGGAATGGGGAGTAATCATTCCATTGTACTTGTTGCAAACAGCAAATAAAACATCTTGAATCTTGAATATGTAACATCCTATTCTTCACAGTATTCATTCTGAGAAAACATTTTCACCATTCAGTTCTTATTAAATCCAAAACAATGTATAATTGTCTCCAATAACACATTACAACCTGGAAATATTTTTCATAATATATTTTGCAGCTGGGTCGGCTAATTCCAGCTAGCAGCCAGTAAGTAGCATGTAATGCTAACTGCTTTGCTAATTTTCTTCTCAAGTTGAGGGTCTCTTTTCAGTGAGATGGGGTTTGACAGAAGTTGTATTTCTTCCAGGCCTCTTGGGATGTCACGCACACTTTTATATCATAATGCATATGTAGCCTGTGTAATTATTTTATGTAGGATATTTTGTCTGCCTGCCGGTTTTCTCTCCTGTAACTCACACCTGGGTTACGTCATTAGTATTGGCGGAGAGGCGGGGAAATGATTACGACGGGCATATGTATGGACACCTGGGGTCCTTAGCCAGGTAACTTGTCCATGCGCTAGCTGGGTGCTTGTGCGACGCAATGGTGTGGGTGCTGCGGCTTGTTTCGAGGTACGTCTAAATATGCGGTTCCTTTTAGTATCTCGTTCTGGTTGTGCCAACTGATTAAATGTGTGTTTGTTTGGCTAGTGTTGTAGAGAGCCAACGCAGACGTGGCCGGTAACCGTCGTTCCTGTCAACAGTATGAACGAAATAGATGCAACCACAGGTATGTGGAACCACGCTGATGGTTTTGTTTGGAAATTAACATGTGTCTTTTCGGTCTTGAATGTTGTAACTCAAGCGAGTGTATGGGAAACATCGCTGCTATGTAACAGTTCCCAATTATGCGACACTTGTCTGGTTGAATATCTCGTGGCCATGTTAGAGTCACATATGATTATTTATTTGATCAGGTAAAGGGTTTTGTGCAATATATATTATGTACTTTTATGGAATCATGCAAATGAATATGTGCAATGTGCATTATGGACTTTAACCTTTTTTATTGTGGCTTTGTCTTGTTTGTTTTTAGATTGATGCAGCTTCTCATTGCTAGCTGCTGTTCTTTTGAGTGTTTGATGCGTGTGTGAATGCTACTCCCAGTGTCTTATTTTCATTTTCCCTCTAGCCTGGGGACTGTTTGTGTATCCTAGTAAACGTGTGGCGAGTCCCAGGTTAGAGGGTCTTTTTCTTTGTTTGTTTGTTTGTTTGTTTTTTTGTTTGTCTCCCCATAGTCTGCCCCTGTATTGGTCAGGTCACAAGTCGAAGCACCAGGTAGGCTTCAGGAAGCCGGTCTCCATAGAGTGAAGTTTGACTCACTGACTAGTGTTTGATTGCTGTGTGGTCTTGAGGCCAATTATCTGAGTGTTGCACCGTACTTAAAGTTTGCAGTGTTTGTACACCCATCCACGTGTGGTATTGAGACCGTAGCTCCCATAGCCTATCCATGTATATTTGTGACTTGACTGTTGACTGGTGGCAGATTAGCTATCCCCCCCACCTTGTATGTATGTACTGACCAACTTGCATAACCTCCTTCAACGACAGTTAAATGCTAAGACCCGCCGAGATGCATATCCCCTCCCCCGAATTGATGAGTCCTTGGATGCCCTGTCAGGGGCAAAGTGGTTCTCCACGCTGGACCTTGCGAGTGGATATAACCAGGTTCCCATGGCCGAGAAGGACAAACCCAAGACTGCCTTTTGCACTCCATTTGGCCTCTTTGAGTTCAATAGGATGCCATTTGGACTCTGCAACGCGCCGGGCACATTTCAGCGTCTCATGGAGCGCATGTTTGGGGACTGTCGGTACCAATCTGTCCTCCTATACCTTGATGATGTGATAGTCTTTTCGGTTTCCATAGAGCAACATCTGGAGCGGTTGGGGGAAGTGTTTGCACGGCTGCACAAACAAGGGCTGAAGGTCAAGCGTTCCAAGTGCAACTTCTTCCAACATAAAGTGAGCTATCTTGGCCATGTGGTCTCTGAGGAGGGTGTATCAACTGATCCTGCTAAGATTGAGGTTGTGAAGGAGTGGAAGCGCCCTAGCCATCTTGCCGACCTGCGCTCCTTCCTTGGCTTTGCGAGTTATTATCGCAGATTTGTAGAGGGTTTCTCTAAACTTGCCACCCCTCTACACCACCTAGTGGGGAAGTTGAGTGGACCCCGGCGGAAGGGAAGGACTCCTCCGGTTCCCCTGATGTCAGCATGGGATGACACTTGTGAGCGGGCTTTTCAGTCTCTCAAAGAGAGGCTCACCTCCGCACCAGTTTTGGCATATGCAGATTTTAAAAAGCCTTTTATTCTTGAAGTAGACGCTAGCCACGGGGGCCTAGGTGCCATACTGTCCCAAGAGCATGATGGGAAAGTCCGTCCAGTTGCTTTTGCCAGTCGAGGGCTAAGACCAACAGAGAGAAATATGGAGAATTATAGTTCCATGAAGCTTGAACTCCTTGCAGTGAAGTGGGGGGTCACAGAAAAGTTTAGGGAGTACTTGCTGGGGAACCATTTCACCATATTGACGGATAATAACCCGCTGAGCCATCTGCAGACTGCGAAGCTGGGAGCACTCGAACAGCGGTGGGCGTCCCAACTGGCCTCATTCAACTTCACCATCAAGTACCGACCAGGAAGGAGCAACCAAAATGCTGACGCCTTGTCCCGGCAGTACCTTGAACGCTTTGCTTTTGGCACGGAGGTCCCGGCCTTGGGAGCTTTGGCTGGGGAGTTCTCGCTGCCCACCATGGAGGGCCTATGCGAAGAAGTGGTTGCGCTACCTGAGCGCATGCCGCAAGATCTCAGCCGGCTGCAGGAGGCTGATCCAGTCATTGGGCCGTTGCGCAAGTACCACCTGGAAGGGCGACGTCCAAAGGCTGAAGAGCGTGAGTTGCTGTCCAGCGCTAGCAGGGTACTGCTTCGTCAATGGGACCGCCTGGTGGAGCAGGAGGGGGTACTGTACCGCCTCATTCGTGCCCCAGGGGGAGGCCCAGAGACATTCCAAGTGTTGCTCCCACAGTGCCTGAAAGAGGAAGTATTACAAAGTGTCCATGACCATCAAGGACATCAAGGCACAGAGAGGACTCTTCAGCTCCTACGGAGCAGGTGTTTCTGGCCGAATATGGCCAAAGAGGCGGAGCGATGGTGCCAACAATGCCAGAGGTGTGTGCTGGGGAAGGCTGTCCAGCCCAAGGTTCGTCCACATTGGGGTACACTACAAGCCAGCCAACCCAATGAGATCGTGGCCCTGGATTTCACCATTCTGGAGCCCGCCAGTGACGGTAGAGAGAATGTTTTGGTCCTGACGGACGTATTTACCAAGTACACTCAAGCAATCCCCACCAAAGACCAAAAGGCAGCTACTGTTGCCACAGTATTAGTACAGCAGTGGTTCCATCGCTTTGGCCCTCCAGCCCGCATACATTCTGATCAAGGGCGTAATTTTGAGAGCTCATTGATTCAACAGTTGTGTCAGATGTACCGGATTCAAAAGAGCAGGACAACCCCTTACCACCCTCAAGGAAATGGACAATGTGAACGGTTCAACCGCACCTTACATGATCTTTTGCGGACACTGCCAGCCGCAGAGAAGCGACGTTGGCCGCACCATCTCCCCCAGCTCACCTTTGCCTACAACACCACGCCCCATCAGACGACTGGGCACACTCCGTATTACCTCCTGTTCGGCCGTCACCCAAGATTGCCGGTGGATTTTCTGCTTGGGACTCCAGAGGCAGTCCGACCTGCAGACACGCTGGAGGAATGGGTCCAGAAGCATCAAGAGAGCATGAGACTTACCCAAGAGCATGTGAGGCAAAGATCGGAGGAGCAGGCACGGCAGCGGAATCAGAACCACAATGCCCAGGTGAACGATGCTGGGTTCGAAGAGGGTCAGCTTGTGTACCTGCGCAATCATGTGCAGGGAAGGAATAAAATTCAAGATCACTGGAACGCTAACATCTTCCGTGTTATTCGAAGTCCCCCAGGGCCCGGAGTTGTGTATACTGTGGCACCGCTGGAGGGAGGACCAGTCCGGCATGTCCACCGGTCTGAGTTGAGAGCAGTTCCTGATGGGGTACGGCCGGAGCCGGAGAAGAGGATCCATACTGCCCACAGAGCAATACGGCCTACAGTCCCTACACCCTCAGAAGAGGAACCGTCCGAAGATGCTGTCATGGTGTTTTATGAGGAGGAGCCCGTGGAGGGGCCTGAACTACCGAGGGCCACTACCCCAGATGAGGTAGACGATGTGCCTGAGACCATGTCTGTATCCCTGCCCCCGTCCTTGCGACACTCCGCCCGGTCCACAGCAGGCCAACATTCAAATCCCTACAGACTCCCCCTGGGCTTTGCTATCAGAAGTGAAGGAGAGGGAGAGGTGGATGATGAACACCAAGATGGTCAAGAATAAACATGCCATCGTCGGGCCGCCGATTTATTTGGGGGGGGTAGATTGTAGCCTGTGTAATTATTTTATGTAGGATATTCTGTCTGCCTGCCGGTTTTCTCTCCTGTAACTCACACCTGGGTTACGTCATTAGTATTGGCGGAGAGGCGGGGAAATGATTACGACGGGCATATGTATGGACACCTGGGGTCCTTAGCCAGGTAACTTGTCCATGCGCTAGCTGGGTGCTTGTGCGACGCAATGGTGTGGGTGCTGCGGCTTGTTTCGAGGTACGTCTAAATATGCGGTTCCTTTTAGTATCTCGTTCTGGTTGTGCCAACTGATTAAATGTGTGTTTGTTTGGCTAGTGTTGTAGAGAGCCAACGCAGACGTGGCCGGTAACCGTCGTTCCTGTCAACAGTATGAACGAAATAGATGCAACCACAGGTATGTGGAACCACGCTGATGGTTTTGTTTGGAAATTAACATGTGTCTTTTCGGTCTTGAATGTTGTAACTCAAGCGAGTGTATGGGAAACATCGCTGCTATGTAACAGTTCCCAATTATGCGACACTTGTCTGGTTGAATATCTCGTGGCCATGTTAGAGTCACATATGATTATTTATTTGATCAGGTAAAGGGTTTTGTGCAATATATATTATGTACTTTTATGGAATCATGCAAATGAATATGTGCAATGTGCATTATGGACTTTAACCTTTTTTATTGTGGCTTTGTCTTGTTTGTTTTTAGATTGATGCAGCTTCTCATTGCTAGCTGCTGTTCTTTTGAGTGTTTGATGCGTGTGTGAATGCTACTCCCAGTGTCTTATTTTCATTTTCCCTCTAGCCTGGGGACTGTTTGTGTATCCTAGTAAACGTGTGGCGAGTCCCAGGTTAGAGGGTCTTTTTCTTTGTTTGTTTGTTTGTTTGTTTTTTTGTTTGTCTCCCCATAGTCTGCCCCTGTATTGGTCAGGTCACAAGTCGAAGCACCAGGTAGGCTTCAGGAAGCCGGTCTCCATAGAGTGAAGTTTGACTCACTGACTAGTGTTTGATTGCTGTGTGGTCTTAAGGCCAATTATCTGAGTGTTGCACCGGTACTTAAAGTTTGCAGTGTTTGTACACCCATCCACGTGTGGTATTGAGACCGTAGCTCCCATAGCCTATCCATGTATATTTGTGACTTGACTGTTGACTGGTGGCAGATTAGCTATCCCCCCCACCTTGTATGTATGTACTGACCAACTTGCATAACCTCCTTCAACGATATGAAATAAAGAACCTGATTTATTACTTTTCTAAACTCCTGGTGTCCGTAAACTCATTAAGGCAGAGTTCCCCTTGCTCTGACATCATATCACATCCACTAGCTCAAGGGGTGGCGTAGTCAGCTCTACTGTAGGGGGCGTCACACATAGATGAGTGCAACATTTCCCCTTTGAAGAAGTGTAAAATACCTTAAAATATCAACATCTCTGGAGCACATTTAACTTGAATCATATTCTTTAATGGTATTTATCCATTATATATATATATATTACAGAATTTATCCATTATATATATATTACAGTATTTATCCATTATATATATCACTGCATCCAGAATACGTAACACAGTATTTATCCATTATATGTACTACGGTATTATATCACAGTAATTATCTATTACATGTATCACTGTATTTATCCATTATATATATCACGGTATTCATCCATTAAATGTATGTTTGTTGGTGTGTGTGTTGGTGTGTTAGTGTTTGTGTTGGTGTGTTAGTGTATGTGTTGGTGTGTTAGTGTTTGTGTTGGTGTGTTAGTGTTTGTGTTGGTGTGTTAGTGTATGTGTTAGTGTGTTAGTGTTTGTGTTGGTGTGTTAGTGTGTGTGTTAGTGTGTTAGTGTTTGTGTTGGTGTGTTAGTGTATGTGTTAGTGTGTTAGTGTTTGTGTTGGTGTGTTGGTGTGTTAGTGTGTGTGTTAGTATGTGTGTTGGTGTGTTAGTGTGTGTGTTAGTGTGTGTGTAAATCTAAATCTGGACAATGTAATCCTCTTTATTTGTACTAGTTTATAGTCAAGTCAAGTCAAGTTTATTGTCACATCAAAGTATAAGCAATGGGTGAAAATCTTATGTGCAAAACCCGACGACAGACAGCAGTTATAAAAAATAATATAATAAAAAAGAAGTAAAAAGTACAAACTGTATAAAGTTAAATATATAAAAATATAAAAATGCATATATATAATGCAATATATTAGCACAGAAAAAGAGCAATATATATATCAATGTAATAAAATATACATTGTTATATGCTATACGCCCTTGTTCAGCAGCCTGATGGCCTGACTGTGGAAGCTATCTCTGAGTCTATTTGTACGGCACTTGATACTGCGGTATCGCCTGCCTGACGGTAACAGTGAGTACAGTTCGTGGCTGGGGTGGGCAATGTCTTTTATGATGCGTTTGGCCTTGGCCACGCACCGCTGGTTGTATATATCCAGGAGGGAGGGGAGCTCACCTCCAACCATATACTGGGCCGTCCGCACCACCCTTTGCAGTTCCCCAACCAGGCAGCGATACACCCTGTAATAACACTCTCCATGGTGCCGGTGTAGAATGTTCTCAGGATGCGGGGGCCCATGCTGAATTTCTTCAGACGCCTGAGGAAATACAGGCGTTGTTGGGCCCTTTTCACCACGTGTGTGGTGTGCGTGGACCATGTGAGGTCCTCGGAGATGTGCACACCGAGGAACTTGAAGCTGCTGACCCTCTCTACTGCAACACTGTCGATGGAGATAGGGCCGTGCTCTCCTCTCTGCTTCCTGTAGTCCACGATCAGCTCCTTGGTCTTCTTGACGTTGATGGCGAAGCTGTTCTCCTGGCACCACTGCTCCAGTGATCCAACCTCCTCCCTGTCTCTTTGTCGCCGGCGATCAGGCCCATCACTGTTGTGTTGTCAGCAAACATGACGTTGGAGCTGTGCATAGCTATGCAGTCGTGGGTGTAGAGGGAGTAGAGGAGAGGGCTCAGCACGTATCCCTGGGGGGCTCCCGTGTTGAGGGTCAGTGGCTCTGAGGTGGTGCTGCCCATCCTCACCACCTGGCGGCGGTCCGACAGGAGGTCCAGTATCCAGCTGCACGTGGATGGGGGCACGCCTAGACCTCTAAGCTTGGTGTCGAGCTTGGCAGGAACTATTGTGTTGAACGCTGAGCTGTAGTCCACAAACAGCATCTGCACATAACAGTTATTTCCCTCCAGGTGGGAAAGGGCAGTGTTGAGGGCCATGGCAATTGCGTCGCCTGTGGATCTGTTTTGACGATATGCAAATTGCCATGGGTCTAGCATGGCAGGTAACACGGAGCAAATAAAGTCCTTGACCAACCTCTCGAAGCATTTGCTGACAATCGAGGTGAGGGCTAGAGGTCTATAGTCGTTCAGGCATGTTACCTTGGGTTGTTTAGGGACAGGCACGATGGTGGACATCTTGAAGACCGCACGGACAACAGCCTGGGACAGGGAGAGGTTGAAGATGTCTGCAAAGACTCCTGCCAACTGGTCTGCGCATGCTCTGAGGACTCGGCCCGGGGTGTCGTTGTTCAACCGCTTGTATTATATGTACTATGTACTATTTATATGGTCCTCTTTATATGTACTAGTCCTAGTTTTAGGAGCAGTGGGCAGCTATTGTGTGTGTGTGTGTATGTGTGTGTGTTAGTGTGTGTGTGTGTTAGTGTGTGTGTGTATTAGTTGTGTGTGTGTGTGTGTGTTTGTCTCTCTCATTGTGTGTGTGTGTGTGTGTGTGTGTGTGTGTGTGTGTGTGTGTGTGTGTGTATTAGTTGTATGAGTGTGTGTGTGTGTGTGTGTTAACTAAAAAGCGTAGGTTATTACATGATAATGTATAATTAGTGAGCAGAGTGCTCTCTTTCTTATAAGTGGTTATCATTTGTTCCTCTGATCTTTTTGGGGCTCAATAAAACCCTTTCATCATCTCGTGAATTCTGAATCCCGCCTGACTTTCTTGATAAGGCCAAAGATGGGGACCAGCTTCTGTGACGGACCCAGATGGCCTCTATAGTATAGACTTATGTTCTTCCTCCCTGGAACCGACAAGGCGGTTTGTCAGCCTCCAAACACCAAACCCTCTGACAGGACATGGTGGGTGGTGGGGGAGAAGCTGAACCTTGGACCAATGGGAGCGAGGCAGGCCAAGGGGATTGGGTTGTTCTATTGTTACTCTGAAGCTTTACAGCCGCTGAAGTCACACCGCTGACAATTACCAACTGACCGCCGTGGTCCAGTCAAACTCGTACCACCGATCTCCACCATCTCTCTCTCTCTCTCTCTCTCTCTCTCTCTCTCTCTCTACTCTCTCTCTCTCTCTCTCTCTCTCTCTCTCTCTCTCTCTCTCTCTCTCTCTCTCTCTCTCTCTCTCTCTCTCTCTCTCTCTCTCTCTCTCTCTCTCTCTCTCTCTCTCTCTCTCTCTCTCTCTCTCTCTCTCTCTCTCTCTCTCTCTCTCTCTCTCTCCCTGCTATTTCAGGGCATGTGGGACCACAGGGGAAAATGAGTCGGTTTGCATTCTATCTTCCTCCGAGTTTCTTTTGTCGTTTTACCAGAGTGTGGCAGCAGCAGCAGGAGAAGGAGGAGGAGGAGGAGGAGGAGCAGGAGGAGGAGCAGGAGGAGGAGGAGGAGGAGGAGGGAGGAGGAGGAGGAGGAGGAGGAGGAGGAGGAGGGAGGAGGAGGGAGGAGGAGGAGGAGGAGGTGAGGCACGACAGGGTATGAACAGGATGCTGACAGAGGTGCGGATTTTCACTTAACCCCGAGGTGTACTGCTGGGTCCCCCCTGCCCCTGGGTAACTTAACCACGCTGGGCGGGGCCTGGGCTGACGTGTGAGCGCTCGGGGTAATTAATAACATGATGCTCTGTAATTACCTCCCATGTGTCCGCATGTGTTCCCCCCCCCCCCCTCCCCACCGGGTGGCCCCTGGGAGCCCAACAGACGCCGCTAATGGTGGTCATACGTTAAGCTCCGACGCAGCCGAACAGCGACGGACGCTGACCCACTTTACCTCTCGGAGCATATAGATATTGATATATATTGATATATATTTATATATTTATATATATTTATATATATTTATATATGAATCAGAGTGTGTCATCCATGTGGTTATTTAAATACAAGGAAACAGAGGAAGAGGGAGAGAGGACCAATGGAGACAGTCAGTAGGTCTGTGGCTGAGCTTGGTAGCATTCATCCAGTGCACCGTGGTCTGGACAGAGGTAATAAAACAGGCTTCTACAGCTGGAAGACTGAGATAAAGAGCGTCTGGAGAAGGATGCTTAACCCCTTGTGTCATAAAGATACACGGGTAGCCATGGGAATTGGTCTTAACTTGTGTGATTAGCCCACAGTTTGCTAATTTTGCTCATAACTTGCTAATTTAGCCAAGCACAAAGGCTAATGCCAACAGCCATTGCATTTTTTTTGGAATAAATAGTTTTCTCTAATTAGTTTTATGAATACAACTTCTTCTTGAGTCCAAAGAAGTAATAAAAAAA
Organism: Muraenolepis orangiensis; assembly: GCA_027704905.1. Lineage (NCBI taxonomy): Eukaryota > Metazoa > Chordata > Actinopteri > Gadiformes > Muraenolepididae > Muraenolepis > Muraenolepis orangiensis. The sequence goes on from CM051006.1 coordinate 3,186,452, forward strand.
AGTCAGAGTAGAAGAGAATGAAACAATTATGTAGAACCTAGAAATTCACTAGAATGAGATGATGTTAAATGTCAACTTTAGACGCTCTTATCACAACTTGTCTCCCATTCCCCTCAATCAATAACAATTAAAACAGAATAAAACTGATATTTATGTTCCGGGCTCCTCGGAGGGATGACGATGAGTTCATGATGAGGATGATGATGATGAAGATGACAGTTTCTTCTTCTCAGCACAGACGGTCAAACTCATCGGTCTGAATTTCACTCCAAATGCCAAATTAATTGACTGTGCGTCTCTGAGGATGTCATCTGTTCCAATAGGTTAACTCAAGAGAAACCCCCACAACACCAACATAAACCTCCACCCGCTGGAGAAGCTACACCCCCCCCCTCTTTCAGGGTTAAAGGGACGAGCGGAATATAAATCCTGCTTAATACGTTAGTGTTTCTCTCCCCAGATGAAGATAAAGAGTGTGGGACCACGCGTGTCACATGCTATTAGCGGCGGTGCGAGGGTGCGATCTCGGCGTTCCCGGCGGTGGCTTTGTTTATTTTCCTTCGGCGGGAGCCGCTGCCTTTGATCAGGGCGCGGCTAAACCCAGAGCCCCACGGGCCCCCGCTGGCTGGCCCACCGCCAAGATTGCCTGGTTTAATTTAAACCAGATCTCCGACGGCTGGACGCCATCGTGTCAGTGGCTTTATCCGCAGACAGAATCGTTAAACAGCCGTACAAGGCTGGTAAAACTCTGGTAATATAAATGTATTACATTATACTATACATATATATATTTATATATATATATATATATTTATATATATATATATATATATATATATATATATATATATATATATATAGGTCAGGTATATATATTTATATATATATATATATACACGGCCGGGTAATGCAGACGCAGCAGGGCGGAGCATGAGTACAATAAAGATAATGTCTGGTGATAATATTGAGTCAGTGCAGTGCGGAGAAGCCATGCTCAGTTAGTGGGTTAGGTTAGTGTGTGTTTATGTTTCCATATGATTTATGGTTTCCCCCCTCCCCCTCATGCTTTGGGAAACCAAAGTCGCGCACGACACTGAAAAGAGTTGTACTGATCCATCCTTCCTCCTCCTCCAGCACCACTGCTGCTGCTGCTGGTCTCCCTGGGCATGGTATCTCCCTGGGCCTGGTATCTCCCTGGGCCTGGTATCTCCCTGGGCATGGTATCTCCCTGGGCCTGCTATCTCCCTGGGCATGGTATCTCCCTGGGCATGGTATCGCCCTGGGCCTGGTATTGCCCTGGGCATGGTATCTCCCTGGGCATGGTATCTCCCTGGGCATGGTATCTCCCTGGGCCTGGTATCGCCCTGGGCCTGGTATCTCCCTGGGCATGGTATCTCCCTGGGCATGGTATCTCCCTGGGCATGGTATCTCCCTGGGCATGGTATCTCCTCAGAGGTATGCAGGCTGAGGGGAGTGAGAGAGGCACCGCGTCCGGACCACCTGGGCTGCATGAGGATGGATGGCAAATAGATGTGGAACATCCATGAAGGTCTGCCCTGCTCCTGAGGAACCCAAGGGGGAACACAGCATCAGAGAGGTGGTGCTCAGTGCTGGTTACCATAGGGGGGGAAGGTGGGGGGGGAGATGCCACTAGCGTCACCCAAAATGGTTTCAAACAGGTCAGGTTCCAGGTCAGGTTCCAGGTCAGGTTCCAGGTCAGGTTCCAGGTCAGGTTAAAACACACACCCACACATTTGTATGAATCCACCGCTGCCTGCGATGTGAATCTGCAGCTTTTTTCAGATTAACTTAAAATGTGTTGAAACGTTAAGAGAAGAATGAAGAGAGAGTACGGCAGAGAGCACGCTGCAGATTGCACAGGTTTTCTCTGAGTAGTAGTATATATACAGTATATACAGTATGTAGTGTTTTTTACACAGGTATAGTTTTTATAGTGTTTTTAGACATTAATTAATATAGTTAACAACAGCAGCAATCCGATAAAGGAGCTGATATATTGTTCAGACAGATAAAGATGTCTACCGTCAGCAGACAGGTAAGGGCGTAGGCTGTTAGACGGATGTTAATATCGTGAGCAGGCAGGTAAAGGCGGGGATAGAGAAGTTATCAGTACAGACTCTGATATTGTTAACAGGCTTGGCTCTGTTCCCTGAGTTTGGGCCCAGTTCTACCTGTTTATTGGCAGAATCCTCAGCCAAAACAGCACCCGTCTGCCCCATCTGGACCTGTGTGTGTGTGTGTGTGTGTGTGTGTGTGTGTGTGTGTGTGTGTGTGTGTGTGTCAGGGTTTCCGTTAGCCGGTATTTACCGGCTTTTAGCAGGTAAAAATTATTAAAAAACCGTCATTTAAAAACCTGCCGGTCAAAATGTCCGGTAATAATGCTCGTACTAAACTTAGATCCTGGACATTTGAGTTTTGACAGCTTTATTACTGCCCCTCCCCCCCGGAAGGGTGACCGAATGAAGTGACCAATCACCTGCCGCAGTGACCGAATGAAGTGACCAATCAGCTGCCGCTCCTCTCATTACGTCAAGCCGCCCGATGAGATGCAGGTGCAGTGATGGCAGCACTCCACGGCTATGGGGCTTTAATGTTAGCGCTCCACGGCTATGGGGCTTTAATGTTAGCGCTCCACGGCTATGGGGCTTTAATGTTAGCGCTCCACGGCTATGGGGCTTTAATGTTAGCGCTCCACGGCTATGGGGGTTTAATGTTTGCGACAGCAAAAAGTTGCCTGGTAGCCTACAGGGTAAATGTGATGCCATGTAGCCTATGTTAAAACGGACTACAGATGTTACAGGTGTTTTGAAATAGATTTTTGCGGCTAACGAGGTTTTGCTCAATCGTTCTGTTCGTTTTGTTGTTCATTAAATAGTCAAATTTATTTGAGGTCTTTGTCATTCTTTCGTCAATCTCGGTGTACATTATAGTTGCGTTTGTAATATAGACTGTTATTGAAACATGACCGCTAAGTTTCAAATCTGTCCGGTAAAATAAAATCTGTCCGGCACTTGACCGGCAAGAAAAAATCCTAGCAGAAACCCTGGTGTGTGTGTGTGTGTGTGTGTGCTGTGTGTGTGTGTGTGTGTGTGTGTGTGTGTGTGTGTGTGTGTTTCTATATTATATTATTTAGAATCAGCAGGAATTTAGGAGCCTCAGTATTACCAAGCGGGCATGGCTGATCTCCATGTGGGAGCATGCAGTCTGCCTGTGCTCATGTCTTCATACCAAGTGTTCAACCTTATTGTTCCTCCTTAATGTTCTGTACCTTCAGCAGCCCACTGACCCTGCAGTCTGCAGCCTGCTGTCTCACTGCCAGGAGCTCTCACCCATTCACTCTCTCTCTCTCTCTCTCTCTCTCTCTCTCTCTCTCTCTCTCTCTCTCTCTCTCTCTCTCTCTCTCTCTCTCTCTCTCTCTCTCTCTGGGCTGATTTTGCTTTTCTTCGTTGAAAAGCAAATGATTGATTGTTCTCTATCCCCGGGTTTGATAAATGTGTCTTTGAGTTTGTATTCTGTTCTACTATTCCATATTATTGAGAGAAAGTGTCTGTTTCCCTCCCATTTGTCACCCCATACACATCTTCACAAGAAAGCCATCCAGTGGGGTCTCGAGGACTGCAGAGAAGATCATCGGATGTGCACTTCCATGCATGGAGGAGATCTTTAGGACCAGATGTTGGAAGAAGGCCATCTCCATCACAAAGGACTGCAACCACCCTAGGCTCCATCTCTTCTCCCCCCTACCGTCTGGTTGCCGGTTGCGCAGCATCAGTACAGCAAGGACTACCAGGTTTAGGGATAGTTTTTATCCACAGGCAGTGACCTACTGAACCGCTAGGAGTGCTGCCACTTTCATCACGTTGTCATAAACATTACATACTTTACTGGACTTTCTGGACTCATCATATTAACTGTACTGTATTCATGATTCTGCTGTACTACTGGCACATTAAATGCTTTTAAAAAAAATTGAAAAAGGGTGTACATTCAACACATGTAAATATCATTTAGAAGTCACTTTGCAGCTCTTTTTTTGTTTATTTTTATGGTATATATTATTTATATTTGTATGGTATTGTTTTGGAGATGTATACTGCGGAAGGGAATGGGGAGTAAGCATTCCAATGTACTTATTGCAATTGGCTACTAAAAATATCTTGTATCTTGTGTCTGTCATATCTTGTTTCATGTCAGAGAACCAGCGTCTTGTCTCATGTCAGAGAACCAGCGTCTTGTCTCATGTCAGAGAACCAGCGTCTTGTCTCATGTCAGAGAACCAGCACCTTGTTTCATGTCAGAGAACCAGCGTCTTGTCTCATGTCAGAGAACCAGCCTCTTGTTTCATGTCAGAGAACCAGCGTCTTGTCTCATGTCAGAGAACCAGCATCTTGTCTCATGTCAGAGAACCAGCGTCTTGTCTCATGTCAGGGAACCAGCGTCTTGTCTCATGTCAGGGAACCAGCGTCTTGTCTCATGTCAGAGAACCAGCGTCTTGTCTCATGTCAGGGAACCAGCGTCTTGTCTCATGTCAGGGAACCAGCGTCTAGTTTCCACGTCTTTCCACTCCACCGTCAGGTTATTGTTATTTGGTCTTTTGCATTTGAGCTTTAAGCTTTTCCCTCATCTAAGTGATTTTTGTGTTGGACTTTGCATTTTCATCAGTAAAGACTTTATTTTGATACTTTTGTCTTGAGTCGTGCTTTTGGGTTCGGGTCCAGACTTTGGTTCTGACATTATCTACATATCGAAAGGAAATGCCAAGCTCTATGATCCTTGATTAAATAATCTCATTCCTACTGGACTGCTAAAATCCTATTAGTTAGTTTTCTACTGAATCCACTGCTGCTCTCTATTAGAGTACTACTATAATCTACACTACTCCACTCTACAAAGACTCCACTATACGCTAATCTACAGACTCCACTATACTCTAATCTACAGACTCCACTATACTCTAATCTACAGACTCCACTATACTCTAATCTACAGACTCCACTATACTCTAATCTACAGACTCCACTATACTCTAATCTACAGACTCTACTATACTCGAATCTACAGACTCCACTTTACTCTAATCTACAGACTCCACTATACTCTAATCTACAGTCTACTATACTCTAATCTACAGACTCCACTATACTCTAATCTACATAGTCTACTATACTCTAATCTACAGAGTCTACAATACTCTAATCTACAGAGTCTACTATACTCTAATCTACAGTCTACTATACTCTAATCTACAGACTCTACTATACTCTAATCTACAGACTCTACTATACTCTAATCTACAGAGTCTACTATACTCTAATCTACAGACTCTACTATACTCTAATCTACAGACTCTACTATACTCTAATCTACAGACTCCACTATACTCTAATCTACAGACTCTACTATACTCTAATCTACAGACTCCACTATACTCTAATCTACAGACTCTACTATACTCTAATCTACAGACTCTACTATACTCTAATCTACAGACTCTACTATACTCTAATCTACAGACTCCACTATACTCTAGAAAGAGAGAGAGAGAGAGAGAGAGAGAGAGAGAGAGGGGAGGAGAGAGAGAGAGAGAGAGAGAGAGAGAGAGAGAGAGAGAGAGAGAGAGAGAGAGAGAGAGAGAGAGAGAGAGAGAGAGAGAGAGAGAGAGAGAGCGAGAGAGAGAGAGAGAGAGAGAGAGAGAGAGAGAGAGAGAGAGAGAGAGAGAGAGAGGGGAGGAGAGAGAGAGAGAGAGAGAGAGAGAGAGAGAGAGAGAGAGAGAGAGAGAGAGAGAGAGAGAGAGAGAGAGAGAGAGCGAGAGAGAGAGAGAGAGAGAGAGAGAGAGAGAGAGAGAGAATGAGAGAATGAGAGAGGGAGAGAGAGAGAGAGAGAGAGAGAGAGAGAGAGAGGATTGATGTGGAGGATCCTAGTCAGGGTGTTATCCCCGCTGCAGGCCCTTCTCTCCTGCCCTCTTATGTGGGAGGAGCCCCGCGCGGCGGCCCTGAACAGGAGCCACCGGGACGCTTTGAGGAGGATGGAGTCCCTGGACCCGCTGAGCAGCGACTCCCAGGGAAGTTCGTATTTTTCCCTCCTCCTTCTCCTCCTCCGAGATGCAATACAATTTCAGTATGACGGCTATTCCCAGAGTGGGTACGTGTACCCTCAGGGGTACCGCAGTTCCATATGGGGTACCCCAACAAAACATCTGGAATGGCCTCTCTGTGTCAAAAGTAAAGCACACAGCCGCCCCTACTCTGCTTGATGATTTTTGTCTAAATGATTTTTGTCATTTTGGTTGTTTGTGTTTTTTATATTTATTATCACACCCAGACGTAGTTCATATTGTGTTTGAGCCAATGTGATTATGGCTGTGAGAGGAAGAGGGGGTGCACTGCAGGAGGTTCCCTGTGTGAGGGGTACAGGACCTGAAAGAGTTAATACACTGTCCTGTCTTCATATGTAACATCAGATAAGACATTTTACATTGTTCCCTGATGCAAAAACCTTGAAAGTGAGCCTGATTCCTTCATCTGCATTTTCTACCGTTTGTGTGTGTGCTTGGGAATAGAAACGCAATAAATAAAACGTAGCCTTGTGTTAGCATTGTGCTGCAGTTATTGGTAGCCCACGGCCCTGCTTAATGCCTCCCATAACTTGTGTCTCATAGTCATATATATATATATATATATATATATATATATATATATATAGTAAAGAAACTTGACTCAACAACATCTGAACACTTGGAAAGTTAGTCAATGTGACAAATGAAAGATGTGTGCAGCCGAGCATATGCTTGGTTTATCTTGACTTGTCTTAGTTGGTGACAAACTGCGGTTTGACTTGAGTTGAATTGTGTTGAAGATTGCTTTGTGAAAACTAAAAGTTTCTCTTTGAATTCAATTGGATTCAATCCAACGATTCAATCCAACAATAAAGAGTGACAGCACAGCCATGCTTTATACTTCAAAGGTACACACACGCAGTTTTAATTTAGTCTTGTTTTGCTACTCAAACATTTTCATATCAAAGGGATAAAAACAGTATCCGGGCCTTACGAGCAGTCGGTATGAACTGCGTTGGTGTTTGCATGGTTAGCGCTGATAATGAGTGAGAATGCACTCACATCACCCATGTCGCTTCTCTCTGTGTAAAACTAATTGATCTCGTTTTAACTAGTTTTGGTTTGATTTAGAGCGATAATAACTTTCGACGACGTCAAAACAACGACCGTTTTATTAATATATACTGCAGACCAAAAACAACATTATTTTATTGTTGTAAATTAAATAAAAATTTTAACCACAACAAAAACACTATCCTAACCATGCTGACATTGTTCAGTATTCTTCTTTAAATCAATCAAGTCTGGTTCCTCTGGGACTAAATATCCAGAGAGACGACTGAACTCCGTTTCCTTTCCAGTCATCAGAAGGATAGAAAGTAGGATGAAGCCACAGACAGACCTACACTCACACGGCCCTGGGAGCACAGCTCAACGCTCAGTGAACTGCTTACATCTGTCCCTGCAGTCTAAGCTTTATTTCTTTTTTTTTTTAAATATCCATTTTCAAGAGGTCAGCTTTTGTTCGTGTGTTTGTTCTTTCTTTCTTTTTTATTTTGAAACACAGGGCGAATGTTGAAATGTATTGTCAGGTTAAAGATGCCAAGAGATTCAGTTTCTTTATTGGATTCCTATTTAAACACAGTGACGCTGATCTGAACCATTCCTCTGATTCCATCTCTACATACAGATCGATACACATGGATTGAATCAGTGTTTTAACTTGTACTGCTGTGTTTGTGTTTAAATGAACTCAATATTCAGAGGATGGAGCTCACTAACCTTCACAGTCTGGGCTCACACTTTACATCACAGCGCGCCGTCAGCGTGGATTTAACTGAGTACCGCTGGAACCACATGTAACAGCATGTGTTTAATATGTTGTAACGTTATGGAACCACATGTAACAGCATGTATTTATTATGTTGTAACATTATGGAACCACGTATAAAAGCATGTATTTAATATTTTGTAACGTTATAGAACCACATGTAACAGCATGTGTTTAATATGTTGTAACGTTATGGAACCACATGTAACAGCATGTATTTAATATGTTGTAACGTTATGGAACCACATGTAACAGCATGTATTTATTATGTTGTAACATTATGGAACCACGTATAAAAGCATGTATTTAATATTTTGTAACGTTATAGAACCACATGTAACAGCATGTGTTTAATATGTTGTAACGTTATAGAACCACATGTTACAGCATGTGTTTAATATGTTGTAATGACATGTAACAGCATGTATTTAATATGTTGTAACGTTATAGAACCACATGTAACAGCATGTATTTAATATGTTGTAACGTTATGGAACATGTGACTGCACAGTGTGGTTAGGGTCAGGGGTCAAAGTAAGATAAAGGCCAAACTAGTCAATCCCCAACATACAGAGAGGAACAAAACAACATAACAACAACTGTTTATATCAATATAAACGCATCGTTCATTTCAAACTGCTTTTGTGTCAGGATTATTCCCTGAACTCTTGTTGTTGGAGCGTTCTGGGAGTTCCAGGTTCGATCCCTGCCAACCTGGCCCATGTCTGTAATCAACGTCTCTTTGGTCCGATTAGTTTTCTTTTATCAATCAGGACAATCTCAAATGGTTTTCCTGATTTGAGTGATTCACAGAACATGAGATGGTCATCTGCTGAGTCAGCAAGTGACTCTAAACCTTCTCTGTTTTACTGCCATATACAAATACTTACTATGCTAATAAAAGCATTTGACAAGCAAGCAGAGTGCACTAATGTTGCTGACGACAACACACACACACACACACACACACACACACAAACAGATCCATCACAAATATAACGTTTTATTTGTCTTATGGTGTAGCTTTCTGAAGGTGGTGCCGGAGACAGACAGACAGAGACAGACAGACAATGAGACATGAGGACACAGAGAGACACAGAGAGACACAGAGACAGACAGACAGAGACAGACAGACAATGAGACATGAGGACACAGAGAGACACAGAGAGACACAGAGACAGACAGACAGAGACAGACAAACGGAGAGAGACAGACAGACAGCGTTCTGAAGGCGGTGCCGTTACTGATCATCAACAGAGGAAGACAGTCAGACAGACAGACGTACACACAGAGAGACAGACATGTTTTGTAAGTGCCTGACTGCTGAATGATTGGACGTATGGATGGATGAACAATGAAGGGATGGATGGGTGAATGCAGAGGAGAGACAGAAGAGCAGAGACACAGAGACACAGAGACACAGAGACACAGAGAGAGAGAGAGAGAGAGAGAGAGAGAGAGCGAGAGAGAGAGAGAGAGAGAGAGAGAGAGAGAGAGAGAGAGAGAGAGAGAGAGAGACAAACAGGAGGACATTACATTAAATTAAATTAAAACGCACACTCTGTGAGGGGCCAGGGTAAAGCTGGGCTCTTTAAGACCTTGTCACGTACTCCCGGTAGACCTAACCCTGTTTCCACGCTCGGCAAATTTAATCAAGGTGACTTCTTCTCCTCCTACTCCTCGTCCTCCTCCTCCTATGCAGAGCTCCCAAGAGGAGGCAAGGTGGAGTCTCTCTGGTACCCGACATATGCTGAGATGCGTCCTCAAGGATCTTCCTGCTTTTAGATCTCCTGCCTGCTGCTCCCTCTTGGCCCTGACCCCATGACCTCCCCCTTATGTCCATCCATCCATCAACTCATCCATGAATCAAACACTAGATCAATTCATCCATCTATTAAAGCAAATAATTCATCAATTCATCCATCCATCTATGTATTCATTCAGTGTACTCAAATTTCTAAACAACTATGATACAAATACTGTTGCTGCACCTCAGCGCTTTTGTCATTAGTACCGTATTGACCCGATTATAAGTCGACCCCGATTATAAGACGACCCCTCTTTTTCAAGACTCATTTTTGGAAAAATACCTTTTTGAAGACCAAATCTTTTTTTTATAAAGAAAATAATTTTATTTGAAAATAATGATAACACACATCACACATTGTGTTCAAATTTGCCTAACTTGGCAAACAAAAACAAAACAGGCTAGATAGATTGCAATGAAACAGTAGTGCAATAAAACGGTAGTGCAATAAAACAGTAGAGCTAGAGTTACCTTTCCGTAGTAACCTGAAAACTGTCTCTCCCTCTTCTCTCTCCGCATCTGTCCTATCCTCACTACCATCCCCCCAACAATTCTCTCTCTTGTCGGTAGAGGAAGCCTCCTCCACTCTGACTTCCTCTCTCCTCCTCCTTCGACTCTCTCTGTCCTCTCACCTCCAGACCAGCACGAGCCTCTCCTCCACCTCCTTGGTTGTCTGAACCTACAGACCGGAATCTCTCCTATCATTCCTGTCCAAAACCCTTGAACGTACTGTCTCCTCACAACTTTCATCCTATCTCTCCCAGAACAACCTACTCGACCCTCACCAGTCAGGCTTCAAGGCTGTGCACTCCACGGAGACGGCACTGCTCGCAGTGACAGAGTCTCTTCGTGATGCCAGAAGCTCGTCCCTCTCATCAGTACTGATCTTTCTCCTAACCTGCTCCCTCATATCCTCTTACCTGCTCCCTCGTACCCTCTTAACTGCTTCCTCGTACCCTCTTACCTGCGCCCTCATACCCTCTTATCTGCTCCCTCATATCCTCTTACCTGCTCCCTCGTACCCTCTTAACTGCTCCCTCATACCCTCTTACCTGCTCCCTCATACCCTCTTACCTGCTCCCTCATACCCTCTTATCTGCTCCCTCATATCCTCTTACCTGCTCCCTCGTACCCTCTTACCTGCTCCCTCATACCCTCTTATCTGCTCCCTCATACCCTCTTATCTGCTCCCTCATATCCTCTTATCTGCTCCCTCGTACCCTCTTAACTGCTCCCTCATACCCTCTTATCTGCTCCCTCATATCCTCTTACCTGCTCTCTCATACCCTCTTATCTGCTCCCTCATACCCTCTTATCTGCTCCCTCATACCCTCTTACCTGCTCCCTCGTACCCTCTTATCTGCTCCCTCGTACCCTCTTATCTGCTCCCTTGTAACCTGTTACCCGTACCCTCGTACCCTTGCACACCACTGCCGCTCAGCACTCCTCAAAGCTCAGGGCGGAGGCAAAACACAAAAAAACTAAAGGATCTCCATTTCTTTATTATGGTGTCACTCAACCCGGGAAAAGGAGGAGGGGGGGGAGAGGGAGGAGGAGGAGGAGGGGGAGGAGGAGGAGGAAGAGGGGGAGGAGGGGGAGGAGGGGGAGGAGGGGGAGGAGAGGGAGGAGGAGGAGGAGGAGAGGGAGGAGGAGGAGGAGGAGGAGGAGGGGAGGAGGAGGAGGAGGAGGAGGGGGAGGAAGAGGGGGAGGAGGGGGAGGAGGAGGAGGAGGGGGAGGAAGAGGGGGAGGAGGGGGAGGAGGGGGAGGAGGGGGAGGAGGAGAGCAAGAGATGCCAGTCATGGTGGATTTATGAAGGGCCATGTAATGTTCTTCCTCATAAGCAGTGTTAGAGTGCACATATTGATTTAGCCTCTGCGGCAAGAAGGGAAATCCAAATGGGTTCTGAATTGAGGCCGACTCCTAAACCCCGGCCGGCAGAAGCTGATTAATGACGCTCTGGGCCACCGTACCTCTGTTTCTACCGTCCCACCGATAACCCATTATACCCCGTCATGGACATGTTTAAAGGGCCTTAACGTCTAATACAACAGACCATCTGGCCGTTTGGCGTTTAACCAAAGTGACCCGTGGTGAATAATAGTCATTATCACCGGGCACCTTTCACCCCCACATCCCTGTTCTACCTCACAGTAATGACCTTGATCAGAACAATCCCACAGGTCACGCGTGTTCTACTGAACCAGACTCACACTCCCTCCCTCTGGAGGTGAATCCTTATTGTTTCTCTGCCTTGAGTCTGTCTTGAGACGTGAAGAAGAGCATCACAGCTCATTGGTTCCAAAGAAAAACACTAACTTATCATCTCTATTTCTATCAGACACTGATATATATTAGATTCTCTGGGGTTCACGTTCAGATCCTCAATGAGGATGAAGGCTTGTTGTAAATGAGGAGTTATCATTTTATACATGAAACGATAACGGGTTCACATATGGAATGGCTCTGTGACTAACCTGTCATAAGGCCACTTAAAGCCTTATTGGTTCACTAAGGGCCAAAGGGTAATGGAAACTATAATATATAATAATAATAATAATAAAAAGTATTATTAATAATAGAGAGAGAGAGAGAGAGAGAGAGAGAGAGAGAGAGAGAGAGAGAGAGAGAGAGAGAGAGAGAGAGAGAGAGAGAGAGAGAGAGAGAGAGAGAGAGAGAGAGAGAGAGAGAGAGAGAGAGAGAGAGAGAGAGAGAGGATTAAAGATTGGTTAAGGATTAATAATCAGGTCACCAGAAATGCCCTTCAATCCCACATTTAGATTCTGCTTCAATCTCCCCTTGAATATGTAAGCATCCGCTAGAAGGCCGAGATCAATACCAGGATCTATTAATTAGATCTATTGTATTTCATTGCAGGCCCACGTCGGTTGGTCCAGCTTCTAGCTCTAATTACAATACAACGGGCCCGTATGTTAACACAAGGGGGAGCGTGATGAGCGCTGACGAGCCAATTACAACAATGTCCACTTGTGAGATCAATGTCAGGGCTTGGTTGGGACCCAAAAGAGTGATAGAAGCCAGGAACAATAATATATATTTTAATCGACCAGCGGGCTCGCTGATTAGGCTGAGCAGATGCAGTCCAATGAAAAACAAATCCCGAAAGATACAAAACAGGCAGAGTCCAAACACGTCGTCAAGGTAACAGGTCGGTAACAGGATGTCCAGGGTTGAGGCAAAAGTACAAAAACGCTGAGGCAAAACACAAAGTCATAATCCAGGCAATGGTCGAACAACAGAATACAATGCGTGGCAGACAAGACATGGTATAGACACATCCAGGAAGCCAGCAGAGATCCAGGACTAGGAGCGGAAGAGCTGGGTTGGACCGTGACAGGACCCCTCTACGGACAAGATACAAGATACAAGATTTGCATTGGCCATTTGTAACAAGTACATAGGAACGTTTACTCCCCATTCCCTCCCGCAGTATCAATCTCAAAAACAACACCATAAAAATATAAATAATATATACAATAAAATAAACCAAAAAAGAGAAGCAAAGTGACTTAAATGATTTTGGAGACGAGGGTTCGCTCCAAAATGTGTCTGGCAGGCACCCAGCTTCTCTCCTTTGGCACGTAACCTTCCCAGTCAGCCAGGTATTTAAATAAGAACGATTCCATTTGTTCCATCGGGTTTATTAAAGGACTACAACAATATACAAACAAGTCTCGGACGACCGCGGGTGTGTTTACAAATAGCGCCTCAGCTTCCTGTTCCGGTCGCTGCGCTACTGTGCAGGGCCGTCTCTTATAGAGGCGCTGTATAGCATATTCTCTATCTCCCCCACAGTCTTTAACATACCAATGTATAAAGGCTGAGAAAAATATAAATAACCAAACACACAAAAATGTGAATAAATGCCTGTATAACCCACCCCCAGATTATGTGATTGTAAATCATGTGTCCATTATGTGACTAGCCCATGGAATAGTCCCTGTGCCAGGCAGGCGCTCTGGTTGCCCTGGTGGATCGGCGTAATTCCGCCCTCGGTGCAGGGGGCGACGCATTGGGCCCCGATGAGGGATCGGCTCCCGGGTCCAAAGGGGCCGGTGGTGACGCCCGAAGGATCGTGTGCGAATCGGGCGGCGTCCCACGCCGGGGTTGGCTCGCCAACATGAGTACCGGTGGCGATGTGGGGGTCACAGGGCCGCAGTAGAGGTCAGGCAGACGTGGTGTGACAACAAGTGCTGGTAGGGTGACACGGGTCGCCAGGTCATCGTAAATTGATCGAGGAGGCGGAAGGTCGTTGCGAACAGGGCTGAACTTGCGTAGGAACCTCCTGTTCCGAAGTGTGACTCTGCCCGAGCCGTCGATCTTGACCACGTATTGGTCATGCTGGCGTACCTCCACAACACTGCCTGTCCTGTCCCATTTGTTGGGGTAGGGCCCTGTCTGGTTCTGTACACGGACCATGTCCCCTACCATGAGTGGCGGGAGGCGTTTTGTGTGCTCCGCCCAGGCATCAGCTGTGCGGATGTGGCGTTTGCGGAGAGCCTCCTCCCTTGCCGTCAGTGTCTCACGCCAGGTCTCGTGTGGTCTGTACTTCCCAGGTACAACCGGGATGAAGTCACGTATCGGGCGGCCGAAGACACACATTGCCGGAGATATCTTTGTGTCAGGGTCAGGTGTGTTACGATATTGCAGGATCGCTCTCTGCACAGCATCTGTGTCAAGCTCCCCCTTTGGGCCGGTGTTGTCGGTGATAAGGCGTTTCATTGTCTTCACCCCAATCTCAGCGCGGCAGTTGCTGTGGGGGAAGGCCACAGACGAGAGGCGGTGGTGTACGCCCCATCTGTATAGAAATGACCTGGTCTCAGTGGAGGTGAACTCTGGGCCCCCGTCCGATGTGAGCTCTTCTGGCGTCCCGTACGTCACGAAGGCCCGACGTAGGTGATTTATGAGGCCGGCTGCGCCCCCCGTCGACTTCGAGATGATCGGCCAGTTTGAGTACCGGTCCACCGTCACGAGGTAGTGCACGCCCCTGTGCATAAAGAAGTCCGAACACACCGCCTGAAAGGGGTAAACAGCTGGGATAGGCGGGGTTGGCGGCGCTCCAGGCTGTGAAGGTGCCATCCGGTGGCAGTGCTCGCAGTTCCTCCGAGTGGCGCTGATGTCAGCCGACATGCCTGGCCAGAACACGGAGGATTCTGCGCGGGCGGTCATCATCGATACACCCTGGTGGGCAGCGTGTAGGGCGCTCAGCACTTCTCTGCGGAGTGAGGGTGGTATAATCACTCTGTCCTTGTACAGGACCACCCCGTCAGTTGATGTGATGTTCTCACGGTACTGGTGGAAGTCACGGATCGTCTTCGGCATCTCGAACTTCGAGTTGGGGATGCCGTCCGTCGCCATTTCCTCCAGAGTGCGCATCTCACCGTCGCTGCTGGTGGCCTCCCTGACGCGATCCCATGTCACTGACCGCAATGATTCGAGGCCCGCGGCGCACCATACCAGGTCGTCCTCCTCAGTGTCGTCGTCATTCCCTGGCTCAGTCTGGCGTAGGAAAGACAGTACATCAGTGTGCGTACTGGGTGGGAGGTGGGCCACTACGGCGTTGTCATCCGGAAGGTCCATAAGTGATGGCCGTGTGGTGCCAACCGGCCTACGTGACATGGCATCCGCCGCCTTGTTCCTCATGCCCGGGACATGCACGATGCGGAAGCGATAACGCAAGGTCTTCTCCTTGAGGTTCCGCAGACGGGGGTTCGGTATGTCATCGAGCGCCCGGTCTGCAAGGAGTCTCAGCAGCGGCTTATGGTCTACCGCTACGATCAAGTCCTCGCATCCCAACACAAAGTAGCGTGCCTTGTCCAATGCGTCCGCGACCGCGAGAGCCTCGCCCTCTATGGGCGCGTATCTGGACTCCGCCGCATGCGTGAATCTGCTGCCAACCAGGGTTATTTTCCAACCATCGGTGCAGCAGAAGGGTCTGACTGGCGTACATCGGCAGTGTTTCTGGAATAACCAGAATCCAATGCCCTCCTTTGACCAGTCCGTGGCGATACATGTTGGCTTGGTTTTGTCAAAGATGCGGACACCACGCTCAATTTCTTGGATGATCACATCCTTTGACTCACGGAATATCTCTTCCAACTCCGTGGACCACTCGAAGCGTTCTCCACTCTTCAGGAGCTTCCGGAATGGCTGCATACGCTCGGCCATGCTGAAGGCGTAGGCCACCTGGTTGACCAGCCCGAACCACGATCTGATGTCCGTTACATTACGTGGTTGTGGGAAGTCGTGTATCGCCTCCAGGTAGCGACTGCATGGTCGCACGTCAGTCATGGTGATTGTGAAGCCCGCAAAGTCCACCGTGGGTGCGCTAAAGACGAACTTCTCCGGGTTGAGGGTTATTCCATTCCGGCCGCATATGTCCAGCCATTGGACCGCCTGGAAGTAGCTCTCCTCGATCGTGTCTGACCATAGTAGCGTGTCGTCTATGCACTTGGTTTTGTTGCCTATGTCCGCGACAACCTCGTCGTACCGTCGCGAGTAACCGTCCCCCGATGCTATGTACCCCTGTGGGGCCGACAGGTACCGGTAGCGCCCCCATGGAGTTATGAATGTTGTCTTGTGGCGATCGTCCTTGTGTAGTGGGACGCTGTGGTAACCGTTCCAGGCATCGAACACAGTCTTGAGTTTCCCGTTGGGCACACATCTCGCTTGGTGGAATGGAGATTGGGTGTGGTGGGTCTCGCGGAGTGCATACCTGTTCAGGGCCTGGAAGTCGACAGTGCGTCGTGGTTTGCCTGTCTTCTTCGCGCAGATCACCATGCGATGACACCACGTCACCGGTGTACCGATAGGTACTTCCTCCAACACGCCGAGGCGGACGTCCTGGTCGAGGCCTGCCTTTACCTCCTCTTGCCAGTGTAGGGCCACGGGTATGGGGGTGTGACAGGCAACCGGTGTCGCATCCTCATTAAGCATGAGGCGGAGTGGTGGGCCGGTCATTTTCGGTAGTGTCTGGTGGGGGCACGTATTAAATGTGCTCTGGGCGTACAGTTCTAATAAATGTCTCCGTAACGCCTTCCTGTTAGCCTCAATCGCCAACATGGGGAGCGTGGTCGGCCTGGTCGGCGGCTCTGCACGCCGCGGGCAGTCACACACTTCTGAGGTTGCCAGATTCACCTCCCCGAGTGTTGGGAACTGGGCGGAGATCATTCCCAGGTCCACGCAGGCTGCGCGGGAGAGAAATATGCTGTCTGAAGTGTCCGTCACATACGCGATTTGGCGCGTCTCCAACCTTCGAGCGTCACCACTGTTGCCGGCGAATCTGACTACCGCAGCTCCGAGGATCCGAATTCCCTTATTGTTCGCAGCCTTCATGGTCATGGATACGGGAATGAGGTCCTCTGTGCTTAGGCCCATTTGTTGAGCGACTTTAATGCCAATCAGGCAGCTTTGGCATCCCGTATCGGCCATGGCAGGCAGGGATACTGCACGGGTGCGTTTGAGGAGGTCAAAACCCAGAGCCTTGTAATCCTCCTGCTCGGTGGTGAGAGTGAGGTTGACGTATGGCTGTGGGCTGGACGCACGTTTCATCCACTTGTCGCACATGTCATCGTACAAATGGTGAGCGAGGGGAAGTGTGCGTAACTCGCCATCTGCGCTGACTGTGCATAGCTCAACGAAGGCTGCTGTCTGCTCGTCACACGTCCAGTCGGTCTCCTCGGGTGGGGGCCTAGTCAATCGGCCACCCAGGCAGGCCCTCTCGAGGTGATTCTGGCGGCCACACTTCCGACACTTTTTACCGTATGCGGGGCACTCGGCACGTCTAGCGTGCCACTGGGGTGTTTTACCGTGGCCCACCTCGCCGCAGTGGATGCATACCCCTTCGGGCTTGGCCTTTGGTTTCTCTAGCCTGGCTCCTCCTCTGGCGCGGGTGTCCTGTTGTCTCCCCCGCCGGTACGAACTGCTGACCGTGTCCGCGCTCTGAGGGTCGAGTAGGCGCGATGCCGAGCGCTTTCCAGACTCCTTAGCCTCGATATACTCGATCATGTCCTTCAGTGGCATGTTCTGGTTCTTCTCACCGAGCAGGTCGAGCTGTATTTCCGAGTCTGCGATGCCACGGGCAATCACATCGCGTAGGATCTCCTCTGTGAAGTCGTTGACTCGGTCGCACCCCGTCCTAGTGCATCTCATCTGGTACTTGCACGTGTCCGCCTGCCCCTTGATGCGGGCGTGGAACGACCGGATGGGCTCTTCATATCCCTGCCGCATGTTAGACAGGGCTGCCCGAGCTACCATGGTGTTCTCTGCGCGAACGGCGAGTGCCTTCATGGCCACGAGAACGTCTTCCTCGTCGTTGCCCGCTAGGCTCCTGCCCGCCGCACGTGTGAGGTCCTTCCTCAGATCCTCCTCGCAGCACTCCAGTAGCTGTGAGACTATGTCGGGCCCGACCAGCTTGGTGCCTGTCTTGTACTCACCCCAGCGGGTTACAAAGTATGACCAGGCCTCGCCCGTTCCGGCCAGTGCTATGGAGGGACGCTTTAGCTTCTCCATTTTAGCATTTGCGCCCGGCGCACTGGGGGCTGTGACATGTACAGTGGCGTGTACACCTAACATGGCTGCCACCACTGCCGCCGCTGCATGCTCAGCTACATAGTCACAACCCTCAATAGGGCACTCTGCACTTATAAGCACCATTGACAGTTACTTGGATGAATAATTATAATAGCTTGCTTCCAATGTATAAAAAAAACAATTACTTCAGACTACAGCTGTAGCTCCAACAAAAAAAAATCCCTTTCAGCATCTTCCGTTGTAGAGCTAATAATAAAAGTCCACTATAATCCAATGAAATTATCCTGTACATGAAAGTAAACAATCCATACCAATTGTCAACGTTAACAGTGTACTGGTCCTTTAAATCGACATGGTGCCGTGTTTGCCGACGGCTCCGTCGACTATCCGACTTTCTCCGTGGTCTGTTTGCGCACCTCGTCGTCCTCCTCCAATCCACTGATCATATCCGTTGGGTTACATCCAGATGTTTGTATATAAATAAGAACGATTCCATTTGTTCCATCCGGTTTATTAAAGGACTACAACAATATACAAACAAGTCTCGGACGACCGCGGGTGTGTTTACAAATAGCGCCTCAGCTTCCTGTTCCGGTCGCTGCGCTACTGTGCAGGGCCGTCTCTTATAGAGGCGCTGTATAGCATATTCTCTAGAAGACCACATCCCCAGCGTCGCACCTTGAGTAACCTCTTGACCGTGAACGCCTCTCCTCCATCGATGATCCTAGGTGGAGGAGGAGGGAGAGGAGGGAGGGACAAGGGACTAGAGAACACAGGTTTTATCTGTGACACATGAAATGATGGGTGAATGCAGCCCATAGTCAGAGGAAGAGCCAGCCTGACCGTGCATGGGTTAATGATCTTAGAAATGGGGAAAGGACCTACAAACCTAATTTGAACCTAATAATGGCGCTAGTTTTATCAACGTTACCCT
Source organism: Muraenolepis orangiensis (assembly GCA_027704905.1). Lineage (NCBI taxonomy): Eukaryota > Metazoa > Chordata > Actinopteri > Gadiformes > Muraenolepididae > Muraenolepis > Muraenolepis orangiensis. The sequence continues at coordinate 3,205,650 of CM051006.1, forward strand.
CTGACCTGCCTTTTAGCGCGGAGCAGCTGTACGGTAGGCCTGCACCTTATAACGCAGTGACGACTGACGTAGCATGGCAACATCTTGGACCAGGTGGTGGCGTTAGCTGATGACATATAGCGTAGGGCCACCTCCAACTTCTGGTTTGTTGCTTTCTGTCTGGCCATTGGTCTGAGGGTGATATCCGGAAGACAGACTAGAGGATGCTCCCAGCAGCTTCCAAAAAGCCTGCCAAAAACAGGCAGAGAACTGTGGTCCCGTGTCAGACACAATGTCAGTTGGCAGACTGAATCCTAAACACATGGGTAATCATCAGATCAGCTGTCTCCTTAGCGGAGGGTAGTTTAGGCAGTGGCACTAGATGAGCCGCTTCGGAAAAACCGTTGACAATGGTCAGGATGCAGGTGTTACCATCCGAAGAGGGGAGACCAGTGACAAAATCACAAGAGTACAAGGTCCTCGGGGATTCGGCAGTGGTCTGAGGAGCCCAGCCGGAGGTCGATTGCTCAACTTATTCCGTGAGCAGACGTGACACGCAGGGACATAAGCCTTCACGCCATCCCTTAAAGTTGACCACCATAAACAAGTCGACCTGGGGGCACAACACTTGGTTCTGGTTCTCAACGTTTTTAGCCAGCAGTTCCCGGTTCCCGACATCCTAATTCTTCTCGATTGGCATAAACCGATGAAAAAAATAAGTGCACAGGTGTAACTTGTTGTCCGCTGGTGACCTCTGAGAGAGAATCCCTCCGACTCCCATCTCGGAGACATCTACCACCACCACAAACTGAAGGTCAGGGTCTGGAATAGTCAGGACTGGTGCAGATGTGATCTTGAGCACCTCAAACGCCTCCTCAGCCAGTCTTTTCCACACGAACGGCTGCTTGACAGTTGGTGAGGGCAGTAAGGGGAGCGGCCACCGAACTTTAATCCCTGATGAATCGTCGATAAAAATATGCAAAACCTAAAAAACGCTGCAGTTCCCGTCTGGAGGTGGAGGCAGGCCGCTCGGTCACAGCTGCCACCTCGACAGGATCCATCTTAATTTCATGAGAAATACATAAAACCCAGAAAAGACATCTCCGTGACATGAAATTCACACTTCTCAGCTTTAACATACAGCTGGTTCTCGAGCAGCCTCTGGAGTACTTGGCGATTGTGGTTGTGAGGACTATCTAGGGATGCGGAAACTAATTAATGAAATCTCTGAGTACATCGTTGACTAGAGCCTGAAAAACAGCTGGTGCATTGGACAACCCGAACGGAACCACCAGATACTCGTAGTGGCCAGTCGTGGTATTAAATGCTGTCTTCCAGGAGTCTTGCGGAGAAGTTAGCATAAAGATAGCATCACCGCTTCATGAATGCTCTGGGAGAGAAGGAGGCTGAGCAGGACGGTTGCCATGGTGAAGCCGAGCATGGGGGGACGGGGTTAAGCAGCCAGCGTGGGGCGGAGGGAAGGGAAAGGAGCAGTGGGGAGCGTCTCCGCCGGGCCTCTCGGCGTGTTAGATCTCAGCGTGGGAGCAGTCAGAACACATGTCTGACAGCAGGGGATGGGGACCTCCCAGGAGACCAGCTCCTTCCCAGAGACGCTAGTCCTCATAGTAAAGTCCTCATTGCAGGGGCAGGGAAGTCTAGTGGTGAACACCCATGCCTGCAGCCTTACCTGTAGGCATCCCAGAGCAAGATGCCCCCTAGCCCCTGCCTGCTCTTTAACCACTGATCAATAAATAAGTACTATAAGTCGCTTTAGATAAAGCGTGCTAGTGGTGGTGGTTAGGGTTTGACTTCCCGCCAAAAGGTTCTGCGTTCGAACCCCAATATAAAGTCTACCCATATTTGCTTTGGATAAAAGCGTCTGCTAAACGCTGAATAGTAAATCATTCATCTTGGTAACTGGTCCTCAGAGAGCACTTTGCTGCATGGCAGAGAACCGACAGAGAGAGAAGGCGTGCACACCCATACACACCCATGCACACGTGTGTATGGGTGTGCACACGTGTGTACACCCATACACACGTGTGCACGCCCATGCACACGTGTGCACGTGTGAAGCACACATGCGCTTCGTCTCACACAAAGAAGTGTTTGAGTTCAAATTCAGGGTGTTTTTGAGTTGGAAAAACAGTTAAAAACAAAACAGCTGATATAAGACTTTGTGTGTGTGTGTGTGTGTATGTATGTGTGTGTGTGTGTATGTGTGCGTGTGCATGTGCATGTGCGCGCGTGTGTGTGCGTGTGCGTGCGTGTGTGCATGTGTGTGTGTGTGTGTGTGTGCGTGTGTGTGTGTGCGTGTGTGTGTGTGTGTGTGTATGTGTGTGTGTGTATATGTGTGCGTGTGCGTGTGTGTGTGTGTGTGTGTGTGTGTATATGTGTGTGTGTGTGCGTGTGTGTGTGTGCGAATGTGTGCGAATGTGTGCGTGTGCGTGTGTGTGTGTGTGTGTGTGTGTGTGTGTGTGCGTGCGTGTGTGTGCGCGCATGTGGGTGTGCATGTGCGTGTGTGTGTGTGTGTGTGTGTGTGTGTGCGTGTGTGTGTGTGTGCATGTGCATGTGTGTGCGTGCGTGTGTGTGTGTGTGTGCGTGTGTGTGTGTGTGTGTGTGTGTGTGTGTGTGTGTGTGTGTGTGCGTGTGTGTGTGTGTGTGTGTGTGTGTGTGTGTGTGTGTGTGTGTGTGTGTGTGTGTGTGTGTGCATTGTAGATGCTCTCAGCTCAGTTCCAGGATAGGAAACTGAGCTGCACATGTTTTGTTCCGACACTAACTGAGTGGCTTTAACACTCATCAGAAGAAACTCTGAGAGTATTTAGATATTCTAAATTCTTGAGTAAATGTCGATAATATATATATATATACAGCATGAAAAGAGATCACATGGGGACGGCAGCGCTCCCATTAAAACCCTCAAGTCTCATCTGCACTGAGTTCTACATGTAGTACTCAGTACTACTACTACATGTAGTCCTAACCCCTACTCCCTAGTCCTTGACGGCAGGCATCCACAAACCAATCCACTGCAAGTGTCTCTGGATAACAGCTCCCCTAACAGCTAAAGGACTAAATAACACACAGGTGGAAGCAGCGGCGGTGTGTAGCTCCTCAGAGATGATGTCCGTCCATTGTGTTGTGCTTTTCTCCCGGTAGCAGCGCTGTGCGGTGGTGAAAAACACGGTGTGAAGCGTGGCGATAGGCCAGCAAACAGGACAAGGAGAGAGAGAGAGAGAGAGAGAGAGAGAGAGAGAGAGAGAGAGAGAGAGAGAGAGAGAGAGAGAGAGAGAGAGAGAGAGAGAGAGAGAGAGAGAACACAACAGGAAGCAGAAAGGCCACAGCCTCCTGCGCTATCGCAGCCTCTGCCAGAAACAAGACACCAACCATTAATCACTGCTGGCTGCACACTCACACTGAGGAATACACACACACACACACACACACACTCACACACTGAGGGATACACTCACACACACACACACACACACACACACACACACACACACACACACACACACACACACACACACACACACTCACACACTGAGGGATACACTCACACACTGAGGAATACACTCACACACACACTGAGGAATACACTCACACACACACACACACACACACTGTGGAATACACTCTCACACTCACACACACACACACACACACTTACACACTGAGGGATACACTCACACACACACACACACACACACACTGTGGAATACACTCACACACACACACACACAC
>CM051006.1:3214375-3219375 GCA_027704905.1 Muraenolepis orangiensis
CCCAACAGAATGACTCCCCCCAAACAGCATGACTCCCCCCAACAGAATTACTCCCCCCAAACAGCATGACTCCCCCAAACAGAATGACTCCCCCCCTCAACAGAAAGACAAAGACATCCCTTAGACATCCGGCAAAATCTGGACACAATCTGCACTCAATCGGCAAGAAACGGCAATGAATAATTTCTCCAAATCATCACGACAGCGTCCCGATCCACAGGACACCGTCCAGACACCGTCCAGACAACACAGGACACCGTCCAGACACCGTCCAGACACCGTCCAGACACCGTCCAGACACCGTCCAGACACCGTCCAGACAACACAGGACACCGTCCAGACACCGTCCAGACAACACAGGACATTGTTACCATTTTGATCCGATACAGCAGAATCTGTCATGACAATCTGTCACGATTGCAATCCAGACAAGACAAAATCGGCTGAGTTTCCCTAATGTTACGGGACGCACTGTACTGTACACTATACTGTCGGGAGTGCTTCACTATACTGTCGGGAGTGCTCGGCCGACCTCTCTGGACCTTTCCAGATCCGTAGGACTCTGTTACAAATGTATATGACTTCAGACAAAGATAGGACTGTCCAGATCATTGAAGATAGTAATCTGACTTTTTCACTTTTCGTAACGGGAGCCATAATTGACAATGTGTGATTAAGGCTTTAGGGGAGAGCATTCCATAGCTTGGGCAATACTGCCTGAAAGACTTGGTTACCAGGGTTTTTTTAGCGGGTACATGGGACAGAAAGTTTGATGAGATGATTTGACCTGAGAGAGCGAGCTGAGAAGCGGGAGTGAAGCAGGTCAGCCCCATAAGCAGAGGCCTACACTGAAGAGCTCTGAATGAGGGTGACGATATAGAACTGAATCCTGTAACCAACGGGGAGCCAGTGAAGAGACTTGAGCCCAGGGCTTATGTGAGACCATCTACTATACCACACTAGATAATACTACTACTAGATAATACTACTACTAGATAATACTACTACTAGATAATACTACTACTAGATAATACTACTACTAGATAATACTACTACTAGATAATACTACTACTAGATACTACTACTACTAGATAATACGACTACTAGATACTACTACTACTAGATAATACTACTACTAGATAATACTACTACTAGATAATACTACTACTAGATAATACTACTACTAGATAATACTACTACTAGATAATACTACTACAAGGTAATACTACTATACTATACTCCGTTACGTCCGTCTGACTAGAACAACCGGGGGGGGGGGAGTAGACACGGTTCACCACTGCTACACTGCTACTGGATAATTCTACTATACTAGGTAATACTACTATACTAGATAATACTACTATACTAGATAATACTACTATACTAGGTAAAACTACTATACTAGTACTAGATAGAACAGGGAGCCAGTGAGACTTGAGCACAGGGCTTATGTGAGACCATATACTATACCACACTAGATAATAGATAGATTGCAGGACTCAGGAGACATCTGTAAGTAAAAACATATTTTTAAGACATGCTTAAAACATGCTTTGCATGTTAAACCACATAGCATGTTTAAAACCACAATGCCACATGTTTAAAACTACAAAGAAGTATGTTTTAAACCACAAAGCATATTTTAAACCAATTTACATGTCTGAAACCCATGTAGGACATTTTAAGGGTTATGTAGCGTGTTTCAAACATGCTACATAACCCTTTCATAATTTTCCCAAATACTTTGTTGTCCAATCGTTCAGGTGAACAATATAAATCAATATAAAATTATCAAAGGGTGTAACTGTATAACTGTACAGTCATCACTCTAGCTTACAAAGTGGTGGAAGTCATCACTTCCACCATCTTCACAGCCAAGAGGGACCGTGAGGGAATCTATTTCCTGTCACTTCCTGTCATCTACAACCTGTTTTCAATTAAAGTCACAAGCCGCCTCACTATTCACTTATTCATTTCTAGGATGAATTCAAGAAGCATAGAATCGGAATTACAAATACCTTAATTGTCATTGTACAAGTACAACTCAATTGTAAAACATATGGTATTTACTTTGAGACACACTGAATTAATACCATTGTACACCACTAAAACTGAATTGCGTTTGAACATATGCTTCTACGACAATACCACAACATCCATTTGGAAATAATTGTAGATGTCCCAAACAGCAACTGTTATTAGCCAGTTGCATTTATTGGTTGATACACAAATAGACCACCTCCATAACTAATAGCTGGGCTACATATCATCCATGCTTAAAGGACGGTTGTTACAATCACAGCTTCGAGGCGTCACAACCAAGAGCAAAAGAAAAAAAATGTAAAAGCTCACGTTATTAACTTGCTAGCAAACAATGTGGTGAAAAGATATCGCCAGAAGATGTGTTTATCTGTGTTATCCTGTATGGAGCAAATCTACCAAAATGGTTAATGTGAAAGCAGCCTTAACGTCCTTTAAGAAGCTTCAGGGTGTTTTAGTGTCTTGTAGTGTTCTTGTAGCTTGAGTGTCATACAGCCTCGGTGTCTGTTAGTTTTAATGTCTTACATCGTCCATCCATATTGTCTTGAAGCTTGCAGTCATTCTGAAAACCTTGAGAAGCTGAAAATAAAACCTTTCTTCAAACTCAAACCACCAATCCATCCGGCTCCAACGAGTGATAATAAACACATTACAGTCAGACTTGAAGACATTAAACTGTCCTTCAGTTGTCAATCACTGTGGCTGTCTGGCTGCTCATTGGACACTTCATTCGAAAGATTTATAAGATCTAAACTAATCTATAAATGCAAATGACCATAAATGAGGTTAATTCAACAACAACAAAAAACAGAAACGTGACTTAAATTATGTTTATATTTATGTTTAAAATAGTTTATTTTAAGAGAGAGAGAGAGAGAGAGAGAGAGAGAGAGAGAGAGAGAGAGAGAGAGAGAGAGAGAGAGAGAGATGGGGAGAGAGAGAGAGAGAGAGAGAGAGAGAGAGAGAGAGAGAGAGAGAGAGAGAGAGAGAGAGACACCTGGGCACTTGAAAACTTGAAACCTCATTACCAGTGGCTGGCTGGTGGAGTGTTGGGTTAGGGAACGAGACGCTCAGAGAGGCTCCAGGCCTCTTCCTCATCCATAGGAAACCCTTCACATAAACACCTCTCAAAACACACACTTTCTGTATATAATGGATGTTTGGTTTCATTCTTATTTTAAACAAAAAAAGTAAAACACATACCGTCCTGTACTTTGACACCTTTAGTTCCTGTCTTGGATTCATCAAGTACTATTTTCATTTTTTTTGTTTTCCTGTTATTTAAGTTATTTAAGTAAAAACACATCCACTCTTACAATATCACAGAGGCTGCTGTGACTGCTGTCAAGTCATTTACTCATGACTATCTTAACAAAAGCTAAATCAGAGAGGGGTTAGAGGTCATTAAGGAGCAGGTAGGGGATTAGGGGTCATTAAGGAGCAGGTAGGGGTTAGAGGTCATTAAAGAGCAGGTAGGAGTTAGAGGTCATTAAAGAGCAGGTATGGGATTAGGGGTCATTAAGGAGTAGGTAGGGGTTAGAGGTCATTAAAGAGCAGGTAGGGGTTAAAGGTCATTAAAGAGCAGGTAGGGGATTAGGGGTCATTAAGGAGCAGGTAGGGGTTAGAGGTCATTAAGGAGCAGGTAGGGGTTAGAGGTCATTAAAGAGCAGGTATGGGATTAGGGGTCATTAAGGAGCAGGTAGGGGTTAGAGGTCATTAAAGAGCAGGTTGGGGTTTAGAGGTCATTAAAGAGCAGGTAGGGGATTAGGGGTCATTAAGGAGCAGGTAGGGGTTAGAGGTCATTAAAGAGCAGGTAGGGGTTAGAGGTCATTAAGGAGCAGGTAGGGGATTAGGGGTCATTAAGGAGCAGGTAGGGGTTAGAGGTCATTAAAGAGCAGGTAGGGGATTAGGGGTAATTAAGGAGCAGGTAGGGGTTAGAGGTCATTAAAGAGCAGGTAGGGGTTAAAGGTCATTACAGTTTTTTTCAATTGCTAACACGCATTGTTCACTACAGAAGTCACTTTTTCAAAACTCTTAACACAGTCAGCGAAACAGAAGTCTATGCGGTCGAAACTGTGGTTCTTTTTTCATTGCTTTCACACAAAATGCATTCAATGACTACAGTTACCAAAACTCATGAACTCCTTTCTCAGTCAGAGTCTACAGCCTCCAAAACACTACACTTTTGCAGCACATTTTTCAAATGCTAACACACTTTGTTCAAAACAGTTAAAAACACAATCAAAACCGAATGATGGGAAAAAAAGGCAATTTCTGCTGCAGCCACATTGAAATCTATGGAAATAGATAATATATTATATTGTAATATAAAAATATTGACAATAAAATGAAATAATTCCAAACACAGCTCACTACACTACATGTCACAGTACAGTACACTATGTTTATATTTTATATCTCCTACATTTTTCAATTATATTGATTGTTTTGTGTTTTACTGTGTATTACTATATGTAGGATTCAAAGGTTGCCTCCTACAGGAGGGAGAGGCCGCATTTTTTCAGATGCCCAGGAGACTGCCATCATTGATATGGTCATTGCTAACAATGCTATTACTGTAAACTTAGACCCATTGGGGACCGAGTGCTGGCAGACAATGTGACTTTTGCCAATGTCAACACGGTCAGCATTACAATAATTGCCAGAGTCCTGGATAAACATAAGGTAAGGATGAAGCAGTTATACACTGTACCGTTTGAAAGGAATGGAGAGCGGGTAAAAGAGATCCGTTATCAATATGTCCAGGTCAGATGTTTGATCAAAAACTAAGCAGAATACATACATAGCTATGCATAACGTGCTGTACTAAAACGGTGGTTTTATTTCATTTTAGACGGTAATGGAGATTGAGGCCAGACCAAATTTATTTATCTTTGTGGATGAAGCTGGATTTACTGTAACCTGGCAAAAACGAGACGGAGAGGAAGAAATGTCATTGG
>CM051006.1:3224375-3246875 GCA_027704905.1 Muraenolepis orangiensis
CGTTCCAAGGACCCTCTCCGCGTTCCACCCTCTGGACCATCTTCCCGCGTCGACTACACCACGTAACCTATCCTACCCTACCCTGTTTTTTCAGTAAAGACATTCTCCGTTGTTTTGAGTGTCCTTTCTCTTCTTCTGGGTTCTCTGGCACATTTGGCTAGCCAGTCTCACTGGGTCATAACAGAATAATCAAGCCCAAGATGAGCCAAGCCGGGAACCAAGAAGCAGGGTGTGGGACCGAGTTATGCAAGATTGTAACAGAACAAGCAATCGAACTTACCCAACTGCCGGCTGAACTGGGAAAGGCATTTCCCTCGGTCCAGTCCCAGATTGCGGTGCTGGAGAACACGTTGCATACTACCGTTAGTACGGTAACCAGCCTCACTGCCACGGTTGACACTATGTCCGGAGCCCTAGCTTCCATCCAGCGCTCTCTGGACGTGTTAGCCGTCCGCACCTTTCCAACCCCAGGTTCCGGTCTGGGGACCAGTTCGTCCTACATCCTAGCCGGCCCCGATGTCCCCGCAGGGTCAGTCTTTTGCACCGAGCCCAGCTTAGGTAGCCCCAGAGCGTTCGGAGGCGATTTGAACCAGTGCCGTGGGTTCGTAGCTCAGTGCAAGTTACCGTTCACACCTCAGCCGTCCAAGTATTCCTCCGGTGGGGCCAGGAATGCTTTCGTGATGTCCCTCCTTGCCGACAGAGCTCTTAGTTGGGCGATAGCCGCGGTGAACAGCGACGGGGGTTATGCAACCAATTACCCCCTGTTCAAGCAAGTGTTTTGGGCGGTCTTTGACCATCCTTTAGACGGGCAGGATTCTGCAAGCCGGCTGCTAGTTAGCCATCAGGGGCCTCGCTCGGTGGCTGATTACAAGGTGGAGTTCCGGATCCTAGCCATAGAGAGTGGCTGGGACGATAGAGCTGTTCTCTGTCTCTATCGCAAGGGTTTGAGCGACGCCGTCAAGGACCTCATTGTTCGAGACAGCCCAGAGACGCTGAAGGATTTAATCATCCTGGAGCTCCGAATGGACTCACGGCTGTGTGAACGCTGTTTGGACCGAGCCCAGCATTCGTTCCTTCGCCCGGCTCCCGGTCGCTCTGCCTCAGAGACCGCGACCCAGTCCACCGTGGGCTTCACCACGCCCCCTTTCCAGCACGCGCTAACTCATGCCTGCTTAAGTAGCTGTAATAAGAGCGTGTTATCAACATTAAGGATATACACTTGCTAGAATATACAACATGCTAAGAGCTATTAATGTAAGGACTTAAGCAAGTTAGGGGTTCACAAAGGAGAAGGAGGGTTCATGGAGAGTCCAGGTGGACTCTGGGTCTTGAGTCTCTTGCGGAAGCTGGCGAGGGACTCTGCCGTCCTGACATGAGATGGGAGTTCATTCCACCACTGTGGAGCCACTCACGTACGCCCGGGTGTTCACCAAATTCGACATTCGTAACGCTTACCACTTGGTCAGGATCAGGGAGGGTGACAAGTGGAAGACTGCCTTCAACACCCATCTAGGCCACTATGAGTACCACGTAATGCCGTTCGGTCTGTCCAATGCCCCCAGGGTTTTCCAAGGCCTTGTGAAAGACGTGCTGAGGGACATGCTGAACGTCTTTGTGGTGGTGTACTTGGACGACATCCGGATTGGGGGAACACCACCAGCACGTCCGCCTGGTGCGGACTATGTTAAGGCTGAGAAGTGCGTCTTCCACACCAACTCGGTGACGTATCTCGGCAACGTGGTGGAGGATGGACAGATGCGTGCAGACCCCGCCAAGGTCAAGGCAGTGGTAGAATGGTTGAATGGAGTGATAGAGTGGCTACTGACCGCACGCAGCTCAGGCGCTTCCTGGGTTTTGCAGGCTTTGTGCTGCGGTTCATCAAGGGGTTCAGCCAGGTGGCTGCCCCCCTCAACGCCCTCACCTCTCCCTTTCAGCCGTTCGTGTGGACTCCTGTTCACCACAGCCCCGGTTCTCGTCCACCGCGACCCGGCGAGGCAGTACATTATCGAGGTAGATGCGTCTGACACGGGTGTCGGAGCCGTCCTCTCTCAGCGGTCGGAGGAGGACCACAGGGTCCACCCATGTCCACCCATTTCTCTCGGCGTTTCGAACCTACTGAGATGAACAACGATGTGGGCAACAAGGAACTGTTGGCGGTTCACACCGCCCTGGAGGAGTGGAGACACTGGTTGGAGGGAGCAGAGCTACTGTTCATCGTGTGGTCGGATCACAAGACCTCGGTGGCCGAGACAGCGGACCTCCTGACCCTCAAAGTTGTCCGCCTACATGGCATCCCCTCAGACATTGTGTCCGACCGTCCCCAATTCATCTCCAAGGTGTGGCAGACCTTCCGCAAGGGAATTGGGGCCACGGCCAGCCTATCCTCGGGTTACCACCCCCAGTCCAATGGGCAGGCGGAGCGCGCCAACCAGGCCGTCGGGGCGGCTCTTTGTTGAGTCACCTAAAGTAACCCTCCTCCTGGGCCAAGAACCTGCCCTGGGTGGAGTATTCACGCAACGCGATGGAGAGCTCCGCTACTGGTATGTCCCCGTTCCAGTGTTCTCTGGGCTACCAGCCCCCTCTGTTTCCCCAACAGGAGCTTGAGGTGGCGGTCCCGTCCACCAGGGCCCACCTCCGCCGGTGTCGGCACGTTTGGAGGGCCGCCCGGGACGTGCTACACCGGGCCACTGAGCGGGCCCGGCTTGGCGCTAACCGGCGGAGGGTGCCTGCCCCCGTCTACCAGCCTGGCAAGAGAGTTTGGCTGTTGGCCCGGGACCTGCCTCTCCAGACCTCCCAGACGTCAACTCAGAAGTTGAATCCCCGGTACGTTGGTCCCTACACTGTGGATCGTGTCATTAACCCCTCTGCGGTGCGTTTGGTTCTCCCTCCGGCTCTCAGGGTTCACCCCGTGTTTCATGTGTCCCAGCTAAAACCTGTGACCTCCAGTCCCTTGTCTCCCCCTGTTACAGCTCCTCCGCCTCCCCGGGTCCTGGCCGATGGAGATCCTGTGTGGTCGGTCCGTAAGCTCCTCACTGTCCACCACTGGTGGCGGAGGTTCCAGTACCTAGTGGATTGGAAGGGCTTTGGTCCGGAGGACCGGAGCTGGGTGCCTCCTTCCTATCTCGTGGACCCCTCCCTGATGGACACCTTCTATCGGGAGAACCCGGGGGCTCTCGGGCGGTTGTCCGGTGCCTCCCATCAGGGGCGTGATACTGTTGTGCACCCACACTCTAATCGATCCTAGGATCTACCCTTCTTAAGGCTGCCAAAGACCGACGTCGGGTGCTTGATTATAGAGAACCTTATGGCTCCCTCCTACCCGTGAACCTGTGTCTTCAGCTCCGACTACGTCGCATCTCATCCTAACCTTTCCCCCCGCTCCAAGGACCCTCTCCGCGTTCCACCCTCTGGACCATCTCCCCGCGTTGACCACACCACATAACCTATCCAACCCTACCCTGTTGTTTTTTGAGTTTTTCAGTAAAGACATCCTCCGTTGTTTTGAGTGTCCTGTCTCTTCTTCTGGGTTCTCTGGCACATTTGGCTAGCCGGTCTCGCTGGGCCATAACACTACTCTTCTCCCTGTACACAAACCTGGCTGCACCTCCAGCCACGAGTCTGATAAGCTCCTGAAGTTCGCGGACGACACCACCCTCATGGGACTCATCTCTGGGGGTGACGAGTCCGCCTATAGGAGGGAGATCGACAGACTGCTGACCTGTTGCGGTGGTAACAACCTGGAGCTAAACGCTCCAGGTTAAAAACAGTGGAGATGGTTGTAGACTTCAGAAAGAGCCCAGCCCCTCTCCCCCATCACCCACATTCTCCAGCCTCATCAACGAGGCCCGCCTCCCCCTCTGAAGACCCCCCCCTATAAATTGATATTGATACTCATTTATATGTATATTTTAAAATGCCAATTTTGCACTGGACTTATTGTTTTGCCTTGTATTGTTTTGCCTTGTCTGTACTATTTTGTTTCGCATGTTAAATTCCAATGCGTGTACAACAGTATATGGCAATAAACTAGTTTCTGATTCTGATTCAGTGCCTGTGTCTGTGTGTGTGTGTGTGTGTGTGTGTGTGTGTGTGTGTGTGTGTGTGTGTGTGTGTGTGTGTGTGTGTGTGTGTGTGTGTGTGTGTGTGTGTGTGTGTGTGTGTGTGTGTGTGTGTGTGTGTGTGTGTGTGTGTGTGTGTGTGTGTGTGTCAGCATGTGTGTGTGCGTGCGGTACCAGTCTGGGGATGAAGGTGTCATGTTGAGCCCGAGGCGGCTCCAAGCGGGGCCCGTGCTGCCAGGCTGGGGGCCGCTGCCTCCCTGTAGGAGCCTCACAGCAGCAGGTGTTGCTTTGTTTATCCCAGCACACAGGTGACCTTTCTACCAGAGGAGCCTCTCCTCCTTCTCCTGGATTTACCTTTTTCCTGAATCTCTACAAGGAATATTAGCATAAGTATTATCATATTTACTAGTGGGTAGGTACACAACAACCACCACCACCACCACAACAACAACCACAACAACCACCACAACCAGAGAGAGAGAGAGAGAGAGAGAGAGAGAGAGAGAGAGAGAGAGAGAGAGAGAGAGAGAGAGAGAGAGAGAGAGAGAGAGATAGAGAGAGAGAGAGAGAGAGAGAGAGAGAGAGAGAGAGAGAGAGTAGACAACAGTTGGCGAACACAACCTCCATCACCAAAGATGTTTGGTTTCCGTCAATGTTCCAAGTCTCAATGTATTGTTGTAACATGTACAAGTGTCCTGGTTATTAACTTCACATGCATTGAGTGTCCAACACAGATCTCTATTCATATCTCACTATTCACTATTCAGGACCCATTACATTCCATTACAGTCATTTAGCAGACGCTTTAACATGACCCCTGTCATAAGGAGCAAGTGTAGGGTTAAGGGCATCTTGCTCGACTTTTGTCTTGCATCTAAGACACAAAGGTCACTGGGTTTGTGTCTTAGAGTTCCATTGTTGTCCGAAATGAAAACTGCATCACAGAGCGTCCATGGAGCGCCCCTCCCCACCAAACAGGTCTGTAGACCACGCCATCTCCCTGGCACTACACACGGCCCTGCAGCACCTAGACAGGAGGGACACCTACGTCAGACTGCTGTTCATTGACTACAGCTCGGCGTTCAACACCATCGTTCCCTCCACGCTGGTCCTGAAACTGAGGGACTTAGGTCTGGGCGCCCCCATCTGTAACTGGAATATGGACTTCCTGACGGGCAGGCCTCAAGTGGTGAAGATTGGGAACAACATCTCATCCACTCTGGTCCTCAACACCAGAGCACCCCAAGGCAGCTGCGTCAGTAGTAGTCATGTAGTGGATTATCAAGTTTGCAGACGACACCACGTCATCGGCCTGATAAGCGAGGGCGACGAAACGGAGTACAGAGATGAGGTGGTCCAGCTGACGCCATGGTGTGAGACAGCCTTGCACTGAATTTCAGCAAGACCGAGGAGCTCATTGTGGACTTCAGGAGCCACCGGAGCACCACTCCACCGTCAGCCTGGACGGGGCCCCCACTCCACCATCAGCCTGGACGGGACACCGGTGGAAGTCGTCAGCTACTTCCGTTTCCTTGGGCTTCAGATTTCCGATGACCTGGCGTGGACCCGCAACACGGAGGTCATGCTGAAGATGGCACACCAGCGCCTCTATGCTCTGCGGTGCCTCAGAAAAAATGGAATAGGCCAGAGGTGGCTAGTGAACTTCTATCGTGGCACCGTAGAGAGCGTCCTGACGAGTGGCGTCACCGTGTGGTACGGCGACACCACTGAACAGGACAAGAAAGCCATCTAGAGGGTCGTGAGGACGGTGCTGCTCCGTGCTGACGGAGCGCCGTGTCTGCTAAGTGAACCTCAAGTGTGACTTCATTTCTGTGCTGCAGGATAAAGAGGTGACCTCTGACCTCTGTCACACGGAGGACTCCGTCCGTCTGAAACATCAATTCTACGCTCACCGCCACCACCGTTTTTGACAAATCTTTGGAAAACAAGTTCACGCTATCGACTTCTGCGACTTTTTAGGCAGTGATTTCGAGATTTCAAGATGATTTCAGGATTCAAGATTTCAAGATCATTTTTATTGCCCTTTGCAACAATTATTAAATGATTTTATTGTGTGTGTAATTGTACTCTGTCTGTAAAGAGCTTTGAGTATTTAGCAAACTGCTTTATTAACTGAATGTGTTAGAATTATTATTAATATACATATTTAAGTCAAATTGAATGCTTACTCCCCATTCAAATGGTAATTTTTTTATAACTTGTTTTTTAATACTTACAGCTATCAAATTTAAATATGTAATGAAATTCTATAAGCAGATGTATTTGATTCGATCTGTTAGCTGATTAGTTAATTGGTTAAGACATTAATAATTAATGTAATAAAGTGCTATGTCATTGTTGAATGCTGAGTGTAGCTAGCTAGTTTGTAGCATTAGATGTCCTGGTTCCCCTTCCTGTCTGAAGGTGTTGAGGGTCCAGATGGACTCAGATGTCAGAACCTTCCTGATCAACACATGACTTCTTCATGTGTTCCAGTACCCAGCATGTAGTTCCATTCCATCCATTAACTCTAATGTCATTTACATATTGGACATTTGTTTTGGCCTTCTAGAAGGCTAAACGTGATTAACCCTTAAGAGTGAATCAGCCTCACTTAGCTAGCGGTTTTATGCTTGAGCGGTGAGCAAAGCTGAGTAGAACTGAGGTCCTCTAGCATTGGGGAGAGGAGCCACAAGGCTGTAGCTGACAGCATGCATGGCTAAAGAGCTAGACATGGCACCTGGAATTCAGAGTGACTCCAAAGCATTTGAGTCTAATTGAGCTGAGAGTGGATTCATGTGGAGTGGAATTAAAAGGTTCACCTTGACACCAAAAAGCTTGGTTTGGGCAGAAGATTGAATGTGTCTCTGGGTCGTACCTTAGTCTATGCTACTTATTGATCACACACAGCAAACAGGCTTTTGGTTGAGTTCTGTGACTGACACGTTTGGGGGTTTTGTTACAAGATTTAGAAAATATGTTCAGAAGTCACATTTTAAAAATGTATCTGCTTAGTTCAACAAAAATATACATTTAGAAATTAAATCCATGTTGTTGAATTTCCATTTGTATATAATGTATATATCTATACACACTCTCCTCCAGTGCCATGCTCACAATATAGATCTATTTATATAGATCTATATATAGCTCCCTGCTGTGTACATACATCTACTGATGCCTAGTCTGGACACAGCTCCCAAACCTAAAACTATGGGATTGGAGTACTGCTTTCACAACAGGCGACTCACTACAAGGATGCAGTGAACAATGAGCATAATGTATAAACACAGAAAACCCATATAGAAGAGGAAATTGGATTAAAAAAACTAACTGGAATTACAGTTCGGGGCTCTGACAAGAGCCATATGTGGCAAGGTCTGAGGGTCTTCTCCAACTCCAAGGGGAGCTCAGGGGCGGTCACCAACAACCACCCTAACCTACCACATGAGCGGAACAGATTTAACACTCACTTTGAAAGGGGGAACTCAAGTCAAGTCAAGTTTATTGTCACTTCACAGTTTACACAAGTATAAAGCAGTGAGGGAAAATCTTATGTGCAAAACCCGACGACAGACAGCAGTTATAAAATAAGATAAAAATGGATAAAAATTGAATAAAACAGAATAGAATCAAATAATTTAAAAATAAAAATGCATTTTATAAAATGTAATATATCGTCACAGAAAACAGCAATTTGTATATATAAATCAATTTAATAAAATATACATTCTTATATGCTATACGCCCTTGTTCAGCAGCCTGACTGTGGAAGCTATCTCTGAGTCTATTTGTACGGCACTTGATCAGGCGGTATCGCCTGCCTGACGGTAACAGTGAGTACAGTTTGTGGCTGGTGTGGGCATTGTCTTTCATGATGCAATTGGCCTTGGCCATGCACCGCTGGTTGTATATATCCAGGAGGGAGGGGAGCTCACCTCCAACGATATACTGGGCCGTCCGCACCACCCTTTGAAGCGCTCTGCGCTCGAGTACGGTGCAGTTCCCGTACCAGGCAGTGATACACCCTGTAAGAACACTCTCGATTGTGCTGGTATAGAATGTTCTCAGGATGCGGGGGCCCATGCTGAATTTCCTCAGACGCCTGAGGAAATACAGGCATTGTTGGGCCCTTTTCACCACGTGTGTGGTGTGCGTGGACCATGTGAGGTTCTCGGAGATGTGCACCCCGACTTGAAGCTAATGAGATATGTAGTCCTAGTAAACCGAAGCAGCTGAAATGTTCCACCAGTGTCCCGTCCAGGCTGATGGTGGAGTGGGTGCACTTGTGGCTGCTGAAGTCCAAGATGACCTCCTTAGTCTTGCTGACATTCAGTGAAAGGCTGTTGTCCTCACACCATCGTGTCAGCCTGACCACCTCATCTTGTCCTCGCTTATCAGGCGATGAATGTGGTGTCGTCTGCGAAATTGGTAATCCAAATGTTGTTGTTGTGTAGCAGTACAGTCATTTGTGTACAGCGAGTACAGCCGGGGACTGAGGCAAGCCGCCTTGGTGGATGAGAGTGAATGAGATGTTGTTCCCAATGTACACCACTTAAGGCTTGCCCGTCAGGATGACTGATTGGCTGGTGAGGCTGTAGTTCTTAATCAAGACTTACAGGTTCAAACAGCCTCCACAACACACACACGAGAGAGAGAGAGAGAGAGAGAGAGAGAGAGAGAGAGAGAGAGAGAGAGAGAGAGAGAGAGAGAGAGAGAGAGAGAGAGAGAGAGAGAGAGCGCTCTAGAATGTACCATCTGCTTTGTTAACAATTATTCAAACTCTTGCAATAAACCAGATTCCTCATCAACATGTGTCCTTGTCTTTGGGTGGAGCCACTAGCAACTAGCTATGTTACACGCTAGTTGCAGTATCGTTCAGCTACAGCGACATGACAAGTTCATGAGAAGAAAGAGTCAGACTGTTCAGAATGTTGCAGTGATGCATTGTAGATGTCCATTAATTCAGGAGCCAGCTGGTCAGTGCAGGTCTTGAAAACGTGGGATGGAATTTTGTCTGGGCCGGCTTCTCTGCCTTCACCCTCGTGAAGTTTTTGTAAACTCTTTGTAGACAGTTGTAGAACGTAGTGAGAGCTCTGATTGGAGTATGGCGCCGTACGAGATGGCTGCTGTGTCGCGAGCTCCCGCACGACGACGCAGTTTTTTGTTATTTATTCTTTTTATCGCAACTATATTCAGGAAGTTAGCAGCACGTTCATTTATAACTTTTGCACACTTCTGGAGATCAGATCGACAGTCGCTCGCCGCCTACCGGAGTTTTTTCATTCTTGCTGGACTGCCATGGCCCTCCACACTGCCCTTTACCACCTGGAGGGAAATAACTGTTATGTGCGAATGCTGTTTGTGGACTACAGCTCAGTGTTTAACACGATACTTCCTGCCAAGCTCGATACCAAGCTTAGAGGTCTAGGCGTACCCCCATCCACGTGCAGCTGGATACTGGACCTCCTGTCGGACCGCCGCCAGGTGGTGAGGATGGGCAGCACCACCTCAGAGCCACAGACCCTCAACATGGGAGCCCCCCAGGGATGCGTGCTGAGCCCTCTCCTCTACACCCACGACTGCATGGCTATGAACAGAATAGAATCAAATAATTTAAAAATAAAAATGCATTTTATAAAATGTAATATATCGTCACAGAAAACAGCAATTTGTATATATAAATCAATTTAATAAAATATACATTCTTATATGCTATATGCCCTTGTTCAGCAGCCTGACTGTGGAAGCTATCTCTGAGTCTATTTGTACGGCACTTGATCAGGCGGTATTGCCTGCCTGACGGTAACAGTGAGTACAGTTTGTGGCTGGTGTGGGCATTGTCTTTCATGATGCAATTGGCCTTGGCCATGCACCGCTGGTTGTATATATCCAGGAGGGAGGGGAGCTCACCTCCAACGATATACTGGGCCGTCCGCACCACCCTTTGAAGCGCTCTGCGCTCGAGTACGGTGCAGTTCCCGTACCAGGCAGTGATACACCCTGTAAGAACACTCTCGATTGTGCTGGTATAGAATGTTCTCAGGATGCGGGGGCCCATGCTGAATTTCCTCAGACGCCTGAGGAAATACAGGCATTGTTGGGCCCTTTTCACCACGTGTGTGGTGTGCGTGGACCATGTGAGGTTCTCGGAGATGTGCACCCCGACTTGAAGCTAATGACCCTCTCTACTGCAACACCGTCGATGGAGATAGGGCTGTGCTCTCCTCTCTGCTTCCTGAAGTCCATGATGAGCTCCTTGGTCTTCTTGACGTTGAGGGTGAGGCTGTTCTCCTGGCACCACTGCTCCAGTGATCCAACCTCCTCCCTGTAGGCTGTCTCATCGTCGCCGGCGATCAGGCCCATCACTGTCGTGTCGTCAGAAAACTTGATGATGACGTTTGAGCTGTGCATAGCCATGCAGTCGTGGGTGTAGAGGAGAGGGCTCAGCACGCATCCCTGGGGGGCTCCCATGTTGAGGGTCTGAGGTGGTGCTGCCCATCCTCACCACCTGGCGGCGGTCCGACAGGAGGTCCAGTATCCAGCTGCACGTGGATGGGGGTACGCCTAGACCTCTAAGCTTGGTATCGAGCTTGGCAGGAAGTATCGTGTTAAACACTGAGCTGTAGTCCACAAACAGCATTCGCACATAACAGTTATTTCCCTCCAGGTGGTAAAGGGCAGTGTGGAGGGCCATGGCAGTCCAGCAAGAATGAAAAAACTCCGGTAGGCGGCGAGCGACTGTCGATCTGATCTCCAGAAGTGTGCAAAAGTTATAAATGAACGTGCTGCTAACTTCCTGAATATAGTTGCGATAAAAATAATAAATAACAAAAAACTGCGTCGTCGTGCGGGAGCTCGCGACACAGCAGCCATCTCGTACGGCGCCATACTCCAATCAGAGCTCTCACTACGTTCTACAACTGTCTACAAAGAGTTTACAAAAACTTCACGAGGGTGAAGGCAGAGAAGCCGGCCCAGACAAAATTCCATCCCACGTTTTCAAGACCTGCACTGACCAGCTGGCTCCTGAATTAATGGACATCTACAATGCATCACTGCAACATTCTGAACAGTCTGACTCTTTCTTCTCATGAACTTGTCATGTCGCTGTAGCTGAACGATACTGCAACTAGCGTGTAACATAGCTAGTGGCTAGTGGCTCCACCCAAAGACAAGGACACATGTTGATGAGGAATCTGGTTTATTGCAAGAGTTTGAATAATTGTTAACAAAGCAGATGGTACATTCTAGAGCGCTCTCTCTCTCTCTCTCTCTCTCTCTCTCTCTCTCTCTCTCCTCTCTCTCTCTCTCTCTCTCTCTCTCTCTCTCTCTCTCTCTCTCTCTCTCTCTCTCTCTCTCTCTCTCTCTCTCTCTCTCTCTCTCTCGTGTGTGTGTTGTGGAGGCTGTTTGAACCTGTAAGTCTTGATTAAGAACTACAGCCTCACCAGCCAATCAGTCATCCTGACGGGCAAGCCTTAAGTGGTGTACATTGGGAACAACATCTCATTCACTCTCATCCACCAAGGCGGCTTGCCTCAGTCCCCGGCTGTACTCGCTGTACACAAATGACTGTACTGCTACACAACAACAACATTTGGATTACCAATTTCGCAGACGACACCACATTCATCGCCTGATAAGCGAGGACAAGATGAGGTGGTCAGGCTGACACGATGGTGTGAGGACAACAGCCTTTCACTGAATGTCAGCAAGACTAAGGAGGTCATCTTGGACTTCAGCAGCCACAAGTGCACCCACTCCACCATCAGCCTGGACGGGACACTGGTGGAACATTTCAGCTGCTTCGGTTTACTAGGACTACATATCTGCACCGACCTGGCTCACCAGCGCCTGCCCTGCGGTGCCTCAGTAAAAGCGACATTGTAGTGTGAGTATGGCGCCGTACGAGATGGCTGCCGCTCCCGCACGACGACGCAGTTTTTTGTTATTTATTCATTTTATCGCTTTGTACATAAAGTTAGCAGCACGTTCATTTATGACTTTTGCACTCTTCTGGAGATCAGATCGACAGTCGCTCGCCGCATACCAGAGTTTTTTCATTCTTTCGACGTCCCGCCCAAAGTCACAGCTGGATTATCTCCGACCACCTTTACACGCAAGCGTTGCCGGAAGAAGCGAGGGAAGCGAGCCGGCGTGCTATTCAGGATGAAATGTCGATCTGATCGCCCCCCACTACCCACCATTCTATTGGCCAATGTACAGTCTCTGGACAATAAGTTAAGCGAGCTACAGGCTCGTATTCAATTCCACCGGGAAACTAAGGACAACTGTATCATCTGCCTTACAGAGACATGGATGTCGGAGGGGGTTACCAACGCAGCTATCGTGCCGACAGGGTTTTTCCGTCCACCGGGCGGACAGAACAAAGGCTCTCTCCGATAAAGATCGCGGAGGGGGGTTTGTCTCATGATAAACAGATCTTGGTTCAACCAAATTCATGTACATCCCCTCAAGTCTTTCTGTTCCCCGGACCTGCAGTACCTGATGCTTATGTGCCGTCCATTCTGGCTACCTCGGGAGTATACAGCGGTAACCGTGACCGCTGTTTACATTCCCCCACAAGCCAACATGGACAGAGCGCTGAAGGAACTGTATTGGGCTATCAGCGAACTGTCTGCACACCCTCAGGCTGCTTTCATCGTGGCGGGGGACTTCAACAAGGCGAACCTGAAGAAGGTTCTCCCGAAGTTCTACCAACACATAACGAGCAATACACGGGGTGAGCGGATCCTCGACCACTGCTACAATCCCTTCCGTGATGGCTACAAGGCCCTCCTCCGCCCACCGTTCGGCAAATCACCGCCGCTCTATCCAGCTACTCCCCGCCTATAGGCAGAGACTGAAGCAGCAACCAATCGCTGTGAGGGAGGTCCAATGCTGGTCGGACCGATCGGATGCTACAGGATTGTTTTGATCGCGCTGACTGGGACATGTTCCGGGTTGCCTCGGACAATAACATCAACGAGTACACGTCCTCGGTCACCGGGTTCATCAAGAAGTGCATAGATGACGTTGTTCCGACCAAGTCGGTTCGGATATATCCCAATCAGAAACCGTTTATTAACTGCGATGTTCGCGCTGCCCTACATGCGCGTAACGCCGCTTTTGGCTCCAGGAATATGGAGGAATATACAAGAGCCCGTTACGATCTCCGTAAGACCATCGTCACTGCCAAGCGGGAGTACATGGACAGAGTGGAGGAGAAATTCAAGAGCCACGACACGAGTGGTATGTGGCAGGGGTTACAGATGATAACAAACTTCAGAGGGAGAACCAGTTGTGTAGAGAACTCCTCTACCTCCCTCCCAGGAGAGCTAAATAGTTTTTTTGGTTCGACGTGAACGGCAGCCCGCCGAAGCCAGTGCCGCCTGAGGAGACCAGCCTGCTGAACATCTCGGAGACGGATGTGCACCGCACCTTCAAGCGGTTGAA
Source organism: Muraenolepis orangiensis (assembly GCA_027704905.1). NCBI lineage: Eukaryota > Metazoa > Chordata > Actinopteri > Gadiformes > Muraenolepididae > Muraenolepis > Muraenolepis orangiensis. The sequence goes on from CM051006.1 coordinate 3,237,890, forward strand.
CATCCGTATGGCGGCAGGCCCCGACGACTTCCCGGGCCGAGTCCTCAGAGCATGCGCAGACCAGTTGGCAGGAGTCTTTGCAGACATCTTCAACCTCCCCCTGCCCAGGCTGGTGTTCCCGCGGTCTTCAAGATGTTCACCATCGTGCCTGTACCTAAACAACCCAAGGTAACATGCCTTGACGACTATAGACCTCTAGCCCTCACCTCGATTGTCAGCAAATGCTTCGAGAGGTTGGTCAAAGACTTTATTTGATCCGTGTTACCTGCCACGCTGGACCCATGGCAATTTGCATATCGTCAAAACAGATCCACGGACGCGTCCATGGCCCTCCACACTGCCCTTTCCCACCTGGAGGGAAAGAACTTTTATGTGCGGATGCTGTTTGGACTACAGCTCAGCATTCAACACGATAGTTCTTGCCAAGCTCGACACCAAGCTTAGAGGTCTAGGCATGCCCCCATCAACGTGCAGCTGGATTCTGGACCTCCTGTCGGACCGCCGCCAGGTGGTGAGGATGGGCAGCACCACCTCAGAGCCACTGACCTTCAACACGGGAGTCCTCCAGGGATGCATGTTGAGCCCTCTCCTCTACTCCCTCTACACCCAAGACTGCACAGCTCAAACGTCATCATCAAGTTTGCTGACGACACGACAGTGATGGGCCTGATCACCGGTGACGACGAGACAGCCTACAGGGAGGAGGTTGGATCACTGGAGCAGTGCCCTCAACGTCAAGAAGACCAAGGAGCTGATCGTGGACTACAGGAAGCAGAGAGGAGAGAAATGCCCCTATCTCCATCGACGGTGTTGCAGTAGAGAGGGTCAGCAGCTTCAAGTTCCTCGGGGTGCACATCTCCGAGGACCTCACATGGTCCACGCACACCACACACGGGGCCCAACAACGCCTGTATTTCCTCAGGCGTCTGAGGAAATTCAGCTTGGGCCACCGCATCCTGAGAACATTCTACACTGGCACAATTGAGAGTGTTCTTACAGGGTGTATCACGGCCTGGTAGGGGAACTGCACCGCACTCGAGCGCAGAGTGCTTCAAAGGGTGGTGCGGACGGCCCAGTCTATCGTTGGAGGTGAACTTCCCTCCCTCCTGGATATATACATCATGCGGTGCGTGGCCAAGGCCAAACGCATCATAAAAGACAATGACCACCCCAGCCACAAACTGTTTTACCGTCACTCACTTTTACCGTCAGGCAGGCGATACCGCAGAATCAAGTGCCACACAAACAGACTTAGAGACATTTTCCACATTCAGGCCATCAGGCTGCTGAACAAGGGTTTATAGCATATAACAATGTAGATTTAATTTCATTGATTTATATATATATATATATATATATTGCTCTTTATATTTGTTACATATGGCAAATAAAACACATTGAATCTTGAATCATTAGTATATATATCTATATATATATAGATATATATATATTAGTGCTGTCAATAGATCAAAATATTTAATCGGATTAATCACAATACAATTATGTGATTAATCTGATTATTTACTTTGCGAATGGCAAAAGAATGAAATGCTAAAAGCAAGATTTTTATTATTTTATTTGTTACTTTTCACTTTAGTTTTTCTTAGCAAAAAGGTCTCAGGGAGTTCTTAGTATTGCCCAAAACATCGATAATAAGATTAATATTAAGCAGACAACTGCATAAATAATCTGTGACAAAATAATGTCTGCAACAAAGTGAACATAAACAGCTTGCCTGTGAATTGTTTGCAAAGAAACATCTCATGCAAATGAATGTTGCAACAAGTAGACCACTTTAAGAAACTGAATAACAAAGTGCCAAAGTGAGCAATCCTTTTTCACATTCTTAGCTGTAAAATGACATTGAAGGCTTCCTGGACATTCAGCGCCGCTGTGTTTGCAGGACTGTGTTTGAAATGTCCAACTATTTTACGGCACTTACCGCTAGCGCATTACCGCTGGAAACACTGAGGGAGGAGCCTCTAAACCGGATACTATGATTAATCTAAGAAAAACAAAATACTGCGCGTTAAAGTCTCGAGATTAATCACATGCGTTCGAAAAAAAATCGAATTAATTTGATTAATAACATTTAATACAATTGAAATAAAATGAATAAATGACAATCGTATCGTGTTGTTGTTATCTGTTATATTACAGTGTTAGGTTGATTTGTTTATCTTTCTCAGTCCATGCACTACACATTTGAGTAGTTTTGTGTTGGAAAAACAATGCAACCAATCAGATATGTTTCTGGGTTGCTGGGAAGAATATCCTTCAACCAATGTACTGGTGAATGCTTTGGCCCTTAGACTGAATGAGAGCGTATGTTTGGATTGACAATTTGATCAACCAATCATATATTGGTTTATAGCCAATGGGCGTATTCTTTCAGATTTCGAGACAAAGGATCTAGCGTAGTGCTACGTTGTTTTTTTTCTACGTAGGTTTTTTATGTCAAAATGGCAACAGGTGAAGATGATGTTGTTGCGGAATTGTTGTTAGTACCCTTTTCAAGACGACCATTCAGTGAAAAGATTGACAATATATCCCCGTCACCACTGCATCTGTGGAATGGACATTTTCCGCCCTCAAACTGATAAAAACATGCAAGGAACTGAACAGGACAATCCCGACTCACTGCATTAGCTTCCATAGCAATTGAAAGGCAACTTATTTTGGATCTGAAAAGCAGTGATCAGCTTTATGACCGGGTTATCGATCAATCTAGAAGGACAGGAGAATGGATTTGGTCTTTAAATGAACATCATTGGTGAGTGAGACTCATTTGTCTTTGCTGGTTTTGTCTCAGTGTTGCGTCTGGTTGAGCTGGTTGTTGCATTTTGTTTCCACACACTTGTTGACTGATTAGTTAATGGCTGTCTTGGGTTTGTTAAGCATTGTTGTGCATTTAAATTGAGACAATTTAAATTTTTTGACTTGATCTTTCTTTGCATTGGTAATTTTCCTAGCTGAGTGCAGTAGCTACATCTCGCTACATCATCACACACCATCAGGTGTGTGATGATGTAGCGAGATAGAAGATAATAGATACAAGATTTGTATTTGCCATATGTCACAAGTCCATAGGAACGCTGACTCCCCATTCCCTCCTCAGTATAAACCATATGTAACAAGTCCATATGAACGCTGACTCCCCATTCCCTCCTCAGTATAAACCATATGTAACAAGTCCATATGAACGCTGACTCCCCATTCCCTCCTCAGTATAAACCATATGTAACAAGTCCATAGGAACGCTGACTCCCCATTCCCTCCTCAGTATAAACCATATGTAACAAGTCCATAGGAACGCTTACTCCCCATTCCCTCCTCAGTATAAACCATATGTAACAAGTCCATAGGAACGCTGACTCCCCATTCCCTCCTCAGTATAAACCATATGTAACAGGTCCATAGGAACGCTTACTCCCCATTCCCTCCTCAGTATAAACCATATGTAACAAGTCCATATGAACGCTGACTCCCCATTCCCTCCTCAGTATAAACCATATGTAACAAGTCCATAGGAACGCTGACTCCCCATTCCCTCCTCAGTATAAACCATATGTAACAAGTCCATAGGAACGCTGACTCCCCATTCCCTCCTCAGTATAAACCATATGTAACAAGTCCATAGGAACGCTGACTCCCCATTCCCTCCTCAGTATAAACCATATGTAACAAGTCCATAGGAACGCTGACTCCCCATTCCCTCCTCAGTATAAACCATATGTAACAAGTCCATAGGAACGCTTACTCCCCATTCCCTCCTCAGTATAAACCATATGTAACAAGTCCATAGGAACGCTGACTCCCCATTCCCTCCTCAGTATAAACCATATGTAACAAGTCCATAGGAACGCTGACTCCCCATTCCCTCCTCAGTATAAACCATATGTAACAAGTCCATAGGAACGCTGACTCCCCATTCCCTCCTCAGTATAAACCATATGTAACAAGTCCATAGGAACGCTGACTCCCCATTCCCTCCTCTGTATAAACCATATGTAACAAGTCCATAGGAACGCTGACTCCCCATTCCCTCCTCAGTATAAACCATATGTAACAAGTCCATAGGAACGCTGACTCCCCATTCCCTCCTCAGTATAAACCATATGTAACAAGTCCATAGGAACGCTGACTCCCCATTCCCTCCCGCAGTATTAATAAAAAAAACAACACCATGAAAATAAAAATAATATGGACATTGGCTGCGACAATCTTATCTGCCTAAATGAGATAATGCATAAAGTGACTGCCTCCGTGACGTCCGTCTGACTAGAACAACCACATTTTCAGTTGGGGGGGAGGGGGAGGGGGGGGGGGGGGTGGTTTACAGACTTTTTTTTTCAGTTGTGACAGACACAGTTCACCACTGATTTATATACTGTATATATATATATATGTGCAATGCATGTTATCTATTACATGGTAAAGTCTGGTTTACCTCCAATCCTGCTAATATTGTATTTTTCCTCTCCTGACTTCCTCTCCTGAGTAAATCATGAATCACTAACACAGCCCATAAGAGTCCTTTCTGAGCTAATGGAGCAGAAGTGAAAGTGAAAGCAATATGAATCCTAACTCCAAGCCAAGCCAGACAATGGCTCATTAAGTTCAATGGTTTGGATTTCACACACAGAGACACACACGTACACTCTTAGTTACACTCTTAGTTACACACCTACTGCACCAGCAATCTGTTTGATAGCAGATGTTTCATGGTAAATATTGAGTTGCTTGTTGTTGTTCCTCCTTCCTGGGATGAGTCGTGTAAACTCCATGAAAGAGTCAATCCTTTTCTTTCCCTGCGAGGAACAGAATGCAGCGTTAGGGTGGCTGCTTCAACACAACCATCAGAGAGCTTTGGAAATCACATTCTCCAGGTGCTGAAAACACTAATCAACAGTATGAAATAGGGTCAAATGTCAAGTTATTTCCCATTCAGTCCAATGTTTAATATGAGTTGATAGTGATATTGTGTATGAACCAGGTTTGTTTTATTAAGTCACACTGGTTCTATTTAACATCCAGGAATAGCTTTCATTCTAGATCCAACAGCCTCGAACCTGCCCCAAAAACACCAGCATCCTAATTAATTGAGGGCAGTAGCTCAGTGGGTAAGGACTTGGCTTGGGAGCTTCAAGGTTGCTGGTTCAAGTCCCCAAAACATTCCCTTTCTAGAAAAAACATGAGGCTTATATTATATATATAGTGAGAAGCAAGGCACCCCCTTCACTGATCCCACACACACATCTCCTGTGCGTGCTGAAGGACTACACTTTTGCTTGCTACTATTTGTCTTTTCTGTATGCAAATTCAGTTTCTAGAAAGGAAATGAGGCTTATATTATATATATACTGAGAAGCTGTCTATTTTAGAAGTACAAAAGTTAAAAGTTAAACAATATAGTTCAAAGTTAGTTATAGTATTGTTTTTATTATAATAAATGTTAATGGATGCACAAAAATAATCTGTATATCTGTGTAGAGCCATACCAGACAAAGAGATGGGGAAGGTAGTGAGAGAGACAGAGAGACAGAGATAGAGAGTGGGAGAGAGAGAGAGAGAGAGAGAGAGAGAGAGAGAGAGAGAGAGAGACACACACACACACACACACACAAGGAGGGAAAGAGAAACACAGAGACAAGAAGAGAGAGCTCTCTCTCTCGCTCCTTAGAGAGAGAAACACAAGAAAAGAGAAACAAGGAGAGAGAGAAGGATAGAGAGAGAGAGAGAGAGAGAGAGAGAGAGAGAGAGAGAGAGAGAGAGAGAGAGAGAGAGAGAGAGATAGACAGTGAGAGAGGGCGTGTCCTCCTGTTCCCATAACAGAAGAGTGATCTCTGCTCAAGGAGGTTAGAGGAACGGTGACCCGGTGTACGGTGATGAGTGTCCTCCATTTAAACAATATAAACATCACTCAGCAGTTTAGGACAGCTTCCCCCTGACCTCTTCCTCCTTCTCCTCCTCCTCCTCCCTGTCCTCCTCTCTCTCCTCCCTTCCTCCTCTTCCTCCTCCTCCTCCTCCCTGTCTTCCTCCTCCTCCTTCTCCTCCTCTCTCTCCTCCCTTTCTCCTCTTCGTCCTCCCACTCCTACTCCTCTTCCCTCTCCTCCCTCTCTTCTTCTCCTCCTCCTTCTTCTCCTGCATCTCCTCCTCCGCTTCCTCCACCTCCCTCTCCTCCTCCTCCTTCTCCTCCTCTTCCTCCTCCCTCTCCTCCTCCTCCTTCTCCTGCTCCCTCTCCCTCTCCCTCTCCTCCTCCCTCTCCTCCTTCTCCTCCTCCTTGTAAATCCTTCTTCTACATCTCTTCCTCCTTCTCCCCCCTCTCCCCCTCTCCCCCTCCTCCTCCTCCTCCTCCTCCTCATCCTCCTCCTCCTCCTCCTCCTCCTCCTCCTCTCTCCTCCTCGCTCTCCTCCTCCTCCCTCTCTTTCTCCTCCACCTCCTCCTCCCTCTCTTTCTTCTCCTCTTTCTCCCTCTCCCTCTCCTCCTCCTCCTCCTTCTCCTCCTCCTCCTCTCTCTCCCACTCCTCCTCCTCCCCGTCCTTCTCCTCCCTCTCCTCCTCCTCCCTCTCCTCCTCTCTCCTCCACCTGCTCCTCCTCCTTCTCTCTCCTCATCCCTCTCCCTCTCCCTCTCGTCCTCCTCAATGTCCTCCTCCTCCTCCTCCTCCTCTCTCCTCCTCGCTCTCCTCCTCCTCCCTCTCTTTCTCCTCCACCTCCTCCTCCCTCTCTTTCTTCTCCTCTTTCTCCCTCTCCCTCTCCTCCTCCTCCTCCTTCTCCTCCTCCTCCTCTCTCTCCCACTCCTCCTCCTCCCCGTCCTTCTCCTCCCTCTCCTCCTCCTCCCCCTCCTCCTCTCTCCCCCTCCATCTGCTCCTCCTCCTCCTCTCTCCTCCACGACCTTTTGCTTTGATGTGGGGGACCTTCCCACTCTCTTCCTCCTCACTCTCCCTCTCCTTCTCCTCCTTCTCCTCCCTCTCACTCTCCTCCTGCTCTTTCTGTGTTTCTGTGTGTTTTTCCTCCATGTTGTTTTAATTAGCATTGGAGTTGGACCGTAGAACCAAGCGCTGTAAAACATGACATAAAGTTTCCTCATTAATTATGATAAAACTTGTTTCCAGTGCATAATGAACCGGGCTTTGACCTCCATTACTGCCAGAACTCACGAGGTGAAGTAAACCACGGCATGGGAACCAAGCTCCTTAAACAATTAGGAAATATATATATTCAATAATGTACTTTATTTAACTACATTTTTTAAGGTTTTAAATTTATACGTGCCACTGTGTCCAAAAATGTACAGAAACACAGCAGAGGGACGTCTCATAGAGCGACCCCTGATTCAGTTACCCTCTAAAGAGCTCAGCAGAGGGACGCCTCATAGAGGGACCCCTGATCCAGTTACCCTCTAAAGAGCTCAGCAGAGGGACTCCTCATAGAGGGACCCTGATCCAGTTACCCTCTAAATAGCTCAGCAGAGGGACTCCTCATAGAGGGACCCTGATCCAGTTACCTTCTAAAGAGCTCAGCAGAGAGACTCCTCATAGAGGGACCCTGATCCAGTTACCCTCTAAAGAGCTCAGCAGAGGGACTCCTCATAGAGGGACCCTGATCCAGTTACCCTCTAAAGAGCTCAGCAGAGGGACTCCTCATAGAGGGACCCTGATCCAGATACCCTCTAAAGAGCTCAGCAGAGGGACTCCTCATAGAGGGACCCTGATCCAGTTACCCTCTAAAGAGCTCAGCAGAGGGACTCCTCATAGAGGGACCCTGATCCAGTTACCCTCTAAAGAGCTCAGCAGGCAGTGGTATCAATACCTCTCTTAAGAAGCTTCTCTCCATCCCCGGTTACCAAGGCCTGTTTACTCAACCTCTAAAACACCGGAAGAGACGACCACGACCCAACCACCCAATGGCTAAAATACACTCATTAATTATACGGCTTTTTAGAGTGCCGGAGATAAATGACGCTCTCTTCCTGTTCCGCCTTCTTTAAATATCAAGCTAAAGAAGTGATTAATGGACGCCAGAGGAAACATTGTTTGTTTGAAAAAATACTTCTAGAAAAATAATACAAATATGCCATCTATTTTAAGAATGACCTCTAGATATCATAAAACGATCCCATTTAAAAAGCTTGTGTGCAGAAGAAAATGACCTTAGGAACAGAAGCTGCGTGGACCAGACCGTATGGGTCCCAGTCGTCATAGTGATGGTACTCATAGTCCACTGACTGTATTTATTATACTGTATTATGTCTGTGAATACAATAGTCCAACTGCAGCCCGTATTGCAGTAGTATTCTTTACAGCCTGCTCAGTGATGTCTCTCTTTAGACAGAGAGCTCTTGCGTCTCGCCTTGAGTTTCTCTGATTTGATGAAAGTGATGTTCGTCTCCCAGGGGAACCGCCTCCATTAGAACCGGGAAGATTGCTATCGGAATATCGACCGCATCTCCACGGAGAATGGATTACTGTTAATTATGATGATCATAATTATTGATAACAACAACAACAACAAAACAAGGGCTGGAAGAGGAGGGGGGAGAGGAAGAGGAGGGGGGGAGAGGAAGAGGAGGGGGGGAGTGGAGAGCCGTCTAATAAATGATGAAGACCATGGTTGTGTTTCTTTTCTGATCACTAGTGTTATCACCAGCATTATTGTTTGTAAATAAGCAGGCTAATAATAAATAGAAGCATAATATGCACAATTATCATCAGTTAGTATGATGTTATGAATAGCATCATGAGCATAAGCTATATTATTAGCATTGTTAGGCCCATGATTACCAGTATTGTTATTATAGCATGATATGATAAACTTTTTTTAACTACTTATTTTATCCTGAGGGAAATTAGTTCTCTACATTTGACCCATCCTAGTGTTAGGAGCAATGGGCAGCCATTGGGCAGTGCCCAGGGAGCAGTGTAGGGGCTGCCTTGCTCAAGGGCACTTAGGCAGTAACCTGGTGTTCCTGGGTCTTGAACTGGTGA
>CM051006.1:3251875-3281875 GCA_027704905.1 Muraenolepis orangiensis
TGATCAGGATGCATTCCTCCACAAGCCTGTTCATTTATGCTGTGACATGATCGGCATACACAGGTCAGTGATCTTGAAAACACGTCCAGTCCTTCCTTTGTTGACACACACTATTGTAAGTTGCTTGGATAAAAGTGTCTGCTAAATGATTGTAATGTAATGTAATGTAATGTAATGTAATGCAGATGTAGTATAGCGTTGTCTGTCCAGCGACGAACGTTCAAACTAAAGTCTAGCCAGTTTGATCCGTCAGCCCATATTCCTCCTGTGTTCATGGGGCCGCTGTTGCCTCGTTTCCACCAACGCAAGTTGGTTCTAGCTCTCGGATGGCGCTAGAGCCGGTTAGCAGTTGGTTCAACTGGCGAGCCGTCTAAGAACCGGTTTGCGTTTCCACCGACTTTTTCGCCGAGAGCCACGTCATGACATCACTGTTAACGTCTCTGCTTTCCCAGCAGCTCGCGCCAACTTCCACAACAGTGGAACATGATGGATGTTAAAGTGTTGCTCCTGGCTTTCAGGCTACAAACACGGCTGGTCCAACGCGTTGAGCTGCTCGTCTTTAGTGCTATGGACGCAATTACGTTGAAGCCCCTAACTGTGAAAAAGGACTATACAAATAAAATGGACTTGACGTTAGAGCTGCATTAATAGTATTTAAACAGAAGCGACCATTTGCCTTTTCTTCTTCAAAACTGTTATCTTGTATTATGTTTCTCGGTTGATAAAGCATAATGAAGCGGACATTGTATGAAAAATAGAAATGTTTTATTAAAAAAAAAAAAACATTAAATACACAATATACAGTAATCACAATATGTAAAAGTGTAGAGTGCAGTGTAGTAAGTCAATGTTAATAAAGCTCCGAGGGGCTGAGGGGCTCCTGTGAGCTACAGCCCAGTGGGGGCGGTAGCTCCACATCGACATCGTCCAGGGAAGACGACTCCATAAACAACTAAAACAAGAGAAAAGTGCATTAAAACATGACTCCATTACACTTTACTGTTTTTAGAAAGTAGCATCCTAACGTTATCAAGGTTAATATCGGCTAACAGAAGCCTAGCAATCATAGCTCCTCATTTGTGATGATAGGAACATAACATTGATGTGATAATGAGTAGCTCGCTAAACAGATTATAAATACAAAGCTGGTTGGCAACACGGGAAAGATTTATAAAGTGAAACTTACCAGGACCAGAGTGACAGCAGCGGATCATCAGTTTGTTATGGATTAGCTCCTCGTATCGTCCAGTTTGTTATGGATTAGCTCCTCGTATCGTCCAGTTTGTTATGGATTAGCTCCTCGTATCGTCCAGTTTGTTATCGATTAGCTCCTCGGTCCTGTCCCCCGCTGAAGACATCTCGCGCTGTAGTTTTTCTAATAGTGGTTTGTTCTAGAAGCTCCTGTAGTTTAATGTGACCTTCTGCCGAGGACCACAATGCAAACAAACGCAGTTTGTCTCGTGCACGGACCACTGTCACCTTCACATTCACCTCCACAGCGAATTTTAAAAATGGCGGTCAAAAACTTTGAGTTTGTTTTGAGTTTGTCCGATAAGCCCCGCCCCCAGCCCCTGACGTAGTGGGGCTTGCTGGCTAGCCCAGCTTCGAAGTGGGGCCGCTCAGGAACCCGTTTACCGGGCCAGAAAGTGGCTCCTTCGTGGTGGAAACGCAAAGAACTGGTTCGAGATTAGGCACAAGCTCCGAACCAGCCCTCAAAACAGCTTGGTGGAAACGAGGCATGTGTGGTTCACGTCTGGCTCCTGTCTGGCTCCTGTCTGGCTCCTGTCTGGCTTGTCCAGACATTCATTGCCCTACGACAGCGGCCCAAGCATCAGCCGCTACCCTTCCACCACCGCCGCCACCGCTGCCCTAAACTAATGATGATGTGGATAAGGGTCAGCTGTAGCTAGCTGGGTAGCAGTGGCAGAAGGGAGGGAGGGAGGTACCACTATCAGGGAGGGGGGAGGTACCACGATGAGGGGGGGAGGGAGGGAGTTACCACTATCGGGGGGGGTGGGAGGGAGGTACCACTATCGGGGGGGGGGGGAGGTACCACTATGAGGGGGTGAGAGAGGGAGTTACCACTATCAGGGGGGGGGGGAGGAAGGGAGGTAACACTATCAGGCAGGGGGAGAGGGAGGGAGGTAACACTATCAGGCAGGGGGAGAGGGAGGGAGGTAACACTATCAGGCAGGGGGAGAGGGAGGGAGGTAACACTATCGGGGGGGGGGAGGAGGTACCACTATTGGGGGTCGGAGAGGGAGGTACTAATATCAGGGGGGGAGGTACCACTATCACAGGGTGAGGGGAGGTACCACTATCGGGGGGGGGAGGGAGGGAGGTAACACTATTGGGGGGGGGAGGGAGGTACCACTATTGGGGGTCGGGGGAGGGAGGTACCAATATCAGGGGGGGAGGTACCACTATCAGGGGGGGTAGGGAGTTACCACTATTAGGGTGGGGGGAGAGAGGTACCACTATCGGGGAGGGGGAGGGAGATTCCACTATCGAGGGGGAGGGAGGAAGCTACCACTATCAGGCGGGGGAGGGAGGTACCACTATCGGGCAGGAAGAGAGGGAGGGAGGTACCACTATTGGGGGGGGTAGTAGAGGGACGACTCTATTGGGGGAGTTGGGGGTGTGGTAGCACTATCGGTAGGGGGGGTACCACTATCGGGGGGAGGGAGGTACCACTATCGGTTGTGGTGGGGGGTAGTAGTACTACTGGTAGGGGGGGGGGGGGGGGAGTACCACTATCGGGGGGGAGGGAGGTACCACTATCGGTTGGGGTGGGGGGTAGTAGTACTACTGGTAGGGGGGGGGGGGGGGGAGTACCACTATCGGGGGGGAGGGAGGTACCACTATCGGTGGGGGGGGGGGGAGGAGTTTTCTGTTGTGTCATAGAATTGCCGACACGGTGAAGGCTGAGCTACATGGATGAGTATTGGTCTGATGGGGGAGGGGCTCTGTCCTCGGCCGACGTTGATCAGAAAGTCATTTACCTGACGGGTTGTGGGCGGTCTCAGGTCCAGTGTGCTGGTCCTCAGTAAGCCTGCTCCAGCCAGCCAATGAAAACCAGTGTCACAGTATGGAGGGGTCGGCTTATACGTAAGCTGCTTTGATTGGTTCTTCGGTCTCCGTGGATGAATCAACACTAAATACCTTTTATTCCCAGAAGCTTTAATGGAAGCAGTTTTTTTACTGATAACTTTTAAGCCAATTAAGCCTATTTTATGTAGAGATGATAACAGCCTCCTTCATCTTAATTCAAACATGATGCACACAAGCAGGGCTGTGTGTGTGTGTGTGTGTGTGTGTGTGTGTGTGTGTGTGTGTGTGTGTGTGTGTGTTTTAGGATTTTTTTTAATTGGAAAGCAAGAGATCAATATAACGGACGCAGACCCAGCTCATTAACGGCACAGCTTAAATTTAGTATTATTTAGAAAAGAAAATCCCAAGCGCATCCCAAACCACACGCTTCAACCGTCGTTCAGTCCAAATAAGTAGCGTTTTATTCCACCCTTTTGCACAAGCCTTTAATTGACTTTGACGTGTGAATAACAAACAGGCCAAAGTCAAACCCGCTGCTTCATTCATTTGGTAACAAAGCGAAGCCGTGGTTTCATTCTGTCTAAATCAAGAACCTCCATTAGCATACCTAATGCCTCGTGCTACAGCTAGGGCTACCAGGCTCATCACCACTTCACTTACCATTACAGGGTTCATGATTCATGATTCATTAGATTAGATTTGGTTCAAATGTATTGTCATTCCACAGCACAGTACAGTACAGTACAGTACAGTACAGTACAAGTACAGTACAGCAAAAATAATGTGGTATCTAATCTGCAAATTTTGCAGTAAGGCGATTCAGGATTCAGGATTCAGGGTTCAGGGTTCAGGATTCAGGATTCAGGAGCGCACGCCTGAACCTTCGGATCACGTTGTGTTCCGGCGTCTCGACTCAGAGGATCGTGTTTTCATATTCCGGCTATGGGTGCAGACGCTCAGTCCTCACTCCATGTGACACCAGGTGTTCATCACATCGTCAGGGCAGTACTGCAGTACGCCGTGTTCCACTCCCAGACGGGCGGTTCCATGTTCCACTACCAGAAGGGAGGTTCCGTGTTCGATTCCCCGATGTCTCCTCGTGCCCTCTCATCCCGTAGGCGTCCTCCAGCAGGAGCCCTGACCGCGACCCGCTCCTGAAGGACACAGATGTTGAATTAAACGGTCAACTTGGATAGAGATGTCTGCTGAATGACTGAATAATAATAATAATATATAATGGTCACGTGTATCAAAATGTGATTCTGTAATGTATGTAATGTTTTTACCAAATTAATCCATCATGAATCCCGATCTCCACTAGATGGGATGTGTGGAGGGAAGTGACTCAGTGTGTCTCCAGATGGATGATACAGAGTGATGAATACTTCATAACGTACGGCTCAGTCCAGAGCCATGAACAGGAAGTGTTGCTGGTACAGCGGCGTCATTATTTAGGATAAATCAGACGTGAATATAAAAATATGGGAAGACTCCATTTTGAGCACTTAAAATGCTGGGACCAATGTGGTACCATGTGGTACCAGGTGGTACCATGTGGTACCATGTGGTACCATATGGTACCAGGTGGTACCATGTGGTACCATGTGGTACCATATGGTACCAGGTGGTACCATGTGGTACCATATGGTACCAGGTGGTACCAGGTGGTACCATGTGGTACCATATGGTACCAGGTGGTACCAGGTGGTACCATGTGGTACCATGTGGTACCATATGGTAGCAGGTGGTACCATGTGGTACCATGTGGTACCATGTGGTACCATGTGGTACCATGTGGTTATTTTAATCAGACTCCTGACATCCATCATCCAAAGACGAAGGAAATCTATTCCCGACCATGTTTCACCAGCACACCATAGTATACTAGATGTCATTACCGTCACATAAGAGTGCCTCACACACCCTCCCCTCACACTCACCACACGGTACGATACCCCCCCCCCCTCCCCCACACTCACCACATGGTACGATACCTCCCCCCCCCCTCCCCCACACTCACCACATGGTACGATACCCCCCCCCCCCCCTCCCCCACACTCACCACATGGTACGATACCCACCCCCTCCCCCTGCCCAGTCAGAGAAACATGCTCAGTGACAATCACCACAGGTTTATTCCTCCCACTTAGCATTCTGTCAGCAGGAGCTATGTTACTGCTACTGACTCAACAAACTGCAATCTACAGATTTGTTCCATGATCACTTTATTCTAAATAGGTTATGCTTCATTTCCTTGTCTTACGTACGGATGAATGGAGGCCCTGCCTCCACCGCTGTCCTCTTGGTAAAGTTTCCCTATCTCACGTTCTAAAGGCGGAATCATCGTGCCTGGCTAGGTTCTAATGAGACCAGCTAAGAACCACATCAAGCGGGCGTGTAAAGAATAAAATCACCGTTTGAAACAAAAATCGAATCAACTCAGTTTCTGTGAGACAAGCTGCACTGTTGAAGATGTCATTTTCCCAAATATTCATGGAGATTGGAAGTAGTAGATATGTACAGAGGCTTTTTGTAATCTGGTTGAATGTGTTTCCTCTTGATGGCTTTTTGAGATGTGAGGTAAGTGAGAAGCAAGATGATTTTATTTTTAAGTCCAAAGGAAGTTTCCACCCCATTCACTCCCACATTATAAATTCATAAAACACAATACTACAATATACAATATATACTATACAATACTACACTAAATTAATGCAAAGATAAGGTAGTCCATCCAGAAGCTATGAAGCTATGTATATACAGTGTCTCCCTGGGAATTTAACCTTCTTCAGAGACTGTATTAACGTGTGCCCCAATTTCTAAGAAAAAACTGTTATGTTGTTATCTTCATCTTCATCATCATCATCATCATCATCATCATCAGCATCTTCATCATCATCTTCGCCAACCCACTGACTAACTAAGAGGCGGAGACAAAGACACAGATGAGACCCACACACACGGGTGGGTGTGGAGGTCGTATCCTGAGTGTGAAGTTATGAAAACATAAACCAGGTTGTGTAGAGAAAGTGACCCATCATGATGGTCCATATTGACCAAGCTTCTCCCACGAGGTGGACCAGACCCATAGTACTGTTACAGAATTCCCCAGGACCACCATGGAGGTGGACCAGACCCATAATACTGTTACAGAATTCCCCAGGAACACCATGGAGGTGGACTAGAACACCATGGAGATGGACTAGACCCATAGTACGTTTTCAGAATACCCCACGGCAGCCATGGAGGTGGACCAGACCCTGGTTCCGTGTTCCGGCGCCGCTCGAGTGGCCGCCTGTTACAGCAGCTCCTACTCACCGCTGGGTAGTTTATTTTATATTTCTTATTAACGCACTTTTCTGCTATCTTTTGTGTCAATACTTGTGTCAAGGTTTTTTTTATTATTGGTGAACCATGGACACCAAACCCGCTCTTTTTGCACTGGTTCTCGTACTGTTTTTGTTGATTTGCGAGACCTCACGTGCGTCCAGCAACGCATTGCTTACAATCGCGATCAGCTGTTAGCTTACCGTAGCATGGTGATGCTAACCACTGAGAGACCTGATGTTCCCCGCAAGCTCACGAGAAGGAGAAGGAGACGCCGGGCTGGGGCTCTGCTGCTTTGGGCTAGGAAGGCACTTTAGACCTGTCCTTCCATCCATCCAATAAGATGGACGAGCTAGCTGCATTGGCCCAAGTTCAATGGCCCAGTTCACCTGGACAACAAACTGGTCTGGGCCAAGAACTCTGAGGCTGTGTACAAGAAGGGCCAGAGCCGTCTCTACTTCCTGCGGAGGCTCCGGTCCTTCAACGTTTGCAACACGATGCTGAAGATGTTCTACCAGTCGGTGGTAGCCAGTGCCATCTTCTTCGGTGTCGTGTGCTGGGGAAGCAGGTTGAGGTCAGCAGACGCCAACAAGATCAGCAGGATAGTCAGGAAGGCTGGCGCTGTCCTGGGGGTCCAGCTGGACTCCTTTTTGGTGGTGTCTGAGAGGAGGATGCTACGCAAGCTGCGTAGTATCCTTGACAACAACTCTCACCCTCTCCATCAGGTGCTGACCTCATACAGAAGCACCTTCAGCAACAGACTAATTCCACCCAGGTGTACCACAGAACGCCACAGGAAGTCCTTTCTTCCTGTGGCCATCAGACTCTTTAATTCATCTACCTCGGGTGGTGAGAGGTAGATTGTAGATTGTAGATTGGAGACTCAGTTACCTGAAGTCAACACACTGTAAATCCTTTCACTGTAATTTTGCACTGTAAACTCAATTTCACTTTTCACTTTTCACATGTCACTTTTTCAGTACTCATCTGAATTATTTATTGTTAGTATTTATTACTGCCAATTTGCACTATACGCATTGTTGTATATTGTATATACCTACGTATTACTGTAATAATACTGTAAATTGTACAATTCATCTGTCTATACATTTAGATTTCACTCAGTTATATTTTGTTTATACTAGTTTAGTTTAGTTTGTTGTTATTAGTTTTAGGTATTGTATATTTTGTGTGCATTTATTCCCCCTGTTTCATCTGTTGTACCTTAATTTCCCTCGGGATATACAAAGTCTCTTGAATCTTGAATCTTGAATTGAACACCAGAGGGAATTCAGGCGGGATGGCATCATGCTATTCACAGAGACATAGCTAACCGAGCTAATCCGGACACTATCGCGAATCTGGACGGCTTCCATCTGTTACGGGCGGACAGGACGAAAGAGAGTGGTAAGAGGAAAGGAGGAGTGCTGGCTGTGTTTGTGAATGATAGATGGTGTATTCCTGGGCACATCACTGTTAAAGAGGAGGTCTGCAATAGAGACAATAAGTTGCTAGCTGCTAGTCATACTATCTGTCGCAGATGCTGCGTGTGATGTCATCAACTCAACTGTTCGGAAATTGTAAACAAATCATCCAAATGCCCTCCTGATCTCTGGAGACTTGCCTCTCTGCCCACCTTCACCCAGTATGTTACCTGCTCCACCAAAGACAATAACACCCTTGATTTGCTGTTTGCCAACACCAAGGAGGATTACAGCTCATCACCTCTCCCTCGCCTGGGCCGATCTGATCACAACCTGCTACCCCTCCTGCCTGTGTAAAAGCCTCTTGTCCACAGACAGCCACTGCCTACAAGCACTGTGAAGAGATGGTCTGATGATTATGAAGTCCCTGAAAGACTGTTTTGACACTACTGCGTGGGATGTGTTCAAAGACATTCATTGGGAAGACATTACCAGCCTGACGGACTGCATTACAGACTACAGATTAACTCCTGTGTGGATAATGTAGTTCCCACCAAGACTTTGCGTTGTTTTCCAAACAACAAGCTGGATTACACCGGACATAAAGGCTCTCCTCAACGACAAAAGAGGGCCTTTGGGTAATGAAACAAGAATAAGCTGAAGATCATGCAGAGGGAGCTGAGAAGGAAGATCAGATCAACCAGTTTCCCAGACCAAGGAGGACCAAAAGTGGGCGAATGACTTGAACATTTTTTTCAACAGGTTTGATCAGTCAGGCACCCCTCCCACTCCCCCCCTGCTGCATCTCCCATTATCACCTGCCTCCCCCCTACTTCCACCCACACTCCTATGCAGCGAGCCTCAACAACATCCGCCCTGTTGCACTTACCCCCATCATCATGAAGTGCTTCGAGAGGCTGGTCCTGGCTCACCTCAAATCTGGCCTGTCACCCTCACTGGAGATGAGAGCAACACACACGTGAGAATGCTGTTCATAGACTTCAGCTCAGCATTTAACACCATCATCCCCTCCAAACTCATCTTCAAACATGCAAGACCTCCTTCTACCACCTCAGAAATATCGCTAAACTCCGCCCCACACTCAGTCTGTCAGATGCTGAAAAGCTTGTCCACGCCTTTGTCTCCTCCAGGCTAGACTACTGTAACACACTTTTCATTGGGATTCCTAGCAAGAATATCCAGAAGCTGCAATACATCCAGAACAGCGCTGCTAGGATCCTGATGAGAGTTCAGAAGTATGAACACATCACACCCATACTCAAATCATTGTACTGGCTCCCAGTCTCACTCAGGCTTGACTACAAAATCACCCTCTTCACCTAACAGTGCATTCATGGAAATGCTCTCAAACCAGCTGAGGACACCACAGACTGTGGAACGCCCTCCCAAACCAGCTGAGGACACCACAGACTGTGGAATTCCCTCCCAAACCAGCTGAGGACACCACAGACTGTGGAATGCCCTCCCAAACCAGCTGAGGACACCACAGACTGTGGATGCTTTTAAAAAAGGCCTAAAAACACATCTTTTTAGAATAGCCTTTCACTAGATTTTCAAAAAACCCCACTGGTTGCCATACCCGCATAAACGTCGCTGCTTTTATTTTTTATTATTTAAACCATTTTTACTCTGTAGCACTTTGAGTTTTGTCTACGCAAATTAAAAATGAGCTTATAAATATAATTTATTATTATTATTATTATCTTCAAACTTGGTGACCTCATGAAAACCAAGAACCTTGACATTAACCCCTCAGTTTGTAACTGGTTATTAGACTTCCTAACCAACAGACCCCAGTCAGTCAGGTTAGACCATCTCACCTCCTCCACCCTCACCCTAAACACCGGCATTCCACAAGGCTACAAGAGCTCATCGTTGACTTCAGGAAGACCAGAGCTGGCGCACATGCCCCCATCCTCATCAACGAGGTCGAGCGTGTCTCCAGCTTCAAAACATTTATATATATTAATCGTGCATTCAATAACTGCATACCCCTGATCACTACCTGTTAAATACTCACTTACCTGTATATATATATATATGTATACCTATTATTATTATTATTATGCTCATATCCCACTTAATACCTAGTAGACTGTCTTTTAACCTGTACATTTAAACTGTAAATGATATTACCATGCACTGTACTGCAACATCTGTACTGCAACATTTGCACAAATTATTTTTGCTGTACTGTACTTGTGCTGCAATGACAATAAATTTGAAAAATCCCATCTAATCTAATCTCAGCCCCTCTACTCATCCACTTTGTCCCCTGTACCACCACCCACCCCCACCTTGTCCTTCACGAGACACCAGGTGAGGAAGGAGCTCAGGAGGTGTAAGGCAAGAAAGGCTGTGAGCCCAGATGGCATGAGCTCAAGGCTCCTCAAATCCTGCGCGGACCAGCTGTGCGCGATAGTGGAGCTACTCTACAACCTCAGCCGGAAGCAAGGGCGGGTACCACAGCTGTGGAAAACACCCTGTGTGGTACCTGTGCCGAATACCCCCCACCCCAAGGACTTCAACAGCTACATGGTGCTTACATCAGAGCTGACCCTGGAGAAGCTAGTCCTTCGGCATCTTCGGCCCCTTGTGAGACCGTCAATGGACCCGCTGCAGTTCACCTACCAGCCAGGCATCGGAGTGGATGATGCTGTCATCTATCTGAGAGGTCCCTCTCTCACCTGAAGAAGGCCGGGCGAAATGTGAGGAACTTCGATTTCTCCAGTGCTTTCAACACCATCCAGCCCATGCTACTGGGGGACAAGCTGGAGTGCTCGGGGGTGGATCATTACCTCACCACCTGGATCCTGGACTACCTCACCAACTGCCCACAGTACGTGAGGACCCAGGGGTGTCATTCAGATATGATTGTCTGCAGCACGGGGGCTCCCCAGGAAAGGGTGCTGGAGCCGTTCCTCTTCACCCTCTACACTGCAGACTTCACCCACAACATGGCAAAATGTCACCTGCAGAAGTTCTCTGACGACTCTGCTATTGTCGGCCTCATCTCAAATGGGGACGACAGGGAGTACAGAGAACTCACGCAGGACTTTGCCCTCTGGTGTCAGAGGAGCCACCTCCAGCTCAACGCAGGGAAGACCAAGGAGCTGGTGGTGAACTTCAGGAAAAAACTTTCTCCACCCACGCCAGTGAACATCCAGGGGAAAGACATTGAGATTTTTAATCTTACAAATACCTGGGTGTTCATCTGAACAATACAGTACTGGTCAGAAAACTCTGATGCTTTGTACAAGAAGGGACAGAGCAGACTCTAGCTGCTGAGGAGACTTTCGGAGTGCAGGGAGCACTCCTGAGGAGATTCTTTGACTCTGTGGTGGCATCAGCCATATTCTATGGTGTGGTCTGCTGCTGGGGCAGCAGTATCTCGGCGGCTGACAGGAAGAGACTGGTTAAGAAGGCCAGCTATGTCCTGGGGAGCCCACTGGACACTGTGGAGGTGGTTGGCGACAGGAGAATGATGGCCAAGCTGTGGTCCCTGCTGGATAACAGGTCCCACCCCCTCCAGGATACTTTGTCTGCATTGTGCAGCTCTTTCAGTGACAGGCTGCTTCACCCGTGGTGTCTCACAGAGAGATACCGCAGGTCCTTCCTTCCTGCAGCTGTCAGAATTTACAACCACCATAGCCCCTGCTAGACCACCACAGACTTGTGGAATTGTGCAATTGTGCAATAACACAATATACAATTCATTATACACATGACACACTACTGGCTGCTACTCACATGTTCACTTATATTTTTATGTTCACTTAGTTTTACCGCTCATTCACTTTTATACACTTTGTCTATATGCTGCTTATTCATCCATGTAGTTTACTTATTTGTCTTATTTGTACTTTTGTCTTATCTTTCTTGTTTTTACTAGCATGTACGTATTGTTGCTTACTGTTACTAACCTCTTTATCTGCACTGTCCCTTTCTGCTGTAGCCATGTCAATTTCCCCACTGTGGGACAAATAAAGGACTTCTATCTATCTATCTATATATCTATCTATCTAGTATGTTAATAGAATACCCCAGGACCACCATGGAGGTGGAACAGTACTGTTATAGAATACCCCAGGGCAGACCCCGCAGTACTGGTACAGGATACCCCAGGACAGCCTCTCTGCACCACACAGAACCTTGGAAATAAAAAATGATAATGTTTGCAGTATTTTGGATTCATTAGTATTGCGACATATTTAACGGGAGATGTGCAGCAGTTTGTCAAAGTGTTGCTTTTTCGCATTTTGAAAAACATCAACCAAACTGAGCCTGAACCTCTTAGACAGTTGGCAAATTTGGTGAGAGTAGGTCTGACCTGTCTGATGTCTTTCTGTTTTGTAGGTGGTCTCTCTCTCTCTCTCACTCTCTGTGTGTGTCTCTCTCTCTCTCTCTCTCTCTCTCTCTCTCTCTCTCTCTCTCTCTCTCTCTCTCTCTCTCTCTCTCTCTCTGTGTGTGTGTGTGTCTCTCTCTCTCTCTCTCTCTCTCTCTCTCTCTCTCTCTCTCTCTCTCTCTCTCTCTCTCTCTCTCTCTCTCTCTCTTTCTCTCTCTCTCTCCCTCTCTCTCTCTCTCTCTCTCTCTCTCTCTCTGTCCCCCTCACAGTCACCGTGGTTCAACAGGCTCTTTCTTCTCCCAGGGGCCCGTGGTGGTGTGGCTGGTACCGGGGACCCTTGTTGATTGAGAGAGAGAGAGAGAGAGAGAGAGAGAGAGAGAGAGAGAGAGAGAGAGAGAGAGAGAGAGAGAGAGAGAGAGAGAGAGACACAGCGATAGATTAAGAAGGGTCACAGAGAGATTGCAAGAGATAAATAGACCGAGATAGAGCAGTGTGAGAGAGATGCTCTCCTCTCTCTACCTGTCTATTTCTCTCACAGGAGGGGCAGTCGATGAAAGAGAGACAAGTCAAGCAGATGAGAGAATAGGTAATGTGAATAACATGCACATAGGAGCCAGAGATGTAGTAAACAAATCAGAGCAGGAAGTCAATCTGTGTTTCTCTTCCTGCTCGTGAAAACATAAAACCGCCACGTCTGTGAAAGTCCAATTACATATTGGATTTGGAATTTAGTGTAAAACACAACCATATGTAGAGAGAGAGAGAGAGAGAGAGAGAGAGAGAGAGAGAGAGAGAGAGAGAGAGAGAGAGAGAGAGAGAGAGAGAGAGAGAGAGAGAGAGAGAGAGAGAGAGAGAGAGAGAGAGAGAGAGAGCTACAGAGCCAGAGAGTGAGAGCCTCCAGCGCTCCAGAGGAGATGGTCCTGGTCATGGTGATTAATGACAGAAGTGGGGACTCTGTCCTCAATAAACTGCTGTTCTCCCACGTGGCCACCAGGGACCTCGCTCCCCTCCCGGAAACACATGCCAGTCCAATCTGGCCCGCTCCCTCCTCACTTCATGGGCTCAAACACACACACAGAATAGCATCTCTAACAGCCACCGCCGCTCTGCCCTCAGGTGACCTTTAGACACAAGACACAAACACCGGCTTTGACCAGATCTGGGGGCTTTATGGAATTCATAAGCAGCAGTAGAGAGCTTACCATGAGCTTCCATGAGGATGTGATGTTGTGATGGGGACTAAGAATGATGATACAGACCATGACTTGGTCCAGAGGTATAATACAGTGGGGGGGTTGTAGACGCATGGCTGACATGTCTGATATACACTGCTTTGTTTTTACATCATTATCGTCATTTTACTATATATATGTTTCTATTAGATTAGATTTATTTCATCCATTTTTTTGCCGCTGTAAAGTCATGTTATACTATGATATAGTTTTAATATTGTTTTTTATATCTATAATGTCCTTGAATTTTATGTTTCATTTTGATATGTTCTCTATGGATATTTGGCATTTCCATAATGTCCTTTCCTTTAGTTGTTCCTTCCCAACCTTCCTCCCCCCCCCCCCGTGACAGCACAAAGTGAAGGAGCGAGCTGTGTGTGGAAGTGAACGGGAGTAGTATCAATGTACATCTGTCTAGAATAAGTTATCAATCAATCCAACCCTCTCGTTAGTAAACCCTGCCTGTCTGTTCATTAAGTGTTTATTGAACCTGAAGCCTGTGCTTGGGCCCTGGATGAATATCCCCTGTATTCCTCCACTACGGTCTGGAAGCTAGTCAGGAAAGTTCAACACTATAAAAGCAGGGCCGATTCAGTGTTTCCTTCTGATTTGGTAATCGAAGAGTCAACATGGGGAAAGATACCAAGAAATCAGATAAAAGTGACCCCAAAACCTGGCAAAATACCTCAAATTTGGACCTGCGTTCATAACTTATGAGTTGCGTACCTGTTGCGTATAAATTGATCGCAGAGAATTATTGAACATGTTCAAAATTTCCGGACTTACTCTGCGTGTGTCTGCGATCACATGCGTGCTTGTTGCCTACTTCAAACCTATAAAACCTATTAGTTGCGTGTGAGTTGCGTTCGGAACTTATGACCACTATTTTTTATTCGCAACCATACGGAACTGGTGATCGCTATGGTGTGAGGGCACCATTAGGAGCAGGTCGGGGTATTGTCTGCAGGTAGGCAGTGGACATTGGGGATTGAACCATGTGCCTCTGGGATGGGATTGAAAAACCTTAACCCCGAGACTCACCTGAACGTAGACACATTTAAGGAAGAGGTAAGCATCTTTATCAGAGACTGCTGACAAGGGGATATCAAACTCAGTCCCTTTCAGCTGTGAGTCGAGCGGTAGCGCACCGCCGCCTCTGCTACAAACTATTCCTGTCCCTGTTGTACAATGCAGAGAGTGGAATGAACACCAGAGGGTTGACTGGTCACCAGAGGCTTGTCTGGTCACCAGAGGCTTGTCTGGTCACCAGAGGCTTGTCTGGTCACCAGAGGGTTGACTGGTCACCAGAGGGTTGAGTGGTCACCAGAGGCTTGTCTGGTCACCAGAGGGTTGACTGGTCACCAGAGGGTTGACTGGTCACCAGAGGGTTGAGTGGTCACCAGAAGGTTGTCTGGTCACCAGAGGGTTGACTGGTCACCAGAGGGTTTGACGGTGTCTCAGTCAACCCCCCCCTTGCACCTCAGGGTTCTGGTCTCCCCCTCTACCATTAAGCCCTACAGCCTCTGTCTCCACCACCTGGCTCAGTCATTCATCCACATCTCCTGGAGGAACAAGTCATGGAGCCCCCCTCCCCCCCCCCCCCATTCTGTAGCTGGGCCCGCCCTCCATCCTAGACAAGCAACCTGGCTTATCACGGTTCAGCACTGAAACGTTCACCCTGGTTGGCTCCTTGATTCCCCACTGGGCAAAGCTACCTTATAAATGCTCAGTCTTCTGAAAGTGGAAGGGTATTAATATCCCGCTAATGTATTTTTATAATAAAAATGGAAAAAGCACCGACCTTGAGAACCATCTGGGTTTGAGTACAAAAGAGAAGCCAAGGAGGTGCACAATTTATATGAAAGTTCTAAATGGTGTATGGTTTTAGTTTGGTCACCAGAGGCTTGTGATCCAGTGTTTGCCAAGGTCGAACCACTACTGAGTTATGATCATAACAAGTAAATATGTATAATAAAGCTTGTTTTGATGTATGAAGAGGACTCAGATGAGCAGGCAATTGGTATGTGGTTGATGTTCTCTCCACAGACAGTGAATACACAAAATAAATATCTATATTCTGCAAAGAGCAAATACCACAACATATACTGAGTTTAGCTTTCATGTGGTAGTTCTTTCTTGTGGAAAGACATACCGGAAATGTACACTAATTAGGCAACTTTATTATTTTCAAACTTTTAATTACAAGACTTGTAAAACATTTTTTAATTAGTATATTTGGACACGGGCAAACAAAAGTGGCAAATCAGCCCGAGAACTGAAGGAAGTGTGTGAATCTGTATGTGATGTCTTTGTACTTTATGATGTGCTCCATGACCACTATCTATAATCTATCATCTATCTATCATATATATCACTTTCTATCACTATCACTATCTATCACTATATATAACTTCAGACCAGTGCTTCCCAAAGTGGGAGGCGTGCCTCCTGCCTGTCATGAGGGGAAAACACCCCGAACAGCTTTTCCAGGTGTCTGGAACCTTCTGACAATGTCTGGACCTAGTGAGGGACGGCCCTTTCCTTCTCCCCAGAACATCTCCTCTTGGGACGGGATGGCACTATCCCTCTGAGATGCCTCTATGACCGGGCATATGGTAGGTTTAGATAAAAACTGAGAGACTGTAAATATGATTTGTTTTGGGAAATCTTACATCCGCAGAACAGCGTTGTTAAAACCCCAGCCAACGGCTAATGGACAAGACCTAAAGTAGAGAATCAAGTGTTTATGCTTGGAAACGCTTTCAGAACGATGGCAACATAATTTGGGGATTAAGAAGAAGAAAGAAAAAAATCAATGAATAATAATGAAGTGCATTTCAATGCCAAGTTGCATGTTAAGGTTTGACAACTTAAAACAGGTTTGTTAATTTCATTTCCCTCTTAAAATTCTGAAAAATCTTCTGTAAACTTTGCAGGTATGTTGACATGTCTTTTCCCCAGGAGAGATTTCAGAGGGTTTCTTTGCTCTGCTTGTTCAACGCCTTTCTGCTTCTACCTCACATTTCACAACCGTGACACCGCTTTGTAAAGTTTTCTTCTCACACTCAAACACGGCTGCTCTCAAGAACCTTCCAGTGAGATTAGCGTATACCGACGCACGGCGCAGACATGGTGACGAACGCTGGAGTACAGTACTCGTCTTGAGTGCTTCGTAGCGGCTTGTAGTTAGTACTTCGCTCGAATGGCAACGTATCAAGTGTTGTAATTATACCTGTGTCATGGACTGAAAATTCCAATTATATATCTTGATATATCTTGTCATGTGCAAAGAACGCACCTAAAGGACAGGAAGGTAGACAGCTTGACAAACACACAGGACGATAGACTGACTGAAGTGGTTCTTTAGCGCTAGACGAATCCTCCCCAAGCAGTTACATCACAGCCTCTTCTGTTATTTAATCTCACAGACTCTATCTCTGAGATGGCCCATATAATCTCACGCTTTAAAGGTGAAATCGATTTCATTCCAAGAGAACCAGTGTCTGGATAGATTGCAGTTTTGGCTCTGTTTTTTATTTTGTCCATCCATCCAGACACGGGCATGGTGTTGTGATGTTGATTTAAAAAATCTGTCTGTTAATGAAGAAATATTGGTTAATTAGAAAAGCAGTTTTACCTTCTTACCAAATCTGTCTAAAGATAATTGACAGTGATTCCAGAACATTCCTAAAGCAAACTCCATTGACACAATGTTCTGTAAGCCTATGAACTAAGGATATGTTGTACAAAGACAGTATTCAATTGCGTGGAGATGCCTTCTTTATTCCTTTCTTTCCCCGGCTCCTGGTTGACATCTTATCAGCTCCGGCTCGTATGGACGGCTCCCTCCCATCTTATCGGTCGCCGCTCTCTACTGAGGGAATATCAGCTTTTTATACTGTATGGAGAAATCTTAATATATGGAGGTCAAGTGCAGGTCAAGGCTCAGAATCCCAGTGCTTATGTTTAGCGAGGGAAAGATGAATGAATAAGGAGCGTCTCGTGGTGACAGTCGGACGTTGCCTCCCGCTTGTTCTAATAGCGGCACGCTGATGAGGATTGAAATGAAAGCTCTGGGTCTTCATCAAACTACAGGTCTGTTTCTTTGTTGTCTGTTGTTTTTGGCAAATGTCAACAAATGCATTCCCAAAATGAATACGTTCCAGTCGGAGTCAAGGTTGCACATCATACATTTGAATTAGCATAGTAAACACCTTTTTGCGTATGTGTATACACCGCTTCAAAAGGGGTTTTTCAACTGGCCTCGGCTGCCAGGAATCAAATGTGAATGATAAAACACAAAGGAACAAAACCTTCAACTACTTTCCTGTCTCGGTCTTTGTCTTTGGAGTTATATATCAAATAATTTAAAGATCCATCCCTAATGACCCAGAGAGAGAGAGAGAGAGAGAGAGAGAGAGAGAGAGAGAGAGAGAGAGAGAGAGAGAGAGAGAGAGAGAGAGAGAGAGAGAGAGAGAGAGAGAGGCCAAGCCACTCAGACTCTGTTCCATTACAGCTGGAGATAAAGTTGCAGGGGGTGGGATTATAACATAAATTAATGAGCGTTTGGATGGGTTTTCATGAGATGTCACACGCCAGCCTACAGCAGGGCCTGTGGTCTGGGATACAGAGCTAGCATTACCTCTCTATCTGGGCAACATGCATTTAGGTTTAATCTTTACATTACACACCATATAGATGATGTTATCATAGTATCGTTACACTACACCATATAGATGATGTTATCATAGTATCGTTACACTACACACCATATAGATGATGTTATCATAGCATCGTTACACTACACCATATAGATGATGTTATCATAGTATCGTTACACTACACCATACAGATGATGTTATCATAGTATCGTTACACTACACCATATAGATGATGTTATCATAGTATCGTTACACTACACCATATAGATGATGTTATCATAGTATCGTTACACTACACCATATAGATGATGTTATCATAGTATCGTTACACTACACCATATAGATGATGTTATCATAGTATCGTTACACTACACCATATAGATGATGTTATCATAGTATCGTTACACTACACCATATAGATGATGTTATCATAGTATCGTTACACTACACCATATAGATGATGTTATCATAGTATCGTTACACTACACCATATAGATGATGTTATCATAGTATCGTTACACTACACCATATAGATGATGTTATCATAGTATCGTTACACTACACCATATAGATGATGTTATCATAGTATCGTTACACTACACCATATAGATGATGTTATCATAGTATCGTTACACTACACCATATAGATGATGTTATCATAGTATCGTTACATTACACCATATAGATGATGTTATCATAGTATCGTTACACTATACCATATAGATGATGTTATCATAGTATCGTTACACTACACCATATAGATGATGTTATCATAGTATCGTTACACTACATCATATAGATACTGTGTGTGTGTGTGCGTAGGTGCTTGCATATGTGTGTGTGTGTGTGTGTGTGTGTGTGTGTGTGTGTGTGTGTGTGTGTGTGTTTGTCTCTAGTGAGCGTGGCTGTGCTGATGGGACTGAGCGGCCATCTTGGTGCTAAGTGCTAGCTAGCGGGATGAGGGAACTTAATTAGGCATTCATTCCCCAATCACCCACCCAGCGCTTAGAACCAAGCATTTCAAACCCCTCCTCCAAGACACAGTGGTGGGCCTGGATAACAGGGGCATAGTCAGGGCTATATCTAGGGTTTGAGGCGTATAAAGGAACTAGATGCACCTGACCTGCTCCTTAATGACATGGCTCTGGAAGCTCTGGACCTAGCTTTGCATGGAAGTGTCTAAATCAGGGGTTCCCAACCTTTTTTGTGCCACGGACTGGCAGATACATGAAAAAAATCTCGCAGACCGAATTGTATGTAAATAACAGAAAATAGCAATAACAACTTGCATCCAAAACATATGAACAAAGTTTAAAACCAGGATATAATTAAAAATATATATATGAATGCTTAACAAATATGAATAGCAGAACAACATGCATCCAAAACATATGCTCCTGTCGTTCACTTAAAAGAGCCGACTCTTTGAGCCGGCTGGTTCGCGACCGACACGTCACTAGCGCGTAGTCTCTTTAGTAGCGCGTGCAACTGAAAGTCTCTCGTTATGCCGCCGATATATATTTAATCTATCTATATAGATTATACCGCCCATATATACCTCTATATATATAGATTATACTATATATCTAATCTCTATGTATAGATTATACCGCCCGCCGTTCACCTATACTCAAATTATTTGAGTCAAATATGATGATAAACACACAGCTGTTTGGCGGCCCGGCAGTAACACCTCCACGGCCCGGTACCGGTCCGCGGCCCGGCGGTTGGGAACCCCTTTGCTAAATAACTGAGATTGTAAAATAGTATATTAAAAATCAAAAAATGATTGTGTGCAGTTTCAACCCGGTAGTTCCTAGTGGGAATGGAACCTCTAACCCTGGCAGCCTGAGGGCCTTGCTCGACCAAACCAACACTGAGCCATTAAGGTTCATAGAGGTTTCTTTGGTTCTTTCTGCTCTCTTCCTGGTGAGAAACAGCCAAGCAGTGATGGCGTTTGGTGTCTCATGATGTTTATTAAAATGTGCATCATGTCACACCATCATAAATACATTATATTTTAAATGAATCTCTCCCTCTCCCTCCCTCCATCTCTCTCTCTGCCTCCATCACTCCCTGTCCATCTCTCTCCCCTCCTCCATCTCTCCCTTTATCCCTTTTATCTGTCACTCTCTCCCTCCCTCCCTCTATCTCTATCTCCTCCTCCCACTCCTTTTCTCCCTTGCTGTGCATCTCTCTCCCCTTCCTTGTCTGCTGGCTACCTCCTTTCTCCCCCTCTCTGTCTCTCCCCCTTTATCTCTCTCTCTCTCTCTCTCCCCCCTCCCCGTCATCTGTGGGCAGGTCATTTTCATGTTGTCAATTAGGCGATGGATTTATGTTCTGTGTTTCCTTCCCCTGCAGAACGTGTTTCTTTAATGTCAGAAGCAGCAACATGTTCCACAGATGCTGGCTAATTGGCTCAATTCCGTTATGTCTGAAATATTCACTACTTTGCCGAAATGGATTTTAAATAAATCAATTACATGTCAACCCACGACTAAGTTTGTTGTGGAATGCAATTTAGTGCTTTTTAATGGAATTATGTTACATATCAGGACATGAAGTCTGCAGACTGAAAGATGCAATGTTTTTTAAGGTTATGATGATTTAGACGTAATATTTGTGGCTATTTTTTGAGTAGATGATTTAATCAAAAGCCACTTACTATGAGTTCAGCTACAGGCCTTGACTTGGCTTGGGAACAGGAGGGTTGCCGGTTCAAGTCCCCAAACAGACGGGGAGTAACAGTACGGAGTGAGAACTGGTAAGATGCCAGTTCACCTCCTGGGCACTGCCGGGGTGCCTTTGAGCAAGACACCAGACCCCTCCACTGCTCCCCGGGCGCTGTATATCCAATAGCTGCTCCTAATTCTAGCATGGGTTAAATACAGAGAAACTCATTTCACTGTATGTGTACCAATGAAGAGGATTCAAACCTCCAGATTTAGATTTACACATCCACATTACAGCTAGCTAGCAGTTAGCAGTTGATGTGTCATTTGATTGACTGATTGCGTTTAATACAGACAGGCAATGAATGATGGATGATGCACCCACACACACACACACACACACACACACACACACAAATACACACACACACACAGTTTCTTCTCAGTTTAACCTTACATGTAACCTAATGCTCTCTGTTCAGAGTCAAACGATTTAAACCAAAACTCTTCCTCCCACAATGCACTCTGGTGTACGGGGGGACCTGAGTGGCCTGATGCTGAGTGCCAGGGCAGGGATGAAGACACTCAAACAACAACATGAAGACAGACTGAGACACACTCGACCTAGAAGGATGAACTCTGGACGATTCTTCCACACACACACACACACACACACACACACACACACACACACACACACACACACACGCACACACACACACATAAATACACACACACACATTGCGGGAGCCAGAAGCGAGAGGGAGATAGCCAACTCAAGAGACAAAGTAAAAAGCAAGTTTCAGTGAAGCCAGAACCAACCACAGATACAGAAACCACAGAAAATACAATTTATGTACAAATTCAGCCTTTTTTTAAACACTTACAGAAAAACTTAAATAAGTATATATGTAACACACAAACACACACACACTCACCTTCCACTGTATATCTATATTTAAATAGATTATATATGACTGGGTTATTGTTTTCAGTGAAGGCTGACAGGAAAGTGGGTTGAACAGAGGGAACCACATGGGAACCTGGGAAGCTATAAGCTGGACTACCTACAAGGTTAGTCTACAGCAGGTTGAGCCTATACCTGCTAGTATGCTACCTACAGGGTTAGTCTATAGCAGGTTGAGCCTACCTGCTAGTATACTACCTACAGGGTTAGTCTATAGCAGGTTGAGCCGATACCTGCTAGTATACTACCTACAGGGTTAGTCTATAGCAGGTTTAGCCTATACCTGCTAGTATACTACCTACAGCATGGGTCTCAAACTCGTGGCCCGCGGGCCAATTGCGGCCTGCTGGACGAAATTTTGAGGCCCCCTACTTGACATCAAAGTTTAGTGTTAGTGCGGCCCGCACGTTTTTCTCACACGCACCTTTTTGCCGAGACGAATTGGCTAGCATTTAGTATCTAGCTCTATATTAAGCTAACGGCTTATTACAATTGAATGTCGTGTTTGTTGCACGTACTTTTACACTAAGTTGTGTTTTTATGTGCCTTTGATGGTTAAATGGTAAACTGTATGTCACGATAGGGATAGTTTGGTGGGACCCAGAACGCAGACCAAGACACAGTGGAGCTATAACATAAAGCTTTATTTACAGCACACAGACAACAGAGAGTAATCAGGGACAGGCCAGGGGTCTGGGTACCGGGAGGTCGATCCGCGGAGTACCGGCAGGTAGTAGACCGGCGAGTAGTCCGGGACGGGAGAGGAGCCTAGATACCGGGAGGTCGGAATAGCGACAGGTACTGGACCGGTAATTATAATGACCGGGGAGCTCGTATAGACCGGAGTAACGTGAGACAGGCGGGTGACGCGGGATAGGCAAAGGATCTGGATCTCCGGGACATCAGCGTGGCGATTCCGTCCAGAATGTACGACATAACATGAACAAAGTACGACTTACGACCTAACCCCGGGGTAACGGGGAGCCAGGGTCTATAGACCCCAGGTGAGGGGATTAGCCATCAGCCACGGCAATTGTTGGCAGGTGTGTGTGTGCGCCGCCAGCGCACGTGGCTTGGCCACGCCCCCTGCCAACCACCATAACCGTGACACTGTTTCGTTTTGATAAAAGGGTTAAATTAGTAGCATAACATACAAATGCTGAATACATGCACGAGTATATGTATGACACGTAGACTAATTGAATTAATGTATGTATATCAGTTACGTGTGTACTAATGTATGCCTTTATTTCTGTATTGTATTTATAGTTTAACAACGAGAATCTATCAGTAAATCTATTATGAACTTTTTTTCTATTATTATTAAATGCATTTTTTTTGTCACCCAGCCCCAGTCATGTCTTTCTCAAAAGCTGTTGTTGAGCCCAGGGGAACCCCCACGTGTCTCACATGCACAGAGAACGTTGCGGTGCACAAGGAATACAACACCAAAGTCACTATACATACATACTATACATAATACACTACTCAACTAGACATGCTGAGAAGTATGCTAAACACCAGGGAGATGAGAGAGAGGACCGGGTCGCCACTCTTAAAACATGTCTACTGAGGCAACACGTTTTTTTCAAGAAAGCAAGCAAAGAGAGTGAGGCGGCAGTCGAAGCTAGCTACGTGGTGAGTGAGATGATTGCTAAGGCGGGAAAGCCATTCAAAGACGGCGAGTTCATCAAAAAGTGCATGTTACAGGCTGCAAGTATAGTCTGTCCGGTAAATGAGGGTCAGTTAAGCAACATCAGCCTTTCAGCCAACACAGTGGCAGAGTGCGTTTCTGACCTGTCAGGTAACATATACCATCAACTGCGTGAGAAAGCCAAACATTTCCATGCATACTCAGTCGCTCTTGGTGAGAGCACAGACATCACTGAAACCGCGCAGCTCGCAATGTATGTCCGCGGTGTTGACCACAATTTTGAAGTGATGGAGGAGTTGCTCACAGTGATTCCAATGCATGGCCAGACCACCGCTCAGGAAATATTCCGCCAGCTTGTGATGCCATTGAGGATGCCGGTTTACCATGGAAGAGGTTTGCTGGAATAACAACCGACGGAGCGCCATCAATGACAGGGAGGAGAAATGGACTGGTGGCACTTGTTCAAAGAAAACTGGGAGAGGAGGGTGTGGAGGAGGCCATTGCTCTGCACTGCATTATCCATCAGCAGGCCCTTTTCAGCAAATGCCTGAAGTTTGACAATGTGATGTTTGTCGTTGTGAAATGCAGCAACCATATCAGATCCAGGGGCTTAAAGCACCGCCAGTTCCGCGACTTTTTGGAGGAAATAGAATCAGCATATGAGGATGTGCTCTACTTCACCGAGGTACGTTGGCTCGGCAGATGAAACGTCTTGAAGAGGTTTTTTGAGTTGAGAGCAGAAGTGAAAGCCTTCATGGAGAAGGATGGGATGGCAGTTCCTGTGCTAAGTGATCCCAAATGGCTCATGGACTTAGCTTTTCATGTTGACATCACACAGGAGCTGAATGTACTGAACAAGAAATTACAAGGCCAGGGGCAGCATGTCAGTGCTGCCTATGACAACGTCAGAGCATTCTCCACAAAACTTGTGTTATGGAAATCCCAGCTCTCTCAGACAAACCTCTGCCATTTCCCAGCATGCAAGGCACTCATGGATGTGGGCACACCATTCAGTGGTGAGAAGTATGGTGATTTTTTTTGGAATACTTGATGCGGCCCAGCCTCACCCAGACTCTACCTCCAGCGGCCCCCAGATAAATTGAGTTTGAGACCCCTGACCTACAGGGTTAGCCTATAGCAGGTTCAGCCTACCTGCTAGTATACTACCTACAGGGTTAGCCTATAGCAGGTTGAGCCTACCTGCTAGTATACTACCTACAGGGTTAGTCTATAGCAGGTTGAGCCTACCTGCTAGTATACTACCTACAGGGTTAGTCTATAGCAGGTTGAGCCTATACCTGCTAGTATACTACCTACAGGGTTAGTCTATAGCAGGTTGAGCCTATACCTGCTAGTATACTACCTACAGGGTTAGTACACTAGCAGGTTGAGCCTATACCTGCTAGTATACTACCTACAGGGTTAGTACACTAGCAGGTTGAGCCTACCTGCTGCACCCCCTTCCTTCTGGAGCACATCTGCTAACAGTATTGGTAAGCGAGCTGTAGTGTTACTGCCAGGTCAGCACCTCTGCTACCTCCCACAGCTGAGCTACCTCCATCAGGGCTGACATCAGGGCTTTGGATGGATGAATGAATTAGTGCTACGGGTTGCCCCGGCGATGTCCCGCAGGGGGTTGGTTGCCGGGGGTTACAAACAAGGTTCACAGAGGAAGGGATTCCAGTCGTCTGAAACCCTTTCAGAGCACAGGAGGCGGCTCATGTGGACGGCGGAACGGTCTTTTTTTTCTTCTCTCCATGTGTGTACACATTTGTGATAATATTGCCATTCTACAATTAAATGAAAAGGATCAATACGGAACATCTCATCAAGTTTGTGTGTGAGGATCAGTTTGTTTTATTGTGCTCTCAGAATACGTCCTAAAATTCAAAACATTTGCATTTGACTAAATTATCAGATTCAAGATTCAAGATTGCAACAAGTACAATGGAATGCATACGCCTCATTCCCTCCCGCAGTATGACATTTTTGAAAAATAATATAAAAATAATGAACACCCAATGATCTTTTCTACCACCCTCACGACCCTCTGGATGGCTTTATTTTCCTGTGCAGTGGTGTTGCCGTACCACACGGTGACGTTCTCTACGGGGCCACGGTAGAAGTTAGCCACCATTGGCCTATTCCACTTTTCCTGAGGCACCGCAGAGCATAGAGGCGTGTGTGTGTGTGTGTGTGTGTGTGTGTGTGTGTGTGTGTGTGTGTGTGTGTGTGTGTGTGTGTGTGTGTGTGTGTGTGTGTGTGTGTGTGTGTGTGTGTGTCTCTCTAGGCATGTTCCGTCATTGATGGGATTGCAGTGAATGCAGAGTCCAGTCTGCATCTGCATGAGTTCCAGCTAGGCAGGGTTAGGGTTGAGCATGTGTCTGGAGAATGCTTGCATTAGGTAGACTGCAGCCAGTTGGGAATCTAAGTTTGAACCTTTCAGCTCAGAGTCAAACGACCAAGCCAGAGACTACCTTGTCCAGCTCATATGGACCTGAGGGTTTCTCCTTTCCACCACCGGTGATAACCTCAATCTAAATGTATAGAGCCACACTCCTATGATGGTGGAAAGCACCATAATATTAGTTTGGATCTCTACATTTAGATGGAGGTATCACATTTACATGCAGCTCATTGGGACATACAGTATGTGGGTCCAGATAAGAGACCACCTGTAGGTTGATTCACATCTACTGATTGCCTTTCAAAGAAACCACTCATGGTCTGACCAGTCCCTACATGGGGTCGGGGGGCATAAAGAGATCATGAGCCGCATAGAGAAAGAAGTGGCCACCTGTTTACCACACATAAGGGTTTCATCAGAATGAGCTGAGAGGTTTGCCTGGGAATGAGGACCAGGCCATCATCAAAGGCTCGCTAGCGAGTGTCCATAAAAATTGCCTCCTATTTGCCTCCTGCTACTTCATCCTTAAAGAACAGGCAGGATCAAACAGACCACCACCTTGATCAAGGGGGGGGGGGGTGGGGATCAATGGATCAGTTGACGATCATAGATTTACACACTGTTGGCATTTTGAAGGATATTGCCTGGCTTAAGCTGGGTGTGCTACAGTGAAGTGTACACTGTCTAAATCCTCTCAAATCTTTGGTATCCTCTTAGCCACAGTGGGTTTGGATGCTCCGCGAGTCCATGGGTGGCGACTCGACAGAGCCATTCCCGCCAGGGGATTCTGGAGCTCCAGAACCAGGCCTCGAAATCCACAGTTTCCCCTCAGTGTCTGTCACCAGTCGTACTATTTTTCTTCATTCTTCATAATTAATATAGTTTTATAACTTCATTGACTCACTCTGGTCCACCATGGAGTTTTGCCGGTCTAGTTTTTGCCTGCACTGAATAAAACATTTGAAATCACTGGAGGTGACAATCAGTTTTAACGTTTCTCTTAGTCATTGGTTAAGTTTCTTTTTCTTGTTAATTAATTGTTTGACCAATAAAATGCATCACTGCAATCCTCTTTCTGTTTGGCTTATGGCGATGGAAATGTACACACACTTTGACAAACACTTAACTTTATTTAAACCTCCATGACATTCTGTCATAAGACTACTTTAGGTTATAGGAAGCCAGTGTTATTTTAATATCTCCCACTGGATGTTGGATGAATGGTGAGATAATAAGCAGGAGGCAGAGTGCTTGGTTCCCAGTACATCAGAGCTCTATTTATAACCGCTTATCAGAAGCCCCTCCTCCGCCATTGAGACACCATTTTACACAAAACTGAATCACGTTATAATTGAATCCTCTAAATGCATCGGATATTTTGGTGAAAGGACGGAGCATATGCTCATCTTTACTGGGCTAAAGGAGGCTGAGGGTTGAATCCATCCCATCGAATTGATGCAAATTTCTGTTGTAACTTCTGTAAAAGGTTTGTCTGATTTCTTTGCTTTTCTGTGATGTTTATTGTGCCCTATGTAAACAGACGTTTAGCGACATTATTTTATACAGCTCAGCAAGGCCTAACATCAACAACCACATTCAAGGTTTGAGCAATGGTTACACCTAGCTAGCTGGCAGTAGGCTCGTGGCTAATAAGCGGGCTAGGTGCTAGGCGATGTGAATGGGAAGATGAATGGGAGGAGGTTGACCCATACTTCTTCATGGTTGTTGCTGTCACTGGTGTTCCTTTTCTTCAGAGATGGTTCCTTGGTTTACCGCCGGCGTTTTTAAGCAACCTCAGCAATTTTGACGAGTGTAGGGGTTTTAGCGCCTTCAAGTGGGTCTCTCTCTCTTTATGATGGATTTCATGTACGAAGCGCTGGCGCACATTTTTTAAATTCAAACACCTAACAATTCAAATGATACATATATACACATATAATACGTAATTATTGAATTTGGAATGATTTTTTTCTCTTCTCCCACAATTGTCCAAATCACAGGCTGTCCGAAATCCTTCTCTCATTCCCTACTCCCTACTCCCTCTCTAGTAGTTCAATGTAGAGCACTATATATTGAAATCCTTCCCTCATTCCCTCCTCCCTAATCACTCTATAGTTATTTCAATGTAGAGCACTATATAGTGAAATCCTTCCCTCATTCCCTACTCCCTAATCACTCTCTAAGGAGTTCATGTAGAGCACTATATAGGAAGCTCATTGGGAGATAAAGAAACACTTTCAGAAACTACTGGAGTCTCCGTTAATGACGTCATTGCTGTCACATAATTATCATAGCAGATCTACGTTGGTGGATGTCTCTTGTCCATCCGTTTTGGCCATCAGTTACACTACAGTACACTACTTGTCCCGATGCATTGTGGGATACGATGAGTGTCCTTTATAGGGTAAAATAATGATCACTATACCTCCCGACAGCACTACAAAATGAAGAACTCACTATATAGTGCACTTTACAGTGAGTAGTGAGTGATTTTGGACACAGCCACAGTGTCTTTGTGTCCCAGGTGCTATTTTTATTTTTTTAATATATTTTAACGGGACAACCTTATTCTGGAGCCCTGAGTTTCAACATAGATTAAAATCCCCAGGTTCAGTCTGAGCTTGTGTAACCATCCCCTTCATTATCCAGATCACAGAGGACTTACCGGACTCTGAGATTAGTCTGCTCAATGTCTTTAGATCCTGTCTAATTAATGTAACCCCCAGTGCATGCCTTGGCTGTTGAAGAATATAGGACCTTCATCTTCTTCAACCTGCTGTCTCTGGTTAGTTTTCCCCTGAGGATGCACATTCATGTGGAGGAGAAGCTTCAACAGTCAAAGGTCTGGCCTACTGGGTCTGGTGGGTCCTCTGGGACGGAAAGATCCAAGCCTCTTCTTCCTTGGGTTTCCAGTGTAGGTGAAGTTAAGTGGACAGACGTGGTGGTTTAACCAGTACCGCCATGCTCCTCTAGGAAGAGCTGGTTTAAACCAGTGAAGGCCACATGTCTACAGCATGGCACCTTGGCGGACGTGGTGTTCTCTCAGGCGGGATTATCTCTACCGGTCACTCAGTTAGGGAGCAGCTCAGCTGAGGGTAGTGGTGGTCTTGTCTAAGAGGGGCCGTGCTCAACCAGGGCATCGGTGCCGTCCCCCAGATGCTCCTCAGTCGGGCCCAAGGCCGGGCACTCAGCCTTCCTTTGGCAGCTTGAGTGTCCGCTGACATCCAGGTGGGCCTCCCTTCGTAGTGTAAAATAAAATGCAGTGTGGTGTGCCCCGAGGCACTCGAAGCAGCTAGCTAATGTTCAGGTCTGCCGGGCTTAATAAATCATGGGGCTACTAGGGCAGCTGTAGCAGGTGCTTCTTTCATCGGAGGACAACCTCCACTGATGGGCTTTGACATGTGATGTTCAAACTCTGGAAGAGAGATGCTTTGAGACATACCAGCTGTGACTAGAGGTGGGTGGTGATCGCATGGCTGCACCGTCATGCTTCTGGCCTTGATTGGTTCATTGAAGTGTGATGTGTGCTACATTAGGTAGCTTTAGCTGCTACTCCTTAGCGCACACGTTGCGCCGGTTGTTGTGTGCTGGCACTTATTTTCTTCTTGATGTGCGATGGTGTGAAAATATGATTCAATGGTTCATGGTAACCAGACAACTAAAGAATGATATATATTTAAACCTTTTGATCCACACACCAATGGGAGATGTTACCTGCACCTATCCAGAGGGTTAGGCCATGGAGGCAGCAATGACACATACCAAAAGATGGTTGATTGTTTTGTTTCTATTTTCGGCTGTGTGTGTGTGTGTGTGTGTGTGTGTGTGTGTGTGTGTGTGTGTGTGTGTGTGTGTGTGTGTGTGTGTGTGTGTGTGTGTGTGTGTGTGTGTGCGTGCATATGTGTATGCCTGTAGGTTGTGTACCTTCACACGTGTGCATGTGAAAGGAGAGATAGACATTAGGAAAAACCGACAACAAGGACAGAGAGAGAAAGAGGGAGAGAGAGAGGGAGAGGGAGAGAGAGAGAGAGAGAGAGAGAGAGAGAGAGAGAGAGAGAGAGAGAGAGAGAGAGAGAGAGAGAGAGAGAGAGAGAGAGAGAGAGAGAGAGAGAGAGAGCGGATGTGTGCATACGTTGGAGGCATGCAGGTGCATTAATGAGATCGGTGAGGCATTGAGACACTCAGACGCGTGGTCACATGACCTCGCCGCCTCACACACAGCTCACCTGCCGTGATCAA
>CM051006.1:3284375-3289375 GCA_027704905.1 Muraenolepis orangiensis
ACTCACCGAGGCCTGCTGGACTCACCGAGGCCTGCTGGACTCCCCGAGGCCTGCTGGACTCACCGAGGCCTGCTGGACTCCCCGAGGCCTGCTGGACTCACCGAGGCCTGCTGGACTCACCGAGGCCTACTGGCCACCCAGCAGGTAGGGGTTAGAGGTCATTCAGGAGCAGGTCGAGGTTAGAGGTAATTTAGGAGCAGGTAGGGGTTAGAGGTCATTAAGGAGCAGGTCATCTTGCTCTCGGATGTCTTCAGGTTAGGTTGCTAACATTGGGGTTCAAACCCACAACCTTTGGGCAGAAAGACGATTCTGGCATATTATAATAATATATATAATATCCACTCTATAGAAATGCAACAGGTTTTGGTTGTTATCTGCCAAAAAAGCCTTATAAATACATGCAAAGCAATTCTATGACATGTAAGTGCCAGACACACACACACACACACACACACACACACACACACAACACAACACACACACACACACACACACACACACACACACCCTCCATTGAGCAGCTCATTCACAGCACTCCTCCTGCTCCACCCTAAACTCCACCCTATACTCCACCCTATACTCCACCCTATACTCCACCCTAAACACCCTATACTCCACCCTATACTCCACCCTATACTCCACCCTATACTCCACCCTAAACTCCACCCTAAACTCCACCCTAAACTCCACCCTATACTCCACCCTAAACTCCACCCTATACTCCACCCTATACTCCACCCTATACTCCACCCTAAACTCCACCCTAAACACCCTATACTCCACCCTATACTCCACCCTAATCTCCACCCTAAACTCCACCCTAAACACCCTATACTCCACCCTATACTCCACCCTAAACTCCACCCTATACTCCACCCTAAACTCCACCCTATACTCCACCCTAAACTCCACCCTAAACACCCTATACACCACCCTAAACTCCACCCTATACTCCACCCTATACTCCACCCTATACTCCACCCTAAACTCCACCCTATACTCCACCCTATACTCCACCCTAAACTCCACCCTAAACTCCACCCTATACTCCACCCTATACTCCACCCTATACTCCACCCTATCCAACCCTATTTTATGCGAGAGTGATCACATGACGAAGCCAGTAGCTTTTAGCCTTATTTAATGAGGCTAAAAGCTATGGGTTAGCTTCATGTGCAGCCTGTTGGTACCTGAGAGCTGACCTCTGACCTCTACAGCAGGCCCCCTGATGGGAATGGGAAAATGTCACAGATTCTAATGTCCCAGTTAATTCATATGTTCAGCTAAGCTACTGCTTAGCTTACAAGTATACTGGTTAGATAATATATACTGGTTAGCTTACATATATACTAGTTAGCGTACATATATACTGGTTAGATAATATATACTGGTTAGATAACAGGTATACTGGTTATACCTGAATGAATTATATAAGTGCTGCCACTATCATAACATTGTACTGCACTGTTCTGCACTGTATTCATGATACTGCTGCACTACTGGCACTTTAAAATGCTTTTAAATAATTTTGCACAATATAACACATGTACATATCATCCATCAGTCTATTTAATTGTGTATAGTATTGGGGAGCAAGCATTCCATTGTACTTTTGGCAAATGGTCAATACAATTCTTGAATCTTGAATCTTGACATGCATTCAGAGAGAGGAAAAAACAATACACACATATATAACATTTATAACATATATAACATATATAACCATATATGAGTTTAATGACCCCTCAGAACCGCCTCCAATTAACTTTTACCTTCAATCTTTTTTTTTATCGAAATTACAATTATATTGTCCATGGGCTTCCACTGTGGTTTATCCTCATGGGTGAGAACATCTGCTGTGGTCTCGCCCCCCGGCCCCTGAGAGCCTCAGTGCAGAACCCTGACTGGGTTCTCAGGGCCAAGGGCCCCTCCGTGCTGTGTGGTTGTAGGGTAATGGTTGCGTATGAATTGTGTTCTGCTGGCTGCTGTCATCGGGTGGATTTGGTCCAAAGCACTGAGCTTCTGCTTAGCGTCTCTGATGGGTGTTTGTACTGAAAGTAGGAAGTCTCATTTTGATAATGAAGATTGTGTCAATTGTGTGATTGAAAAGCTTAACTTCCATACAGTATATTTATTTTTTGCACACATACACACACACACACACACACACACACACACACACACACACACACACACACACACACACACACACACACACACACACACACACACACACACACACACACACACACACACACACACACCACTCACACTGTCAAAGCCTAACTGAAAGCTCTTATCTTAGATGTATTTTAACATGAATTAACACTCATTCATTCAAAACAAGCTTCATGGTCTATTTAAAACATGAAAAAACACCAAAATCGGACAAACAAAATCACGTCAACTATTTACATCACTGCTATCGGAAACTTAATCATCAATACATATAACATATATTGATTATATAAGAGATGGCAATAATTAATAATTACAGGTCAATGAATGAAGGTTAACCAGTACAGAAACAACAAGAGGACATTAGGAATATTACAGGACATTAGGAAAAGAAGAGGACCCATGGGGACAATGACCCAGATCCGTAAAGGGATTGATAAACATGATCCATTGACCGACCAGAGCCACTAAGATATACCATTAACAGACCAGAGCCACTAAGATATACCATTAACAGACCAGAGCCACTAAGATATACCATTAACAGACCAGAGCCACTAAGATATACCATTAACAGACCAGAGCCACTAAGATATACACTAAGATATACACTAAGATATACACTATGGATATACACTAAGATATAGTCTTTGAGTCCCGTTCACTTCTAGGATTATGTCAATATATGAATAGGGAATAAATCACAATAAACAATCACACTCAATGTAAAATGATAACCTTAAGTGTGTTAAGTAAAAAAATATATAGTGATTAACTTTGGGAAAATGTCACTTAACATGAATGTACCGTAATGAAGATGCGACTTTGTGTAAATGTTACTTCATTTTAATGTAACTTAATGTATCTTGTGAAAAATAGTAGAAGCCAACTGTTAGCTAGCATTGTGCTCTTGCTATTTTCTAGAAGACTGAGTGTGAAATAGCATTTTATATTTTCTTATCCATCTCTCTCTCTCTGTATGTCTCTCTCTCTCTGTATGTCTCTCTCTCTCTCTCTCTCTCTCTCTCTCTCTCTCTCTCTCTCTCTCTCTCTCTCTCTCTCTCTCTCTCTCTCTCTCTCTCTTTCTCTCTCTCTCTCTTTCTCTTTCACTCTTTCACTCTCTCACCCCCCACAGAGTTCTGGAACCACACAGAATGATGTGAGACATTTTAGAAGTGTGTTCTTCTAACGGAAACTTCTCCACTGGACATTTGGATGGAAACATGTATTGTTATCATATACAGAGATAGATAGATAGATAGATAGATAGATAGATAGATAGATAGATAGATAGATAGATAGATAGATAGATAGATAGATAGATAGATAGATAGATAGATAGATAGATAGATAGATAGATAGATAGATAGATAGTGTAATCAGTAGCAAACACGTTATTAAAAGTCAAAGCATATGAGTTGAGAACAGATGGATATAATTGTTGTGCATCCCATATCATTTTCTTAATATTAAAAATATATGGTATGATGACTTTATGTGCCTGTCCTGCTTGTTCACTGTCCTCCTGCTGTCTTCCTGATGGCTCACTGACCTGCTCCTGTCCTCCTGCAAGCTCGCTGTCCTCCTGCTATCCTCCTTCAGGCTCTCTGTCTTCCTGCTCTCTCACCGTCCCCCTGCTGTCCTCCTGCTGTCCTCCTGCTGTCCTCCTGACCTCCTCCTCCTCCTCCTCCTCCTCCTCCTCCTCCTCCTCCTCCTCCTCCTCCTCCTCCTCCTCCTCCTCCTCCTCCTCCTCCTCCTCCTCCTCCTCCTCCTCCTCCTCCTCCTCCTCCTCCTCCTCCTCTGCTTCCTTAATGCTCAACTGACTCTTTGTTTTAGCATCAAAACAATTCGGGATATCTCCTTTCCTCTTAAGGAACCCCTTAACTTAGAGCAACAGTTTGAAACTAGGTAATATTAGCATTCATCTGTGGATAGTTGACTCGATCTAATTCAGAAACTTTGAAGGTAAGAAAGTAAAGTGTATGAAAGAAGCTAGAAATTAATGTTGGAAACATTGTAATATTGTTTGCAGTTGCAGATAAGAAGGATATCTAAATGTTTTGACTGCCGTAATTCAAACCCTCCTCGGTCTGGACCGCGTGTGCTTGCTTATACATTATGAATGCAATGTAATTATCATCAGCTTGGGTAAGAATACATACGCATCTCAAATCCTTTTTAATGATTCTCTTGATTCAGATCAAATGAAGTGATTCCAGTAAAACATAATCTGCTTTGATCTCTTAACAGATTGGGGTCAAGCCTTTCAGCTTAGATTACATATGGACTGAATTATGTATTTAAAAATAAACGCTTTGAACTTAGAAGAAGAACCAGAAGAACTTAGATTGTGAGGACTGGTTGTTCCATCAGTAGTGTGTTTGATCTTAATATTTAGATTCATTATTTGTTATTTAGCAGACAGGCTAATAAAGGGATATAATAAAGGAATGATATAAATGATGAAGAAAATCTACTTTTACATATATTAACTATTTCTTTGCCTGTACATAAACATCTCCTAACCCTTACCTTACCTGTACATACATTTATCTTAACCCTTACTTTGTGTAGGAGCCGCATTTAAGTTTATTTTTGTTTCTATTGTCGATTTATTTGCACGTTTTATTCATGCCTTTTCTCTTTCAGCAAGAGGTGTGCCTTCCTCAGGTGGGGAGGGCGGGGCCTAAGTTTTAAGTTGGAGGTAAGGGGTGACGCAGCGAGAACTACCATGCAGCAGCGCTACCGCTAACCCTTACCTGTACATAAACATCTGTTAACCCTTACCTGTACTTAAACATCTCTTAACCCTTACCTTACCT
>CM051006.1:3294375-3309375 GCA_027704905.1 Muraenolepis orangiensis
GCGTGTGATAGCGTGTGATAGCGTGTGATAGCGTGTGATAGCGTGTGATAGCGTGTGATGCCGTGTGATAGAGCATGATAGTGTGTGATTGCGTGTGATTGCGTGTGATAGCGTGTGATAGCGTGTGATAGCGTGTGATAGCGTGTGAAAGCGTGTGATAGCGTGTGATAGTGTGTGATAGCGTGTGATAGCGTGTGATAGTGTGTGATAGCGTGTGATAGCGTGTGATAGCGTGTGATAGCGTGTGATAGCGTGTGAAAGCGTGTGATAGCGTGTGATAGCGTGTGATAGCGTGTGATAGCGTGTGATTGCGTGTGATAGCGTGTGATAGCGTGTGATAGCGTGTGATAGCGTGTGATAGCGTGTGATAGCGTGTGATAGCGTGTGATAGTGTGTGATAGCGTGTGATAGCGTGTGAAAGCGTGTGATGCCGTGTGATAGCGTGTGATAGCGTGTGATAGCGTGTGAAAGCGTGTGATAGTGTGTGATAGCGTGTGATAGCGTGTGATAGCGTGTGATAGTGTGTGAAAGCATGTGATAGCGTGTGATAGCGTGTGATAGCGTGTGATAGCGTGTGATAGCGCATGATAGTGTGTGA
Organism: Muraenolepis orangiensis; assembly: GCA_027704905.1. NCBI lineage: Eukaryota > Metazoa > Chordata > Actinopteri > Gadiformes > Muraenolepididae > Muraenolepis > Muraenolepis orangiensis. The sequence continues at coordinate 3,294,974 of CM051006.1, forward strand.
TTGCGTGTGATTGCGTGTGATAGCGTGTGATAGCGTGTGATAGCGTGTGATAGCGTGTGATAGCGTGTGATAGCGTGTGATGCCGTGTGATAGCGCATGATAGTGTGTGATAGCGTGTGATAGCGTGTGATAGCGTGTGATAGCGTGTGATAGTGTGTGATAGCGTGTGATAGCGTGTGATAGCGTGTGATAGCGTGTGATAGTGTGTGAAAGCGTGTGATAGTGTGTGATAGCGTGTGATAGCGTGTGATAGCGTGTGATTGCGTGTGATAGTGTGTGATAGCGTGTGATAGCGTGTGATAGTGTGTGATAGCGTGTGATAGCGTGTGATAGTGTGTGATAGCGTGTGATAGTGTGTGAAAGCGTGTGATGCCGTGTGATAGCGTGTGATAGCGTGTGATAGCGTGTGATAGCGTGTGATAGTGTGTGATAGCGTGTGATAGCGTGTGATAGTGTGTGATAGCGTGTGATAGTGTGTGATAGCGTGTGATAGTGTGTGAAAGCGTGTGATGCCGTGTGATAGCGCATGATAGTGTGTGATAGCGTGTGATGGTGTGTGTTAGCATGTGATGCCGTGTGATAGCATGTGATAGCGTGTGATGGTGTGTGATGGCATCTTTCGTGAGGTTCAGTGAGGTCACAGAGACCTCGGAGGTCTACTGGTCTGAGCCCCGAGGCCTCGGAGGTCTACTGGTCTGAGCCCCGAGGCCTCGGAGGTCTACTGGTCTGAGCCCCGAGGCCTCGGAGGTCTACTGGTCTGAGCCCCGAGGCCTCGGAGGTCTACTGGTCTGAGCCCCGAGGCCTCGGAGGTCTACTGGTCTGAGCCCCGAGGCCTCGGAGGTCTACTGGTCTGAGCCCCGAGGCCTCGGAGGTCTACTGGTCTGAGCCCCGAGGCCTCGGAGGTCTGAGCCCCGAGGCCTCGGAGGTCTACTGGTCTGAGCCCCGAGGCCTCGGAGGTCTGAGCCCCGAGGCCTCGGAGGTCTACTGGTCTGAGCCCCGAGGCCTCGGAGGTCTGAGCCCCGAGGCCCGGGGAGGTGACTTACTGATGGAGTCCCTGCCAGGTAAAGCAACTAGCCGGCTACCTTCTGCTTCTCCACCTCGTCCTTCTCATGATCCTTCATCAGCCCTGTCGGGGCGTGGAGGCAGAAGGTCTAGGTGTTGTATTACAGGGAATTGTTGAGCAGCCTTCACAAGCCCTTTTCCAAATCGACCCATTTGTAACATCGAAGGTGGGACTGGAGTGCCAGATGTAAATGATGGACTGAACGCTGGGAGGTTGATCTGTTGCTTTCGATTCCCCTGAGTCAAGCCAGAACACAAAAGAGACCGAGTAGGATGGAAAAGTAACTTCAATGTGTTGAAGTCATCAGGTGAAGGTGGAGGTGAAGGTGGAGGTGGAGGTGGAGGTGGACGTGGACGTGGACGTGGAGGTGGAGGTGGAGGTGGAGGTGGAGGTGGAGGTGGAGGTGGAGGTGAAGGTGAAGGTGAAGGTGAAGGTGAAGGTGAAGGTGAAGGTGGAGGTGGAGGTGAAGGTGGAGGTGGAGGTGGAGGTGAAGGTGGAGGTGGAGGTGGAGGTGGAGGTGGAGGTGGAGGTGGAGGTGGAGGTGGAGGTGAAGGTGGAGGTGGAGGTGGAGGTGAAGGTGAAGGTGGAGGTGAAGGTGGAGGTGGAGGTGGAGGTGGAGGTGGAGGTGGAGGTGGAGGTGGAGGTGGAGGTGGAGGTGGAGGTGGAGGTGGAGGTCTTGTGACCCCCCGCGTCACAAGACGGCAGATTCTGATCATCATCATTGCAACTGATGGTGAAAATAAGGGTCCTCTAAAAACCTCCTCGGACGAACCACAGGTTGTTGTGAAAAGAGCGGGGGACATAACAGCTGTTTTGGTGTCCGTGGTAACAGATGTCATTAGCGCTTTGAGCCAGAGGTCACGAGACGGAGGACTGGTGATCTGCATAAGGGACACAAAGTCTCAAAATCTCATCTTATGACGTTCTCGAATTCTTTGGGATAAATATCAGCAGCGTGTCTCGTAGAACCTTTGTGATCTCAGAGAAGACCAAACAGACGAGACAGAGCTATCAGCTGTTCTCACAAGTCACCTGGAGATTAGTTACTCAACCCCACAACAAAAATGCTTGCAAAAGGCATAATTTGGCAGCTAACCTTTTACTGTTTATTAAGAAGATGTGCAACACAGAATTAGCATAGTATGAATATCCCACCGAGCAAATTGTTCCAAATTCAGAGTTGTCCAACTTTTTCTCCACCTAGTTTTGAAACTTATTCGAGGGGGTGTTTTGGCCTATTTAGCATCGCGTATTTCAGATGGCATACCTGTACTGAACCCATGGAAACACTTTGCTAGCCTCATGAATATTCACCTCATAATGAAGTGTCAATATTACGGTTCGATTTGCACTGAATGTCATCAGACAAAACAATACAAAGGAATAGTGTGAAAAGCGCAAGAGAGAGAGAGACCTTATTGAGACATGAAAGTTGATGTTCACAGGCATTAGAAACAGGACAGCTGTGTTTATATATGTATGCATGGAATCACATGGAATCACATGGAATCACATGGAATCACATTGTATCACATGGAATCACATGTAATCACGTGGAATCACATGGAATTACACAGAATAGTATCGCATGGTATTACCATGTGACATACAAGTCAAGACAATTCTGTTTGTAAAGAGAAAGAAAATGTTACCTTTGAGACACCTGTACAGACACCTGTACAGACACCTGTACAGACACCTGTACAGACACCCATACAGACACCTGTACAGACACCCATACAGACACCTGTACAGACACCCATACAGACACCTGTACAGACACCCATACAGACACCTTTACAGACACCTGTACAGACACCCATACAGACACCCGTACAGACACCTGCACAGACACCCATACAGACACCCGTACAGACACCTGTACAGACACCTGTACAGACACCTGTACAGACACCCATACAGACACCTGTACAGACACCCGTACAGACACCCATACAGACACCCGTACAGACACCTGTACAGACACCTGTACAGACATCTGTACAGACATCTGTACAGACACCCATACAGACACCCGTACAGACACCTGTACAGACACCTGTACAGACATCTGTACAGACACCCATACAGACACCCGTACAGACACCCATACAGACACCCATACAGACACCCGTACAGACACCTGTACAGACACCCGTACGGCTGTGTTTGGGTTTACCGCTCATTGTCTGCCCCCAACACCAAGCATACAGCAGAGGTTCTTGAAGCTCCGCCCCCCCCCCCTCCGGGCATAAACATCCTCCATCCTTCTGCTCCACAAACGGCCGTAATGTAGCTCCAAATCAAACACTCCATGCTCAGTTTTAAAGTAATGAAACCTTCTTTTTTTCTGTGTGTGTGTGTGGTTGTGTGTATCTGTGTGTGTGGTTCTGTGCGTGTGTGTGTGGTTGTGTGTATCTGTGTGTGTAATTATGTGCGTGTGTGTGTGTGTGTGTGTGTGGTGTTTAACCACGGTCACCCGTATGAAATAGCCAGAGAGCAGCTGGGATTTATGATTCTCTGCTCGCCCCCGGGCTGAATAATTTACATTGTGCTGAAGAATACGTGCCTCGCATCTCTGAGTGAGGGAGGGAGGGAGGGAGGGAGGGAGGGAGGGAGGGAGGGAAGCAGGGAGGGAGAGAGGAAGTAAGAAAGGGTGAGAGCGAGAGAGAGAGAGACAGAGAGAGAGAGAGAGAGAGAGAGAGAGAGAGAGAGAGAGAGAGAGAGAGAGAGAGAGAGAGAGAGAGAGAGAGAGAGAGATGGACAGACAGACAGACAGACAGACAGACAGACAGACAGACAGACAGACAGATAGACAGGCAGACAGACAGACAGACAGACAGACAGACAGACAGACAGACAGACAGACAGACAGACAGAAAGAGGGAGAGAGAGAGAGAGAGAGAGAGAGAGAGAGAGAGAGAGAGAGAGAGAGAGAGAGAGAGAGAGACAGACAGACAGACAGACAGACAGACAGACAGACAGACAGACAGAGAAAGAGGGAGAGAGAGAGAGAGAGAGAGAGAGAGAGAGAGAGAGAGAGAGAGAGAGAGAGAGAGAGAGAGAACACTAACCCCCCTGTTGGAATGTGGCACAGGGTGGGCGTGTCCATGAGGAACGTTGCATGCTGGGTAATTGGCCCAAAGGTGCTGAGTCAGGAGAGAGGAGGTGATGGGTGGTGACACACTGAACACAGAGCCCCACCCCCTGCTGTATCTCTTACGCCTTCACCAGCCTCCAGAGAACCAGAGGGGGGGGGAGTCCTGATCCACCAGGGGAGGGGGGGGAGAGTCCTGATCCACCAGGGGGGGGGGGAGTCCTAATCCACCAGTCAACAGGAGGGGGGGGGGGGGAAGTCCTGATCCACCAGGGGGGGGGGGGGGAGTTCTGATCCACCATTCAACAGGAGGGGGGGGGGGGGGAGTCCTGATCCACCAGTCAACAGGAGGGGGATGGAGGAGGGGGATGTGGGGGGAGGGAGAGTGGGGGGGAGGAGGGAGAGAGAGTGGCGTTTCTGCGAATGTCAAGCACTGTTGGCAGAGATGAAACACAGAAGTGGTGAAAAATCAAAGCAACAAGTGCATGCTAACTGAGAACAGCACAGAGCGAAGGGAGATGAGAGACCGAATGGCTTTGGTTGTTTTTGGCACTACCATTTGCCTTGCTGTGTGTGTGTGTGTGTGTGTGTGTGTGTGTGTGTGTGTGTTTCCTCCTCTACTCATGCTGGTAACTTTGGGTGGCTGTGAATCTGTCTCAGGTGTGTGCATGTAAAGAAATGAGTAAGGAAAGAGACTGCACGTGATGGAAGGTTAGTGCACGTGATGAAAGGTTAGTGCACGTGATGGAAGGTTAGTGCACGTGATGGTAGGGTAGTGCACGTGATGGAAGGTTAGTGCACGTGATGGTAGGGTAGTGCACGTGATGGAAGGTTAGTGCACGTGATGGTAGGGTAGTGCACGTGATGGAAGGTTAGTGCACGTGATGGAAGGGTAGTGCACGTGATGAAAGGTTAGTGCACGTGATGGAAGGGTAGTGCATGTGATGGTAGGGTAGTGCACGTGATGGAAGGTTAGTGCACGTTAGTACTACTACTACTACTACCCCAGCGTCCTGATATCCCCTCCCCTTATAACCCCCCCCCTCCTTATAACCCCCCCCCCTGATAACCCTTTATGTTCCCTTAGTGATGGGTACCCCCCTTAGTGATGGGTCCCCCCCCCTGATAACCCTTTATGTTCCCTTAGTGATGGGTACCCCCCCCCTGATAACCCTTTATGTTCCCTTAGTGATGGGTACCCCCCCCTTAGTGATGGGTCCCCCCCCCTGATAACCCTTTATGTTCCCTTAGTGATGGGTACCCCCCCCCCCCCGATAACCCTTTATCTTCCCTTAGTGATGGGTACCCCCCCCCCCCCCTTAGTGATGGGTACCCTCCCCCCTTAGTGATGGGTACCCCCCCGCCCCTTAGTGATGGGTACCCCCCCCCCTTAGTGATAGGTACCCCCCCCCTTGGTGTTAGGTAGCCCCCCCCTTAGTGATGGGTCCCCCCCCCCCCCCGATAACCCTTTATGTTCCCTTAGTGAAGGGTACCCACCCCTTAGTGATGGGTCTCCCCCCTGATAACCCTTTATGTTCCCTTAGTGATGGGTACCCCCCCCCTCTCCCTTAGTGATAGGTACCCCCCCCCTCCCTTAGTGATGGGTACCCCTCCCCATACAGCATTAACCACACACCCCTTGAACCACCCAGAAGTCGCTGGGGGATATTGGAGGGAAAAAATAAAGGCGGGAAAATACATAATGCAAGGCAAGGCTCTTGTTGCCCGGTGTGTGTGTGTCTGTCTGGGTGGGTGTGTGAGTGTGTGTGTGTGTGTGTGTGTGTGTGTGTGTGTGTGTGTGTGTGTGTGTGTGTGTGTGTGTGTGTGTGTGTGTGTGTGTGTGTGTGTGTGTGTGTGTGTGTGTGTGTGTGTGTGTGTGTGTGTGTGTGTGATCCTGTGTTCTCAGACAGCAAACCACGGATGGTTGCGTCAGAGCGTCAGACATCAAGGTACACCCAGACAACCCTTCTGGTGATGGAATCTCTCTCTCTCTCTCTCTCTCTCTCTGGAGTGAGAGAGAGAGAGAGATAGAGAAAGAGAGAAAGAGAGAAAGAGAGAAAGAGAGAAAGAGAGAAAGAGAGAAAGAGAGAAAGAGAGAGAGAGAGAGAGGGGGAGTGTGTGTGATCCCTGTACTCCACCATTGTGATTAGGGTTAGGGTTAGGGTTATCTGTATTTTAATGTAGTTGAATAAAGGGTTCATATTTCCAGCAGGAAAACCTTTTCAATTCTTTAGAAACCTGAACAACTCAAAGTAAATCCTTCAAAAGCACGCAGAACTAAAACTAATGCATCGTCTCCTAAAGATTGGAGACAGTTTCAGTTGAACCGATCGGGTCGCCGGCCGCCATGCGTCTGGCTGGGCCACGCCCACTTGTGATGTCACTAAAGGTGGCTAACCTCCGTCCCGCCTGGGGGTAAAAACACAGACCCTTTAACTGTGACCCTCAGACTCCATCCCGTCGTTTAGCGGACGCTTCTGTCCCAAGGGACTTACAGTAGGAGCACACAGCGTACACACAGCGGGGGGCCGGAGAGCGGTTGGTCACCAGATGCCACCTCCTCCCTCCCTGGGAGCTCACACAGGAAGCTCCGCTCATTCCACACGGATCAGAGCGTTCTGAACGCTGGGAGAACCCGCGTGGATCTAATGAAGTGCTGCTCCTCAGCTCTCAGTCTCATTCAGGGCTTTTCTATTCATTATTTTCCGTTTTGTGGGGAACCCCCTGGGGACGGGACAGACGGCGTCTCCCGGGAGCTCTGATCACTTTCATCTCAGTCCTGATGAAATACCCGCAATTTCTCTCTCTCTCTCTCTCTCTCTCTCTCTCTCTCTCTCTCTCTCTCTCTCTCTCTCTCTCTCTCTCTCTCTCTCTCTCTCTCCCTCTCCTGGTTCCTCTCTCTCTCTCTCTCTCTCTCTCTCTCTCTCTCTCTCTCTCTCTCTCTCTCTCTCTCTCTCTCTCTCTCTCTCTCTCTCTCTCTCTCTCTCTCTCTCTCTCTCCCTCTCCCTCTCCTGGTTCCTCTCTCTCTCTCTCTCTCTCTCTCTCTCTCTCTCTCTCTCTCTCTCTCTCTCTCTCTCTCTCTCTCTCTCTCTCTCTCTCCCCCTGGCCCTCACCTGGTCCACAGGAGGGTTCTGGCCTGTAGTTTGTTGTACAGATTGCGCCCCAGCTGGAGGTGAAGGTTAATGATGGAGACGTCCTGGAAAACAACGGCTTTGCAGATTCTTCCTCCTCCTCCTCCTCCTCCTCCTCCTCTTCCTCCTCCTCCTCCTCCTCCTCCTCCTCATCTTCATAACTGCAAGAAACTCACCGCTTTACTTTTGCCTTGCCCAGTGTTCTTAGTTTGAACCTCTCTCTCTCTCTCTCTCTCTCTCTCTCTCTCTCTCTCTCTCTCTCTCTCTCTCTCTCTCTCTCTCTCTCTCTCTCTCTCTCTCTCTCTCTCTCTCCTCTCTCCCTTGAGGCGGGTTCAGATGATGATGGCAGCTCAGAGATCAGGGGGAATGGGGCAAGGGGGGGGGTTCCTGTCCCTCCTGTGTGTAACGAACAGAGAGACAGGACAGAGAGGAGCTGCCTGTGACCCCTGGAGAACATCTCAGCTTGTCAGCATCATTTAGAGGGAGCACCTGAGACATAGACACCACTCCACCTTTAAACTGTACTATCTAGACCAGAGACGTAGACACCACTCCACCTTTAAACTGTACTATCTAGACCAGAGACGTAGACACCACTACACCTTTAAACTGTACTATCTAGACCAGAGACGTAGACACCACTCCACCTTTAAACTGTACTATCTAGACCAGAGACGTAGACACCACTCCACCTTTAAACTGTACTATCTAGACCAGAGACGTAGACACCACTACACCTTTAAACTGTACTATCTAGACCAGAGACGTAGACACCACTCCACCTTTAAACTGTACTATCTAGACCAGAGACATAGACACCACTACACCTTTAAACTGTACTATCTAGACCAGAGACGTAGACACCACTCCACCTTTAAACTGTACTATCTAGACCAGAGACATAGACACCACTCCACCTTTAAACTGTACTATCTAGACCAGAGACGTAGACACCACTCCACCTTTAAACTTGCATATATAATATACTATGTATGCGTTTAAAACTATGACATACATACCAAAACATTTAAGTGTATCCATGCTACAGGAGAGCCAGCCGTCACATGGGAGTGTATGTATGGTGGTTTAATTAAGCATGATGGATAGGTGTGTGAGTGTGTGTGTGTGTGTGTGTGTGTGTGTGTGTGTGTGTGTGTGTCTTTCCATCCATCCATCTAGTATATTCAGATTCAGATTCAGATTACTTTATTAATCCCGAGGGAAATTAAGGTGCAACAGTTGACACAGGGGGAATAAAAGCACACACAAAAAATACTAATACCTAAGCTAAAAAACAATAAAAATTTTATAAACAAAAATATAGTTAAATGAAATCTAAATGTATTGATAAATGAAGATAAATTTACAGTATTATTACAGTAGTACGTAGGTATATACAATACACAACAATACGTATAGTGCAAATTGGCAGAATAATATATTAATAAATAAATCAACTGAAAGTGACATGTGTAAAGTGAAAAGTGAATTTGAAGAGTGATTTGCAGTGCGTTGACCAAAAATAATAATATTTAAGTACGTTGGCCTCAGGTCACTGAGTCTCCACTGTCCCTCTCACGACCCGAGGTAGATGAGTTAAAAAGTCTAATTGCCACAGGAAGAAAGGACTTCCTATGGCGTTCTGTGGTGCACCTGGGTGGAATGAGTCTGTTGCTAAAGGTGCTTCTATATGAGGTCAGCACCTGATGGAGAGGGTGAGAGTTGTTGTCAAGGATACTACGCAGCTTGCGCAGCATCCTTCTCTCAGACACCACCAACAAGGAGTCCAGCTGGACCCCCAGGACAGCGCCAGCCTTCCTGACAATCCTGCTGATCTTGTTGGCGTCTGCTGATCTCAACCTGCTTCCCCAGCACACAACACCGGAGAAGATGGCACTGGCTACCACCGACTGGTAGAACACATTCAGCATCTTGTTGCAAACGTTGAAGGACCGGAGCCTCCGCAGGAAGTAAAGACGGCTCTGGCCCTTCTTGTAAACAGCCTCAGAGTTCTTGGCCCAGACCAGTTTATTGTCCAGATGAACTCCCAGGTATTTATATTCCTGGACAGCTTCTGCGGACACACCCTTGATGGAAATGGGTGTGGGTGTGGATTTCCTCCTGCGGAAGTCCACCACCATCTCCTTCGTCTTGTCAGTGTTGAGCTGCATATGGTTCAGCTCACACCACTCAACAAAGGAGTCCACGACGCCCCTGTACTCCTCATCGTTTCCCTCGCTGACACAACCAACAACTGCAGAGTCGTCCGAGAACTTCTGCAGATGGCAGGACACAGAGTTGTACTGGAAGTCTGAGGTGTAAAGGGTGAACAGGAATGGGGAAAGAACAGTTCCCTGTGGAGCACCAGTGCTGCTGACCACAGTGTCAGACACACAGTCCTGCAGTCTGACAAACTGTGGACGACCCGTCAAATAGTCAGTAATCCAGGACACCAGGGAAGAGTCCACCTTCATCGCCGTCAGCTTACTTCCCAGCAGGGCAGGCCGGATGGTGTTGAACACACTGGAGAAGTCGAAAAACATGATTCTCACAGTGCTCCCGGGTCTGTCCAAGTGGGCGTAGGCACGATGAAGCAGGAAGATGATGGCGTCCTCCACTCCCAGTTTCGGCTGGTAGGCAAACTGAAGAGGGTCCAGCGATGATCTGACCAGGGGCCGAAGAAGCAATATTAAGAAGCAATATTCATGCATTCATCCATCTATCTTTATATATATATCTATGATCCTCATCCTAATAAAATCAACATGATATTCAACCTATATGGGTAAGGATGCCAGTCTGCCGGTGTACTGCATACTTCTATCTGTAAACCGGATCATTGAACATGTGCTTGTCTTCCTGAAATTGCATATCCATGTCTTCCTTCTCAGTAGACGTTAACTATTCCTGTGAAAGCTTTACCGTTTAAATGAATGTGTCCACCCACAGCACATCACACTGTGCTGCTGAGGGGTGACCACTGCAGGGATACTAATGCAATTCTCTCCAGAAAAACAGCAAATATTGCTTTTTAACTGAATCTGGTTCTAGGCACAAACAGCTGCTGGTGAGGGTTTGGTCCGGGGCCTCGGTGAGGAACAAACACTATGCACATATGTGGTCTCCTCCTCATCTCTCCTCCCACCTATCCCTCTCTTTCCTCTCTCCTCTCCCTCTCTCTCCTCTCCTCCTCCTCATCTCCCCTATCCCTCTCTCTCCTCTCCTCCTCATCTCTCCTCTCACCTATCCCTCTCTTTCCCCTCCTCCTCCTCCTCTCACCTATCCCTCTCTTTCCTCTCCTCCTCCTCATCTCCCCTATCCCTCTCTCGCCTCTCCTCCTCCTCCTCCTCTCACCTATCCCTCTCTTTCCTCTCCTCCTCCTCATCTCCCCTATCCCTCTCTCTCCTCTCCTCCTCCTCCTCCTCTCACCTATCCCTCTCTTTCCCCTCCTCCTCCTCTCTCCCCTTCCCTCTTCTCTCCTCTCCTCCTCATCTCTCCTCTCACCTATCCCTCTCTTCCCCCTCCTCCTCCTCATCTCCCCTATCCCTCTCTCTCCTCTCATCCTCTCTCTCCTCTCACCTATCCCTCTCGTTCCCCTCCTCCTCCTCCTCTCCCCTATCCCTCTCTCTCCTCTCCTCCTCCTCTCACCTATATCTCCTCCTCTACTATGCCTCTCTCTCCTCTCTCCTCTACCTTTCCCCCTCTCTCCTCTCCTCCTCCTCTCTCCTCTACCTATCCCTCTCTCTCTCTCTCCTCTCCTCCTCCTCTCTCCTCTACCTATCCTTCTCTCTCCTCTCCTCCTCCTCTCTCCTCTACCTATCATTCTCTCTCCTCTCCTCCTCCTCTCTCCTCTACCTATCCTTCTCTCTCCTCTCCTCCTTCTCTCTCCTCTACCTATCCTCTCTCCTCTCCTCCTCCTCTCTCCTCTCCTCTCCTCCTCCTCTCTCCTCTACCTATCCTCTCTCCTCTCCTCCTCCTCTCTCCTCTACCTCTCCTTCTCTCTCCGCTCCTCCTTCTCTCTCCTCTCCTCCTCCTCTCTCCTCTACCTATCCTTCTCTCTCCTCTCCTCCTTCTCTCTCCTCTACCTATCCTCTCTCCTCTCCTCCTCCTCTCTCCTCTCCTCTCCTCCTCCTCTCTCCTCTACCTATCCTCTCTCCTCTCCTCCTCATCTCTCCTCTCATCTATCCCTCTCGTTCCTCTCCTCCTCCTCCTCTCCCCTATCCTCTCTCTCCTCTCCTCCTCCTCTCACCTATATCTACCTCCTCTACTATGCCTCTCTCTCCTCTCTCCTCTACCTTCTCCCCTCTCTCCTCTCCTCCTCCTCTCTCCTCTACCTATCCCTCTCTCTCTCTCTCCTCTCCTCCTCCTCTCTCCTCTACCTATCCTTCTCTCTCCTCTCCTCCTCCTCTCCTCTACCTATCCTTCTCTCTCCTCTCCTCCTCCTCTCCTCTCCTCCTCCTCTCTCCTCTACCTATCCTCTCTCCTCTCCTCCTCCTCTCTCCTCTACCTATCCTTCTCTCTCCGCTCCTCCTTCTCTCTCCTCTACCTATCCTTCTCTCTCCTCTCCTCCTCCTCTCTCCTCTACCTATCCTTCTCTCTCCTCTCCTCCTCCTCTCTCCTCTACCTATCCTCTCCTCCTCCTCTCTCCTCTACCTATCCTCTCTCCTCTCCTCCTCCTCTCTCCTCTACCTATCCTTCTCTCTCCGCTCCTCCTTCTCTCTCCTCTACCTATCCTCCTCCTCTCTCCTCTACCTATCCCTCTCTCCTCTCCTCCTCCTCTCTCCTCTACCTATCCTCCTCTCTCCTCTACCTATCCTTCTCTCTCCTCTCCTCTCCTCTCCTCCTCCTCTCTCCTCTACCTATCCTTCTCTCTCCTCTCCTCTCCTCCTCCTCTCTCCTCTACCTATCCCTCTCTCCTCTCCTCCTCCTCTCTCCTCTACCTATCCTTCTCTCTCCTCTCCTCTCCTCCTCCTCTCTCCTCTACCTATCCCTCTCTCCTCTCCTTCCCTCCACATCATTCTCTTGTTACGTTTGTTTTAGAGAATAGTATAAAAACACTTTTTTTCCACCCTGATAGCAGCGCATCTCGATTTATTTATCTTCTTTTTTTTAAATAAACGCTTTACAACGGTATCTATAGAAACCAAACCGCAGACCAAGACACCAACATGTCTTCCAGACATGGATGAACACGTATTGTTCATACATTTCATATTTCATTTTCCATCCTCTGAGCAGAAAGCACTTCTCACCCTCTCTCCCCTCTCTCCCCTCTCTCCCCCCTCTCCCCCCTCTCCCCTCTCCCCCACTCCCTCCTCTCCCCCCCTCTCTCCTCTCCCCCCTCTCTCCTCTCCCTTACCCTGGCACCATGTCCTGTTCCATAACTTCACAGTGAATTAATTGTTTCTCTGCTGTCAGCAGAACGGGGTTCTTGTGCCTCTTGATCGGAGGCCAGGGGAGAAAACCACTAGCCAAATGGCTCGGCAGGGGTTTGTGGGGGAGGCGTGGGAGTGGAATTATGAAAGAAGGAGGAGGAGGAGGAGGAGGAGGAGAAGAGGGAAGAGGAGAAGGAGGATGAGGAAGAGGGGGAGGAGGAGGAGGAGGAGGAAGAGGAGGGGGAGAAGGACGAGGAAGAGGAGGAGGTGGAGGAGTGGGAGGAGGAGGAGGAGAAGAGGAGTGTGAGGGGGAGGAGGAGGAGGGAGGTTTTGTGTCAAAGAGGTCCATGCTAGGAGTGGGAAGAGGAGGGGAAGGAGGAGGAGGGGGAGGAGGAGGAGGAGGAGGAGGAGGGAGGTTATGTGTCAGAGAGGTCCATCTAAGGAAGGGGAAGAGGAGGAAGAGGAAGAGGAAGAGGAAGAGGAAGAGGAAGAGGAAGAGGAAGAGGAAGAGGAAGGGGAAGAGGAAGAGGAAGAGGAAGAGGAAGAGGAAGAGGAAGAGGAAGAGGAAGAGGAAGAGGAAGAGGAAGAGGAAGAGGAAGAGGAAGAGGAAGAGGAAGAGGAAGAGGAAGAGGAAGAGGAAGAGGAAGAGGAAGAGGAAGAGGAAGAGGAAGAGGAAGAGGAAGAGGGAGGAGGAGGAGGGGGGAGGAGGAGGGAGGAGGAGGAGGGGGAGGAGGAGGAGGAGGAGGAGGACGGAGGTTATGTGTCAGACAGGTCATATATAGCTTGGGTGTTTTTAGAGGGAATGAGGAATAGCGGTGTGTGGCCAGGGCTCTACTTCATTAATGATTGTTTTTTTCCAATAGCGTTAATAGTTGATTGTCGCTTAGTGGACGCTGATTAAGAATGATTCATTCATCTGTTGTTAAGCTCCCGGCGCTGCCGTGGAATAATCACATTTCAATATTTTTGTTTGGCCTGCGGTCCATCGCAGGTAAAGAGTCTTGTCTCTCGCTGGCTTGTAACCCAACGGTCCGTTGGGTCCGGACTCCCTGTGAGGTCCACTCCGGGTCTCCTGTCCCCCAGCTGAACCCTCCTCCATCCTCACACAAGAGGGGTTTCCTTCAGACTCGCTTATCGCTTCTATTTTTGGATGCTATTCATCGGCAGCCGTTGACAAATCGAACAAACTGCATACATCTTCATGTTCTGCACATCCAGGTTTGTTTCTTTGTCTCAGTTTAACAAAAGATAAGTCTTCTCTAAGAAGGTTCTGGAAGCGGCTCCCGTACCCGTACTGTAACACTTATATACAACTATAGCTCTATACAACTATAGCTATAACACTTATATGCAACTATAGTGCTATACAACTATAGCTATAACACTTATATACAACTATAGCTATAACACTTATATACAACTATAGCTATAACACTTATATACAACTATAGCTATAACACTTATATACAACTATAGCTCTATACAACTATAGCTATAACACTTATGCTATAGCTATAACAGTTATATACAACTATAGCTCTCCATATTCAGCATCCAAACCACTCAACTCTCCTTGTTTTTCTATTATTATAATAATAATAATAATAATAATAATAATAATAATAATAATAATAATAATAATAACAAGAACAATGCTACTACTAAGAACTGAAAACCATTTCTAATCTCTAAGCTCTTGTGTGCGGTTATAATGCTATGTCTTATATTTTAAGAAG